>CM055119.1:143534648-144007148 GCA_029206835.1 Rana muscosa
TTGTAAGCTGCCTAAAGTCCTACGCCTATAGTCCTCTTAGTCCTTAGTCCAGGGTTTTGTTGGAAAGATAATAATGTTTAGGCATTTTTTTAGAACTATTATCAAAACAATTAATTATGTTTTCATGAATATGTTCATTTGTACTTTAACCTTCAAAATACAAATGACACAAAAACAGAGCTGACCCCTTTGTGTTCATTAGTATTATCTCCTAGAGTTATGCCGCCTCAAAAACACAAAGGCGTTGGGTATCGGGGGATCCTCTGACACATATGTGGAGGCACTCCAGAGTGCTTTTATTGGCTGGCTCATCATCCCACTGTGCATTCATCCCTCAAACAAAATACAATATGGCTACCAGTGAGGCCTTTATTCTGTGTCCTGTGGAAGCCGCAGAAATTTGACTCTATGCCAATCTCCAGATTTGGCATTGCCGGTTCAGTTAATGTGTGAAAGTAAATAAATGAAAGCTCATACTGAATGAAGAGGGAAGGAGGGGGTGGAAGACTTAAAAGTCAAGACAGATTGGGGTTTTTCAGGGATTCAGCCACCCCTTCACTTTATATTTCTGTATTTGCCAGTAAACTGGGGATGGCTATGTCAGATTAACCCTTATCGTGCATGTAGATATTTTGAAATCAAATTGCAATTGAGGCGGAAAATGGAATGAAAGGAAGCCATATGGTTTTTAATCATGATAATTTTGGTACAGTCAATTTGGAGGCATCAGTACAGACATCAAGAAATGTCATACTGAAAAGAAAGCTGAAAAACAATAAATTACCTGGGAAAAAGATAATATAGCAAACCTGAAAAGGCAACTTAAAATCTAGTGTTATCCTAAAAGTGTAATTGCATAATTCGAAAACTATGTTATATATATATATATATATATATGTGTGTATAGCCAAAACTTTTTTTTTGTTTTGAATAGAGTAGAGAACGGTTAAACCCCCTATCAGGATATTTCTTGCTGTCTGTGTTGGAATAGGAACCTGTTGCTGTCTTAAGGACACAACAGAAAGTGAGGACAATTCCCCTCTTTAAAGTGGATTGAAACCTGAAAAAATTAAATTTTTAATGAAGACTTCTACCTGGTACAGTAGAGGGTGTCAATTCATTTGTGCCCAGTATTGCCACGAGTTATTCCAGCTCTGAGCAATCCTCTGGCCTTTTTTCAGAAAGAATAAAACAAGACACACAGATATGTTTGTGTCGCCACATCCCCCACTGCTGTGACTGACATCTCATTTCTTTATCTCATGAAGGATCAGATAGTGTGTTATGATTCCAGCTCAACATACCTCCTCCTTTCTTCTCCAGTTCTCCCAGGATTTGCTGCTCCACACCTCAGCATGATTGGGCATGCTGAATTAACATGGTGCCTTTCCTGAGTTTTGACTGGATGTTACTAATCATGGGACGTGATCTCTGTGACTGAGGAGGATATCCATTCATGGTGCAGTCAGCTCCCAGAGCCAGCAGAAAGAGTAGGAGAGTATAGAGGTAGGCGTGGAGTCTTGTGACATCACAACTGCACCCACGAGCTCTGACAAAGTGACCCACCCACTGATTCCAGAGTTTTGCGGGGCTTCTACTACTGAAGGGGGTGACATTTGCAATGTAGGGATACAGGCAGGAGACTTGCATGTATATATATATGCACACAGTGGATATGAAAAGTCTACACACCCCAGTCAAAATGTCAGGTTTCTGTGCTGTAAAAAAATGAGACAAAGATAAATAATTTCAGAACTCTATGCATTAAGGTGAAAAAACATCTGCGGCTTAGCGGCCAAACCCCCCCCCCATTTACTTACCTGACACCTCGAAAGTCCCACACCGTGAACGCGCTTGCTTCTCGGCTCATTCATTGGTTGATTGAAAGCAGCGCAGCCATTGGCTCACGCTGCTGTCAATCACATCCAATGACGCCGGGGGGGCGGGGCCGTGTGATAAAGTGAGCGGCTATATCACGGGAGCGCGCCCGCAAGAACTCACCACTATGCGAGCTCGCTCACATGAAGGTGGTGAATTCTTGCGAGGAGCAGCCGAGACAGCCGCAGAGGGACCCCAGAAGACCAGGTTCACTCTGTGCAAAACGAGCTGCACAGTGGAGGCAAGTATAACATGTTTGTTATTTAAAAAAAAAAAAATCGTGCCTTTAGTGTTCCTTTAATGTGGCCTATAAACTGTACAACTCAATTGAAAAACAAACTGAAATCTTTAAGGATGGGGAAGTAAAAATAAAATAATGTGGTTGCATAAGTGTGTACACCCTCTTATAACTGGGGATGTATCTGTGTTCAGAATTAAAGGGGTTGTAAAGGTTCGTTTTTTATTTTCTAAATAGGTTCCTTTAAACTAGTGCATTGTTGGTTCATTTAACTTTTCCTTTGATTTCCCTTCTAAATATTTTTTTTCTTTGTTTTCTTTGTCTGAATTTCTCACTTCCTGTTCCTCCTCAGTAAGCTGTTCAGTAAACTGTTCTGGCTGACTAAACACCACTCAGATGATGGTGTGAAGTTTAGTGAGGAGAAACAGGAAGTGAGAAATTCAGACAAAAAAAACATTTAGAAGGTAAATCAAAGGAAAAGGTAAGTGAACCAACAATGCACTAGCTTAAAGGAACCTATTTAGAAAATACAAAACAAACCTTTACAACCCCTTTAAGCAATCACATTCAAACTCATGTTAAATAGGAGTCAGTACACACCTGCCATCATTTAAAGTGCCTCTTATTAACCCCAAATAAAGTTCAGCTGTTCTAGTAGGTCTTTTCGGGTAAGGGTGTGCGCACTTATGCAACCATATTATTTAAAGTTTTTTAGTTTTACTTCCCTCCACCTAAGGCCCCTTTCACACTGGGGTGGTGGGGGGCATCGGCGGTAAAGTGCCGCTATTTTTAGCGGCACTTTACCGTCGTATTTGCGGCGCTATTCGGCCGCTAGCGGGGAGCTTTTAACCCCTGCTAGAGGCCAAAAAAGGGTTAAAACCGCCCGCAAAGCGCTGCTGCAGAGGCGCTTTGCCGGCGGTATAGCCGCGGTGCCCATTGATTTCAATGGGCAGGAGCAGTGGAGGAGCGATCAACACACTGCTCCAAAGATGCTGCCAGCAGGCCTTTTTTTATCGTCCTGCTAGCGCACCGCTCCAGTGTGAAAGCCCCGAGGGCTTTCACACTGGAGAGACAACAGCGGCTGTTTCAGGGCGCTTTGCAGGCACTATTTTTAGCATTATAGCGCCTGCAAAGCGCCCAGTGTGAAAGGGGTCTAAAAGATTTCAGTTTGTTGTTCAACTGAGTTGTACAGTTTATAGGTCAGATTAAAGGTGGAAAAAGTTCTGAAATTATTTATCTTTGTCTCAATTTTTTTTACATCACAGAAACCTGACATTTTAACAGGGGTGTGTAGACTTTTTATATCCACTGTACATTAATACCGTGTCATTCGTTTATACTGGGTGAGTGGTGGGTTTACATCTACTTTAACCATTTTTTACCGGAACATTTGTCCCCGTTGGTTTATTACCCCCTTACTTTTTCTAGGGATTTACATTTTGGATTTACCTTTGCTTCTTGTCTCAGTGACTGAGGTCAAACCTTTCTCCAGTCTTTTAAAAGAGAAAAATGAAAAATTTTCGCTTTAAAATGCACTTTTATTTGAACCCCTGCATGTACCCTTTGCCATAAAGTGTATCTCCAGTCAAAAAATTTAAAGCAGTTGTCCTGTAGTGATGTAGGGTTTGGAAGAAAAAAAACACAGAACCCACCAGGGGTTCAGAAAATCAACACTCCCGGAAGTGTAGGATTCTGCAGGATCTTCAGTGGATGGTTTATCTTCACCACTACAGAGACAACAGCAGAAGAAGTAAGTATTCAATGTCTTCCTTGCAGGCACCATTTTTTTGTAAAATTTTATTTTAGCAACAGAGTCGGGTTAGGATACCCCCCAAAACTAACCCTAAAGTGGTTGTAAACCTCAGACATGAAATATGAACAAAGCATATCCCTCTATAGCGGTGATTGCAAACCTTGGCACCCCAGATGTTTTGGAACTGCAGTGAGGAAAAAAAGTATTTAATCCCCTGCTGATTTTGTACGTTTGCCCACTGACAAAGAAATGGTCAGTCTATAATTTTAATGGTAGGTTTATTTTAACAGTGAGAGACAGAATAACAACAAAAATATCCAGAAAAACGCATTTCAAAAAAGTTATAAATTGATTTCCATTTTAATGAGTGAAATAACTATTTGTTCCCCTATCAATCAGCAAGATATTTCTGGCTCCCAGGTGTTATCTATACAGGTAACAAGCTGAGATTAGGAGCATTCTCTAAAAGGGAGTGCTTCTAATCTCAGCTTGTTACCTGTATAAAAGACACCTGTCCACAGAAGCAATCAAACAATCAGGTTCCAATCTCCCCACTATGGCCAAGACCAAAGAGCTGTCCAAAGATGTCAGGGACAAGAGACCTGCACAAGGCTGGAATGGGCTACAAGGCCATCGCCAAGCAGCTTGGTGAAAGGGTGACAACAGTTGGTGCGATTATTCGCAAGTGGATAAACACAAAATAACTTTCAATCTCCCTCAGTCTGGAGCTCCATGCAAGACCTCACCTCGTGGAGTTTCAGTGATTATGAGAACGGTGAGGAATCAGCCAAGAACTACACGGGAGAATCTTGTCAATGATTTCAAGGCAGCTGGGACCATAATAAACAAGAAAACCATTGGTAACACACTACACCGTGAAGGACTGAAATCCTGCAGCACCCGCAAGGTCCCCCTGCTCAAGAAAGCGCATGTACAGGCCTGTCTGAAGTTTGCTAATGAACATCTGAACGATTCAGAGGAGAACTTGGTGAACGTGTTGTGGTCAGATAAGACCAAAATCTTGCTTTTTGGCATCAACTCAACTCGCCATGTTTGGAGGAGGGGGAATGATCCCAAGAACACCATCCCCACTGTCAAACATGGAGGTGGAAACATTATGCTTCGGATGTGTTTTTCTGCTAAGGGGACAGGACAGCTTCACTGCATCAAAGGGACAATGGACGGGGCCATGTTCTGTAAAATCTTGGGTGAGAAACTCCTCTCAGCCAGGGCATTGAAAATGGGTCGTGGATGGGTATTCCAGCATGACAATGACCCAAAACACATGGCCAAGGCAGCAAATGAGTGGCTCAAGAAGAAGCACATTAAGGTTGGAGTGGCCTAGCCAGCTTCCAGACCTTAATCCCATAGAAAATATGTGGAGGGAGCTGAAGGTTTGAGTTATTAAACAATAGCCTCAAAATCCTAATGACTTGGAGTGGATCTGCAAAGAGAAGTTGGACAAAATCCCTCCTGAGATGTGTGCAAACCTTGTGGCCAACTACAATAAACGTCTGACCTCTGATTGCCAACCAGGGGTTTGCCACCAAATACTAAGTCACGTTTTGCGAAGGGGTCAAATACCTATGTAGCACACAAACCTTTTTCTCGCCTGGCTCACTTGTCAAGGCACACCGTGCTATATGCCCGTACCCGCCTGTTTTTGAAGAGGTTAAGCGGTTTTCATAAATTTTGGGTCTTTCAGCGAGTCACCCTTTCCACTGGTTCTCTCCCCCAGAGTATGGGGTCATGTCCAGAAGTACTTTAACTCCAACAGAGAGTTTATTTTCTATTTTCTGCGTGGTAGATAGAGACAGGTGGATGAAAGAAGAAATAGTGTGAAGAATAGATCCAGGCACAACCAGCAATCTCGTCGCCACTCGATCCCGAGTGGGTTTAGCTCACCTGGATTCTTCTCTCTCACAATCCTAGCAGCCGGTGTGGAGCTCGAACAGTTCCGCCACCCTATCCCCTCCTAGGATGGGTGTTAGAAATCCTCTAACCTCTGTAGACTTTAAGAACAGGATGATTCCAATGGGAACTCTACAGGTTAGCTTCCCCAAATAACAGATCCTTCCCTCTGACAGGTCACCAGGCCTCTCCCGAGACAGCAATCTTCCATTACTCATCTCCTCAATGGGACCGATCCTCCCCTGGCTTCCTCTTGGTCAGAGTGGGTACCCTTCCCCGGGCGCCCTGGGACTCTTCTTTCGGGGGTAGGCCCTAGCTAAAGGTGCTAGGCCCAATAGTTGAGTTGCAGATCCCAGGCTAAAGGTGCCTGGGCCTGATCGCACCCACACGTACCCCCGGCCATGAGGGCCACTGGAGGTGGGGTACGTGTCTCACTCCTACTCCTCCGAACCTGACGGCACGATGACCCCTAATGGCGTCTGCCCCTTAAGTACCCTCTCCCGGCATGCACAGCAGGTTGACCACGCCCACTGTACCGCTGCCGAGAGAGGACACCCCAAGGCGTAGTAATGCCACCCCTGGTTCAACCCTGACCTGATATGACAGCGCCACCTACAGGCCGCAGGAAACCATACACCAGGCAGCATCACAGGCAGAAGCAATACCTAGCAATGAGAATGGTCTGAGCCCAGCTAATAGCTCAGACCAGCCCCTAAATTTAGGCACATAACACCCCTAAAAAGTAAAAGGGCGCTACACCTATTTCTCTCATTAAAATGCAAATCAATTCATAACTTTTTTGAAATGCGTTTTTCTGGATTTTTTTTTGTTGTTATTCTGTCTCTCACTGTTAAAATAAACCCACCATTAAAATTATAGACGGATTCTTTTTTGTCAGCGGGCAAACATACAAAATTAGCAGGGAACCAAATACTTTTTTCCCTCACTGTACATTTCCCATGATGCTCATGCACTCTACAGTGTAGTTGCGCATCATGGGAAATGTAGTTCCAAAACTTCTGGGGTGCCAAGGTTTGCCGTCACTTCTGCTTCATTCCTCTGCTATCAGCATGAATCACTTCTGACAAGTTCTAATTGACCTGATAGCCAACCCAATGGCCAACTGAAAGAGTACACTTGACAACTGACAACACTGCTGCTAACTGTGAAGCAGTGGTTTAGGTAAGAAATTGTTCAACAATTTCTCACCTCTACACCTCATCCAATTAGAGAATGCTTTGCATTCATTGAGAAAATGCAAAGTGTTCTCTGAATGGCACCCGTGCAAAGCAAGTGACCCTCTGTATTCGCTATGCCGCAGGGCAACAGTGGGGCATGGAGGCTAGTGACGATCACTGTAGTAGCAGTACATTTTACAGTGATTTCCGGCTTCCACAGGGATGCCACAGGTACAGCACACACTTATATCAGTCCTAGCTGGACCAATGTAACTATGCAAAAGCTTTACCTAAACGTCAGCTTTAAGATATATTAAATGGTCATTCTAACTTGACCACTGCATTGTTTGCTGGCAAGTTGGCAAATTTTTTTTTTTACTTGATGCATGGAATTGTTTTTTTAACCACTTCAGCCCCGGAAGATTTGGCTGCTGAATGACCAGACCATTTTTTGCGATACGGCACTGCGTTGATTTAACTGACAATTGGGCGGTTGTGAGACGCTGTACCCGAAACAAAAATACGTCCTTTTTTTCCCCACAAATAGAGCTTTCTTTTGGTGGTATTTGATCACCTCTGCGGTTTTTATTTTTTGCGCTATAAACAATAGAAGAGCGACAATTTTGAAAAAAAAACACAATAACTTTTACTTTTTGCTATAATAAATATCCCAATTTCTTTCTCGTACATCACGGGACACAGAGCGACATAGTCATTACTAATGGGTTATATAGTTACCGTCAGGTGCTGGCACTGGCAACTTCCAAAACCGGAAGTACCCTCCCCTATATAAGCCCCTCCCATCCGGGAGCACCTCAGTTTTTTGCCAGTGTCTAAGGTGTTGGCCAAGAAGAAACATGTGTTTTTCACTGAGCTTGCGTACAGGTTCTTTTGGGCCTCAGTAAGCTATTCCGGATCCGACCAAAAAAGCTTCATAGCTAAACGGTCGGTACCCGGGCCTTGCAGAGAAGAGCAAGGTTCTGCCTGTAATGCTTCTCTTAGGAGAGCTGGACCCTGGGATCCAGAGCTCTGGTCATACCCACGACCAAGATGTTTTCTGTGCAGGGTGCTATACAGGTCCAGGGGAGTGGAATCCTTGGGAACCCGGTCCCTGAAGGTTTGATTACAATGCCTGCCGTGATAGGTGAAGTTTGGGCTTTTGTGGACCAAACAAAGTCCTGCGGCGGGGAACAGGTAAGTGGGGGCCCCCAGGAACTTGGTTCTATTGGGGGACCCCCAAGCCTAATTTGTCTTTCTGTCTGTTACCTAACGGTATTCCCGCTAATATCTGTGCATGCCTGTAACTACTAAAAAAAATGTAATAATTTTTAATGGTGGTCAAGAAAAAAAAAAAAAAAAAAGAATGTTTTTTTATATATGTTTAGTATATTAAACTGCGGTACCTGTGTTTGTCCACTAGAGGCCGCTGTGGAATGTTTTTCTTGTCATATGGACTAGTTTCTTCTCAGAGAGCAAAGTCCAGGCAGCTGGTGAGTTCTCCTACAGGAAACTGTTTCCTCTGCCATGTTGCAGTGTTCGTCTATCCCCCGGCCTGCGGCAAAGGGGGCCCTGGCTCCTGTCCCTGGTTTCCATGTTTGAAAGTTAGCGCCGAGGCGCACGTGGCCGCGCGCGTGCGCGTGCACGCGCCTCTATATATAGAGGTGGCCGGAAAAAGGGGCGGGGCCTGGGGGATGACGCTCTGTGCGCGCCGCAGCGCTTCTGCGCATGTGCGGGCGTCCCAGCAGGTTTTTAAAAAGCCACATTATTGCAGTAAGCTGGCTATGAAGTACAGAGACAGAGCTGGCAACATTTAAAGGCATACAGCAAGCGGTTGATACAGGCATCCCCTAGAAAGGCACATTAGTAGACACCAACTGTGATATAGCAGCAATTGTGCTAGACTATTCTCAGTAAAAGAGGTGTATTACGGCTGGAATACCTCAGCTTTAGGCTTAGGAATATGCCGTCCAGTAGCTCCGGAACTGAATCTTCCAGGAAGCGAAGGGGGTCTCATCGGGCTCTGAGGATCTTGGGCATACTCCTGCTGCACCAGTCTCCCCTGAAGTTCAGAGGTAAGTGACCGTAGAGACCCCGCAGGGGTACTTGGTACTGTGGCTGTCCTCAGTCACCTGCTCCTGTGTATGTAACAGAGGAGGTTTTTTCCTCAGCTCTGGGAGGATTAGAGAGAGATTGTCAAAATTTATCGCTGCCTCCCTGTCAGGGAAAGCACGCCCGATCTCCGTCTCCTCCTTCAGAGTGCCTGTTAGCAGAGCAACAGTCCCATACAGGGATCGACCTGCCTGAAGGGGATCAGGATAAGGTTGATTCTGTTATAGAGGAATCAACAGTGGGGGAACCTTTTTCTCAGCATCTCAAGCTGAAAGATTATGGGTTCAGTCTCTGACTAACATGGTCCGATCAGCATTTAAAAATGCACCTTGCGGAACCATCAACCACTACTGTATCCTCGTTGGGGCCGCTAGAAGCCCCCAGACTGTTTGTTCTTTTCCACTTCACCCTTTACTGAAAGGGCTCATTTACCAGGATTGGGAACGTCCTGAGAAAATATTTATTCCCCCAAGAGATTTCCGGTGGTCTATCCCATGGAGGATAAGTTCATCAGAAAAAAAAAAAATGGAAGGTCCCTACAGTGGACGCAGCCATCTCTTGTATGTATAAATCACTGACATGTCCAGTGGATAATGTCCAAATGTTCAAGAACCCAATAGATAAAAGATTGGAGTCCTTATGAAAATCTGCTTGGTGATACAACCAGCAGTAGCAGCTATTGGGGTCTGCTAAGCAGTGAAGGATCAGTTGAAACAGGTCTTGAGGGACTTGACAGATCAGCAGGCTTTGCCCTAGCTGATCTACCTAGAGCCTTAGGCTTTGCGGTTGACGCCATAGAGGATTCAGTCCATCAGGCCTCCCGCCTTACGCTGTCTATAGTACATATGCGTAGGCTCCTATGGCTCAAAAACTGGTCTGCTGAAGCTCCCTGTAAAGAATGGCTGGTTAGCGTCCCATTTCATGGTGAACGCTTATTCAGGGAAAACCTGGACAAATATCCAGAAAATTTCCAGCGGTAAAAATACGCTCTTGCCGGTTAAAAGCAGAGTTAGAGGTCCCTCTTTAAGAGGCCTGCTTCTCCAGTCCCTGGGGCATCGGCTGTGTAACAGTTCCGACGGCCTCCTCGGTCAAATCCCGGGGGTAAAAAACAGGGACAGTAGCAGGGTAATGAGAAACCCTGGGTCAGGGGAGGTACAAAACCTCCCCCAAAGTTAAATTCATGAAGCCCCCACTCAGTCGGGTGGGGGGAGGACTCCAGTTGTTCGCAAGAGACCTGGCGGGACACGATCAAGACAGATAGGTGCTCTCCGCAGTAGGTTTGGGATACAGTTTGGAGTTAAAAGACTCTCCTCCTTCCCATTTTTGAGGTCAAACGTGCCAAGGGATCCCCGGAAGAGAGAGTCCCTCCTGTTGGCACTAGAACAACTATTGCTCCAAGGAGTAATTATGGAGGTTCCCCTGGAAGAATGAGGGTTCGGGTTTTACTCAAACCTCTTTACAGTCCCGAAGCAAACGCGGACGGGAGGCCCATATTAATTCTAAAAGGGCTATACAAATTCCTGTATATCAGGACTTTCCGATGGAGTCGATCCGATCGGTGGCCACTGCCCTACAAGGGGAGGATTGGTTAGCCACGATCGACATCAAAGATGCTTATTTGCACATTCCCATCTTTCCAGTCCACCAAAAATTTCTACGCTTTGCAGTAGAAGGGCGCCATTTTCAGTTCAGAGCCTTACCCTTCGGTTTGGCCACAGCACCACGAGTGTTTACAAAAATTCTGGCCCTTTATTGGCCAATCTAAGAACACAAGGTGTAATGATAATGGCATATCTGGATGACTTGTTGCTGATAGACCACTCAGTGAAAAAACTAGACGTGGTCGTTCACAAGACGATCAAGTATCTGGAATCTCACGGTTGGATTATCAACCGAGACAAGTCAGCCCTAAAAACCAGTCAAAAGTCTGGAATACTTGGGGCTAAGGTTGGATTCAGGCCAGAGAAAAATATTCTTGCCTCGAGGAAAGGTGTTGTCTTTGAAAGATTTGATCCACTTAGTGGGTACAAAAAAGACAGCCGTCCATACGCCTGTATATGAGGCTGCTGGGAAAAATGGTGGCATCATTCGAAGCAGTACCCTACGGTCAATTCCATTCAAGGAATTTGCAAGGGGCCATACTGTCAGCCTGGAACAAAAAAGTTCAGGCCCTAGACTTACAATGTCCTTGTCCCCTTCCGTTCGCAAGAGCCTCCGTTGGTGGTTGGTTCCCCAGAATCTGGAAAAAAGGAAATCCTTCAGTCCGATTTCTTGGAAGGTGGTCACTACAGATGCCAGCCTTATAGGCTGGGGAGCAGTACTGGAGCAATAGTCTCTACAGGGCAGATGGTCGGATGCAGAAAAGGCCCTGCCCATCAATCTCTTAGAGATACGAGCAGCCCGGTATGCCCTAGTAGCATGGACATCCAAACTCCAAGGGTCCCCTGTCAGAATGCAATCAGACAATGCCACAGCAGTGGCATATATCAATCATCAGGGGGGCACCAGGAGTCGTGCAGCCCAGAGGGAAGTAAATTACATCCTGAAATGGGCAGAAAGATATGTCCCAGCCATATCTGCGGTATTCATTCCAGGAGTGGAGAATTGGAAGGCGGACTTTCTAAGTCGCCAGCAATTAGGCCCAGAGGAAGGGTCCCTTCACCCCGAGGTTTTCTGGAAGTGATTCCGGTGGCTCCAGCGTGGCCCCGAAGAGCGTGGTACGCGGAGATTGTAAAATTTCAGTGGGGAGTCCTTGGACTCTCCCACGTCGTCCGGCTTTCGCAAGGACCGATATACCACCCTTCCTTACCAGCCCTAGGTTTGACGGCCTGGCTATTGAAGCCCACATTCTAAAAAAGAGAGGGCTCTCTAATGCTGTGGTATCTACCATGATCAATGCCAGGAAGCCGGTATCCAGGCAGATCTACTATAGAATCTGGAAGGCGTACATCGCGTGGTGTGAGGCCAAGAAATGGCATCCACATAAGTACGTAATAGGTAGGATTCTGGACTTCCTACAGTGGGCTGTAGATAGGAAGCTTGCCTTGAGTACTATCAAGGGTCAGATTTCGGCCTTGTCAATATTTTTTCAAAGGCCCTTGGCTTCGCATTCACTAGTCAAAGCCTTTATACAAGGAGTGATGCGTATTAGTCCTCCGGTTAATATTCCCATATGTCCATGGGATCTAAACTTGGTTCTGTCGGTTCTACAGAAACAACCATTTGAACCATTACAGCATATTTCCTTGGTGCTTCTTACCAGGAAATTGATTTTTCTAGTAGCCATTTGTTCGGCTAAAAAGAGTATCGGAATTAGCAGCTATGTCCTGTAAGGAGCCATATCTGGTTATCCATAAGGACAGAGTAGTGTTACGTCCTCATCCAGCCTTTCTTCCTAAGGTGGTATCGAGGTTTCATTTGAACCAAGATGTGGTTCTTCCTTCTTTTTTCCCCAAACCTACTTCGGTAGAGGAAAAGTTATTGCATTCTTTGGATGTAGTAAGAGCAGTTAAAGCTTATCTAAAAGCCACTGCTCAGATTCGCAGAACGGATACTTTGTTTATTCTGCCGGAAGGCCCCAGAAAGGGTCAGGCAGCGTCAAAATCTACTTTAGCCAAGTGGATTCGACAGGTCATAATACAAGCCTATAGCTTGAGAAGTAGACCGCCTCCGTTCAAAGTTAGGGCGCACTCCACGAGAGCAGTTGGAACTTCATGGGCAGTGCATCACCATTCACCAGGCCTCCCTGGCTCAAATCTGTAAGGCCGCAACATGGTCTTCGGTACACACGTTTACTAGGTTCTACCAGGTGGACGTTAGAAGTCAGGAGGATGTCGCCTTTGGGCGCAGTGTGTTGCAGGCCGCAAAAGATCCTCATGTCTGATAGCGCTCAGCTTATATATGGTGTATCCCCCCCCTCATTTGGCATTGCTTTAGGACATCCCATTAGTAATGACTATGTCGCTCTGTGTCCCGTGATGTACGAGAAAGAAAATAGGATTTTTATAACAGCTTACCTGTAAAATCCTTTTCTTGGAGTACATCACGGGACACAGAGCTCCCGCCCCTCTTTGGGGACACTTATTGCTTTGCTACAAAACTGAGGTGCTCCCGGATGGGAGGGGCTTATATAGGGGAGGGTACTTCCGGTTTTGGAAGTTGCCAGTGCCAGCACCTGACGGTAACTATATAACCCATTAGTAATGACTATGTCGCTCTGTGTCCCGTGATGTACTCCAAGAAAAGGATTTTACAGGTAAGCTGTTATAAAAATCCTATTTTTTTTTTTTTTTTTTTTTTTTTTTTTATAATTTTTTCCTCAGTTTATCCCAATATGTATTCTTATACATATTTTTCATAAAATCGCAATAAGCGTATATTAATTTGTTTGCGCAAAAGTTATAGCGTCTACAAAATAGGGGGTAGTTTTATGGCATTTTTATTATTTATTTTTTTACTAGTAATGGCGGAGATCTGCGATTTTTATCAGGACTGCGACATTATGGCGGACACATCGGACACTTTTGACACATTTTTGGGACCATTGGCATTTATACAGCGATCAGTGCTATAAAAATGCACTGATTACTGTAAAAATGTCACTGGCAGGGAAGGGGTTAACACTAGGGGGCGATCAAGGGGTTAGCTGTGTTCCCTAATGTGTTTCCTATAACTGTAGGGGGGATGGGACTGACTAGGGGAAGAGATTGATCGGTGTTCCTACATTGTAGGAACACACAATCAGTCTCCTCGCCCCTCAGAGAACCTGGATGTGTGAGTTTACACTCACGCATCCCCGTTCTCGTTCTGTAATGAGCAATCGTGACCACCGTGTACTTGCATCTGCTCCGGGGACACGCATCGGGCGGCGCGTGTGTGCCGCCGGAGGCGTCTTAAAGAGCCGACGTACAGCTACGACGGCTCTCGCAGGGGAGCCAGCCTGCCGCAGTATAACTGCGGCGGCTGGTCCAGAAGCGGTTAAAGTATTCAGATTCACATCACGCTTAAAAAGAGAAGTACAGAAAAAGCTTTTTTGATCTAACTCCTTTTGTTGGTCACAGGAGTGCACTTACTTTTGTTCTCCTGTGACCCAGAGTAATCTAATAGTAGGCTATTGTTCGCTATCAGTTTACATAGCAGAGCCACTCCAGGCTCCAGAAGGATTCTGACAATATATTCGGGATTCTCCAGACTGCCCGATTGACAGCTGTCTCCAGCTCTCAGTGCGTGGCTGAGAGCTAGAGCCAGCTGTGCCCGCCATTCCCCTGCCCGGCGCTCCAGTAAGTGCTGGGTGAGAAGTACAAAAGCTGAGTGTTCTGCGGTCTCAGAGCCAATGTGGGACAGCTGCAGCATCACACCGATGCTGCAGAATGGAGGGGAGTATGTGTTTTTTTTATTTTTTTTAAAGGCTATATTTCTCCTGTAATTTGGGCCATGCTTGGTTCCTTACATGGTGTACTGTGATGCAACATTTTTGCCTCATATTCTTCAGCTGTACACCTCACCATTCAAATAGAACTGCGTTCATGAAGTGTCTTTTCTAAATGGGCAGATTGCAGTACCTGTTTTGTCCTGAAGCTGCGCCATAGAAAATTTCAATTTATCACAGAAAGAATGGGCCTCGCTGTGTTGGTATATGGGGGGGGGGGGGGGGGGGGTGTCTCAGCTAAAAGGGTTATTTTAGAATCAAACCTAGAAAACCCATTTAGGATTTTTATATTAACTAGTAAATATTTGGCAAGTGTGTTTTAAGCAGTGGCGGCAAGAGTTTTAAACATGTACATTTTAATAGTACTTGTGCCTGCTTGATAGCTAAATTGTCAGATGAGAGAATAACTTGAGGGTTAACTTGTGTCCACCGTGAATGCTGAAAGGCATGAATGGCAAACGGTTCCAATTCAGGGCGGCGCTCGCAGTTTGCATAAATTACTGCTTTTATTATGGTTACAAATACTGTAGTCCCATGGTAACCTTGGTGAGGCTCAAATTCTCCTCTATACTTTGGCTGCAGCCACAGAAATGGGTCAGTTTTGTAGACTTGGGCAGCCAGTTGAATTTTAATAAAAGATTATTTTTTTTAGTTCATATTTTTTTTTTACTTCAATTTGCATTTCATTTTACTAAAACCACAGTTAGTTCAGTTACACCTACAAGTGTGCTATATATTGTATGCTAAAATGATACTTGTCAGGCTCATGTTTCTTAAATGTACACCTGCCCCTATTTTATTCCTGTAAACTTTTCCCTCATTATTTTCTTTGTTTTTCTTCTTTTTTTTTTATTGCTTTTATAAAATTCCTTATATTTTGTGTTTTGTATTGTTAGTTTTTGTTGTTTCCTTATCACATTTTCGCTTTCCGGTTCAAATATTCCATGAATATTAAAATTTGAAACAGTTGTAGTTTGTTTAAAATGACCCACGTTTATTAACAGCTTTACAATCCATGCCAGCATTTTCTTTTGTTATAATAAAACTATTGCCGCCACTGCTAGTATCATTTAGGTATCATTTCCATAAGTTAGAAATTTTACTTGTCAGGAGTTTGATTTTTAGATTTAGCCATCAAGCCATAATATTAATTATTTTAATGTTTAAACACATAAAAACAACAATGAAAGCAAATAATATTTTTTATATAATAATAAAAAAAATTAAATTTTTTAACTAAAGCAAAAATATATATGGTCCAAATTTAATCGCACTAATTAAATTTGATTATCTAAGTTTTTTCTCTATTGTGATTTTGTATTTTTTTTTAATCTCCACGCTAGTATAATTAAATGCCCAATATACATTGTATAGAAGTTGTTTCTTCCTCAAAACAGGATGGCTACAGCCGTTTCGCAGTTATCAGCCGTGGAAAATTACCCCTGGGTTGTTTAAGAAATTATTTTCGGCAGCACAAAAAGCCATCCAGCGTCCTTGTCAGAAAGGATCAGCATAAATTTCCGCTGACAGAATGCCAGGCTGGCAGTCTACCTATGGCATTTGAAACCCTGTATGCAAGAACAGAACCCTGACACACACTTCTTTCCTGTTGAAAAAAAATTTTAGAGAAGAAAATGGGATTTTGGTCCCCCGTCCTTCCGACCGTTTAAGTTTCTAAAAATATCAATTTCTCACACCAGAAACAAGCTTAGCAACAAGGTGTAACATTAAATAGCCTTCATTAGAATTGCACTGGCTATCAGTAACCCATAAATCGCGTTGTGTTGGCTGCTTATTGGTGCAGCTAATAAAATAAAGCTCAGTCCAAGAGAGCCGTAGGCAGCTTGCAAGACGATAGCGGGATTTGCTTACTGTAAATAGAAGAAGAAAATCGCACACAAATCTGCCGTGGCTTTGACAAGTATTAAGATCCCTCTTTACATCTGTACCAAAGTGCAATTAGCTTTCCGTGCACTAGGACTGCTCTATCTTATTCTGCTTCATTACTTGAGCATAATCACCCAGCTTGCTTGAGTGGTCGCACAAGCAAGCTCGAGTCTAAATAGATAAAAGGGAGTGAATGTGTTCAAATATACGAAGACTGCCTTTTAAGTCTTTAATTTATTCATCTCCAAGACAGATTTTTTTTTTCTAATGTTGTTTCTCCTTTTTTTTTGTCCCCCCCAATCTTCTTTTCTGTTCCCCTGCAGGTTTGCTGTATGTCCACAAGATTCCTCGACTTAATAGTTTGATTTGTGATGAAACAGACACCAAAGACCTGGCTTTTAAGTTAAAGAGAAAGCTTTTCTCTATTGAGGTAAGGTTTTAAGCTGATTTTGGTGGGAATTGGCCCAAAATAAGGACAATAGCTCAAAATTCTTTGTGAATGGGCAACATTTATAACAGCAATTCAAATGTATTGAGCAGCATATGATGACCTTTTTGGAAAATTAATGTCAGGGATCTTCATTTAGTGGTGGCGGTTTTTATGAACATTGAAGTTTTATCTCTAGTATTTTGCATGGATTCTACAGGCGTTTCCAAAGTTTTTATACATGCTTTGTAAGAATATTTAAATTAACACCTACCTTGCCTCTTCTTTTTGAGAGATAATTATTGTGGGTATTAGGCATATCATATGCTTTATATTTTATGACTTTTGGTAAATGTTGGAGAAAAAAAGGAGAATTTAAAGTGTTTGTTACCCTAAAAAAACAATACAGACCCTGTTTTCTTAAAGTATGAATAACAGCACAGTGCTTGTTTATTATTATTTGGCCCCTTCTATCACCTAAAAAACCTGTCTGATCCTGCCTGGCTATACCCTTTCCCTGTAAACAGACCACGGTTTATCATGGCTGCTGAGCCCTGACACCGGGGTCAGTTTACGTGCCTCCGTCAGCCCTGCTCTGTCCTCCTCTCCCCCCCCCCCCCCCCCCCCCGTCTGTTGTGTGTCAGTGCCTGCCCTCCCTCCTGCTGCTATCATACAATAAAAACATCTCATCCCCTCTGTAACATAACATTATGTGCTCTGTGTTATATAAAAAAAGCTTAAATTTGTATCTATATCAGAGCGTCTCCCGCACTGACCTGACTCCTCTGCTCTCTCCACTCTCCTCCCTGGCTGACGTCAGCAGGAGTGCTCGGCCCCTCCCGCTATAGCTATCAGCCGGGTAAAGGAGAGAGCCGAGGAGTCAAATGAGCACCAGGAGACGCTCTGATATAGGTACAAATCTGCAGCTTTTTTATATAACACAGATACTGGGGTACATAAAATTATGTTAGAGGGGATGGGATGTTTTTATTATAGTGGCTTAACAACCGCTTTAAATGCTTGACAATGATATCACAGCTTCCCCCCGTTTTTTCTCCCACCTTTTCTCTAGCCTCATTGCCCTCTTCTTGATATTTTTGGAGAGTGTTTACAGGTCATCTATCTTGGCTTCCTGTGATGGTGTGTTATTTCTCGTTCGTGATAAAGTTACCAACTTTTTATACTTCTACTGAAATATACTGTAGCTTACTCCATGTTAAAACCTTGACAGAAGCATGAACCTAAAATGGTTAAAAGTGAGGGCATTTGTTGGCACTTATAAGTGTTTAGTAGTGGTTTTCAACACAGAATGCTGCATGCTTTGAATGATAGAGCAGCCCTTTCCTCCTATACATACCTTGAGTCCTGGGGTCTGAAGTCTGGTCACAGGACCTCTGCATTCAGTGGTGGGCGGTCCTGAATACTACTAAGGACAGTACAACGTAATGAGGTAACCCCATTCTCTGCAGCATTCTCCTGTGAGCCCAGTGCTGCCTGAAGGGAATACCCCTGGGGGAAGGGCCTTGACATCCTGGGCTCACAATGAACTGGTTTGAATAATAATGGGTGTCATTCAACCTGGAAGAGGACTGGTGTTTGATCGCAGAATTGTGAGTAGTTGAAGGAGTGCTAGAGGTAGAGTGAGTGTTTCAGCCACAGCTACATTTTTATTTACCGTATTTATCGGTGTATAACACGCGCCGGCGTATAACACGCACCCCAAGTTTAGGAGGGAATTTTAGGGAAAAAAACTTTTAGGAGCGAAGTTTAAGGAAAAATAACTTACATTTAAATGCAGCCTTATCAGTGTCCATTGCAGCCTTGTCACAGTGCAGCCTTGCCCCAGTGTCCATTGCAGCCTTATCACAGTGCAGCCTTGTCAGTCTCCATTGCAGCCTTGCCCCAGAGTCCATTTCAGCCTTGCCCCAGAGTCCATTTCAGCCTTGCCCCAGAGTCCATTGCAGCCTTGCCCCAGAGTCCATTGCAGCCTTGCCGCAGAGTCCATTGCAGCCTTGCCGCAGAGTCCATTGCAGCCTTGCCGCAGAGTCCATTGCAGCCTTGTCACAGTGCAGCCTTGTCAGTGTCCATTGCAGCCTTGCCCCAGAGTCCATTTCAGCCTTGCCCCAGTGTAGCCGTGCAGCCTTGCCCCAGTGTCGCCTTGCCGGATTTTAAAATTGGCGCCGAGACTGAGCGCAGCGGGGCGAACGCCGCAGAGAATGCAGGGACTGGGCGGAGCTGAGATACACATAGCCGAGTGCACTCGGCTATACTCGGCTTTTCTCGGCTCCGCTCACAGTCACGCCGGGTCCCGCCCTATGATGGACATAACACAGGTCCAATGGCGGGACTGGGCGTGACTGTGAGCGGAGCCGAGAAAAGCCGAGTACATTCGGCTATGTGTATCTCGCTCCGTTCCGCTCACAGTCAGCAGAGACAGCCCGGGGATGTGGGTATCGGCGTATAACACGCACCCACGATTTTCCCCTGATTTTCGGGTAATGATCCTATTTAGAACCAAGCTTGATAACTATGGTGTGTTCACACAGGAGTTCAATGGTGTGTTCACACAGGAGTTCAATGGTGTGTGTACATGGTGCTCTACTTGTGGGAGGCCTGGAGAAGCAATGGAAAGCTTGGCTTAGGCATTGCATCTACATGCTGTAGAGCCAATATTACCATGAGTTTTGTTAACAGACAGTTGTTTGTTTTTTCAGTTTACTTTCAGGGATTTTTTTTGATGGACAGTGGTCCAGCCTTCTGCTTTGCCAGTAAGCAGAGATGGAATTTGAATAATAGGAAAGAAGGCATGCCTGATGTCCAAAAGAATGCAAGTTTGATGGTAAATTAAGAGGAGAATAGCAACAATTATATCAAGCATACGCGTTTCGAGAGAAAAGGTCTCTCCCTTCTTCAGGGCTGTTGCTGCATGCTATTAAATGTGATTTATTTCCACGCCAATTGTATACAATATTTGCTACTTTTTAGAGGTAAAACTGATAGTGACAGCTGAGGTTCCAGGGGCAGCCTCTTACTTTACCATCAAACTTGCATTCTTTTGGACATCAGGTGCACCACCTTTCCTATTATTCCAAGTCTATATGTTGAAACTACCTTAAGGCCGTAGCAGAAAGGCAGCAGTCCAAGCCCTAAGAGGGTTCACTGCCAGTTTCCACCATTGGGCACGACCTACCTGAGAGACATCTCCATCTACACACCCACCCACGATCAATGACTAATCCAGTCAGTCCACTATGGTCTTCAGCACAAATAAAGTAAGCAGAGAGGGTCTGAGAAGGGACAGGTCACCATTATTTTATGACCTTGAGTTGATGTACTAAAACTGAAGAGATCAAAATCTGGTGTGGCGCTGCATAGACACCAATCGGCTGCCAGTTATTATTTCATCAAAGCTTAAAGTTGATGTAAACCCACGCTCATACAAAGTAATGGCATGCTAGTGATCTATATGCATTAGAAGCCCCACAAAACTCCGAAATCAGTATTTTCCGGTGCTCGATGGGCGGAGTCATGATGTCACCAGACTCCCCGTCCACCTTTACACTCCCCTTGGCCAGGCAGCATCGCAAGGACGAACCTCGCACCTGTAGAGTGAAGAAGAGCGCATGCACAGCAGAAGGAGCGTGCGCTCACAGCCTCCTGTCATATACACTCCTTCCTGCGCATGTTATACGCTCAGTGCCATAGGCACACTCTGCTCTCATGCTAGTGCATGAGATAAGGAAAGCAGATGTCAGTCAGGGGAAATGGCGGCACAGATTTCTTTTATCTCAGTAAAAAAAAGACAAGAGGATTGCTCACAGCTGGATTAACTCTTCCTGGCAAGACTGGGCACAGATGACTTGACATCCTCTACTGTACCAGGTAGAAGTCTTCATAAAAATAAAAAACAATTTTGTTTTACATCCACTTTAATTGAACAAGCTGAAGTTACACACTGATTAGCTACCATGCAGAGCTGCACCAGATTGTGTACTCTCTAGTTTTAGTAAATCTACCCCTAAGTGTTCTGTTATTATGATCTGTACAGATTACAATTACATGCCCTGCATTTCTACAGTCTTCAAACCACAGTATTTTTGACCTACCATCAGGAGTGCGCAACTGTTCTCTTATTTTTATTTTTTATTTTTTATTTTACAGGCAAACGGTACTAAAATTTTGCGTACATACTTTGGTTGTTATAATATATGGCATAGACACCCAGATGTTTCTATTCCTTTTTGTTGTAAATTGAATAAAAAGTCAATATGTGTAAATGTAAAAACACAAAGCTTTACAAAATACTAACAGGTTCTTCTGCATGAGTGCACATACTTTTAATTATGCGCAATGTCTTAACTGTTTATCATATCCAGTTTCAGCAAACATAATGGCATTTGATACCTCAAATTAGAGAAAACACAATAACGTCTTAAAAGATGCGTTGAAACTAGGCCACAGACTTAATTCAATAACAGTCTATGTCTAATGATTAATTACTTGCTGTGCTTTGCAAGATGGAAACCCTCCTGCATTAACTAGACGATTGCCTTATATATATTTATGTTACTGGCAATTATCTTTTAATGAATACAAAAGAGAAAAAAACATTGGAATAGCATGGAGATACGCAATAGGTAAACATGTTTAATTACCGGTACTACAAATGAATAGTAGGCTTCCATTTTAACATCAAAAACTTTTCGGTGACTCCTGAAATGCTATATTAAGCAATGAGCTTCTAATATGATCCAGAACACATAAGGAGAGTTTTACTAAAACTGGAGCACACAGAATCTGGTGCAGCTGTGCATAGTAATCAATCCGCTTCTAACATAAACTTGTTCAATTAAACTTTGATAATAAAACCTAGCAATAAAACCAGATTGGTTGCTATGCACATCTACTCAAGATTCTGTGTGCACCAGTTTTAGTAGATCTCCCCCATTGTAACTGCTTCCAAAAGTGCTGTATATTCCTTTGCAGCTAAGTAGTCAAAGTAGTCTGACTGCAGTCTCTGCTGACATGATTCTTTGCCATGAAACCTCCCCTGCTGCTGTGTTTGGGTGAGGTTATAGTGGCAGTGCTGGAACCAGGGAACACAATGGCCAATCATATATGTTCTTACCTACATTTTTGGAGAAAGGAGAAACTTTGGGACTTTAAATGATGCGGTGACCGGGTAAGGTCAGTTGCCTCTATCCCTATCTAATTAACCACTTCAGCCCCGGACCATTTTGCAGCTAAAGGATGAGACCCCTTTTTGCGATTCGGCACTGCGTCGCTTTAACTGACAATTTCGCGGTCGTGCGACGTGGCTCCCAAACAAAATTGGCGTCCTTTTTTTCCCCACAAATAGAGCTTTCTTTTGGTGGTATTTGATCACCTCTGCGGTTTTTATTTTTTGCGCTATAAACAAAAATAGAGCGACAATTTTGAAAAAAATGCAATATTTTTTACTTTTTGCTATAATAAATATCCCCAAAAAATATATAAATTTTTATTTTTTTCCTCAGTTTAGGCCGATACGTATTCTTCTACATATTTTTTGTAAAAAAAATCGCAATAGGGGATAGTTTTATAACATTTTTATTAATAATTTTTTTTTTTTTTACTAGTAATGGAGGCAATCAGTGATTTTTATCATGACTGCGACATTATGGCTGACACATCGGACACTTTTGACACTATTTTGGGACCATTGTCATTTTTACAGCGATCAGTGCTATAAAAATGCACTGATTACTGTGAAAATTACATTGGCAGTGAAGGGGTTAACCTGTAGGGGGCGCTGAGGGGGTTAAGTGTTACCTAATGTGTCTTTCTTACTGTAGGAGGGCGTGGCTTGGAGTGTGACGTCACTGATCGTCATTCCCTAAGACAGGGAACAGACGATCAGTGACAGGCTCACTAGGAAGCACGGGGAGAGGTTTGTTTACACTTACCTCTCCCCATTCTTCAGCTCTGTGACCCGATCGCGGGACACCGGCGGCAATCGGGTCCGTGGGTCCCGCGGGCGTGGTCACGGAGCTCAGGACCGGGTCGCGAGCGCGCCGGCGCGCGACCCACGGCTGGGCTTTTAAAAGGCAACGTACCTGTACGAGGATGTGCCCAGCCGTGCCATTCTGCCGACGTATATCAGCGTGAGGCGGTCCTTGAGTGGTTAAAGAACGACTAATGGTTGGGACTTTGAATGAAGCAGGCAGGTTTAAGTAATTTAAATTTATTGGAAATCGATGATAAGTTACATGAGGGTAGTCATGAGAACAAAGAAAACCAATAATTCATTCAGTAGATACACATACAGCAATAACAATTTGCCACACAATAGTAAAATTCACAAATCACATGATACAGGTGATCATAAGGGTAAAACATATAGTTGGCATAAAAACATGGCATATAATAGCTCTATGCATTTTGTGGATTCATCCACTCTTCAAGAGCATGCACATGGAAAACTGAATGCTGTTGTATAATGGTAATAAAAATATCTGTAAGGTCTGGCCCTGTCACGGAAGAAAAAATTTAAATAGGTAATTAGAGATAATATTGCATAGGATATAGACCCCCCAAAACCACTCTCAACAGTACTTACATTGTCTGTGTCTAAGCAGTAGCATTGTGCCAGTATGAATGAGAAAACCCCTAGGGGTGTAGCTGGTGGGAGCTGAGGTGGTTATGGCAGACTCAGACAAGGATGGTTTCCAGGGAAAGGTTCCAAAGGTTAGGGTCAAGAATGACCACAAGTGCTAGAAACAAAGGTGAAATGAGAAAATAGACTAAAAGACTCTATGCTATGAGATATAATGGGTCATCTGCCCTAAACCTGGTAAGGGATAGGGTAATAAGATGCTAATGAGTGTATAGGTATGGTTAAGTTAGTGAGAGTAGAAGGTAAAATTGATGAGAAGGTGAAAAGCATGGAAGATTGAGAAACCATGTTGCCCAAGGGAGTAAGATAGATCAAATGAAAGTGCAGCATGAATACGTGATAAAAAAGTAAGATGAAGTTACCTAATAAACACTTCAATTGTGAGTGATCAACAAGATGTGCAGATGAGAAGCTGGAACCACCATGTCCGCCACACCCACCAACGTCATGTGGGCGTGCACTATGGAGAGTAGGCAACTGCAGCTGGGGGGAACCGCCCCCAGGCAAATTACAGTGCCAAAATGTCGCTCCACCTGGCTGCTAGATGTAAAAGGCGATGGAAGGCGACCGTTCCATTGCATGGGTTTTCAAGGTGCATACATTTCACATGTGATTTCCTGACTACCTAACACATGTTGAGGCTCCGGTGTGCCAGAACAGAAGAAACACCCACAAAATGAACACATTTTGAAAGTACACCCTCCAACGTATTTACTAAGAGACATGATGAGTCATTTTGGAAAATGAAGAAAAAAAAAATGAGAATGCGTATCCCAAAACATTCTGCTACTCCTCTTGAGTATGGGGATACCACATATACAAAATTTTTCTTTCTCGTACATCACGGGACACAGAGCGGCATAGTCATTACTATGTGGGTTATATAGTTTACCTTCAGGTGCTGGCACTGGCAACTTCCAAAACCGGAAGTACCCTCCCCTATATAAGCCCCTCCCATCCGGGAGCACCTCAGTTTTTTGCCAGTGTCTAAGGTGTTGGCCAAGAAGTAACATGTGTTTTTCACTGAGCTTGCGTACAGGTTCTTTTGGGCCTCAGTAAGCTATTCCGGATCCGACCAAAAAAGCTTCATAGCTAAACGGTCGGTACCCGGGCCTTGCAGAGAAGAGCAAGGTTTTGCCTGTAATGCTTCTCTTAGGAGAGCTGGACCCTGGGATCCAGAGCTCTGGTCATACCCACGACCAAGATGTTTTCTGTGCAGGGTGCTATACAGGTCCAGGGGAGTGGAATCCTTGGGAACCCGGTCCCTGAAGGTTTAATTACAATGCCTGCCGTGATAGGTGAAGTTTGGGCTTCTGTGGACCAAACAGAGTCCTGCGGTGGGGAAAAGGTAAGTGGGCGCCCCTCAGGAACTTGGTTCTATTGAGGGGACCCCCAAGCCTAATATGTCTTTCTGCCTGTTACCTAACGGTATTCCCGCTAAATATCTATGCATGCCTGTAACTACTAAAAAATGTAATATTTTTAATAGTGGTCAAGAAAAAAAAAAAAATAGACTGCGGTACCTGTGTTAATCCACTAGAGGCCGCTGTGGAACGTTTCTTGTCATGTGGACTGGTTTCTTTTCATCAGAGCAAGTCCAGGCAGATGGTGAGTTCTCTTGTGGGAAACTGCTTCCTCTGCCATGTTGCAATGCTCGTCCATCCCCCGGCCTGCGGCAAAAGGGCCCTGTCTCCTGTCCCTAGTTTCCCTTTTCAAAAAAGAGCGCCGAAGGCGCACGTGCCCGCGCGCGTGCGCGTGCACGCGGCCCTATATATAGAGGTGAGCTGGGAAAGGGGGCGGAGCTTGGGGGATGACGCTCTGTGCGCGCCGCAGCGCTTCTGCGCATGTGCGGGTGTCCCAGCATGTTAAAAGGCACAATTATGTGTTGTGAGCTGGCTATGGAGTGCAGAGACAGAGCTGGCAACATTTAAAAAAGGCATACAGCAAGCAGTTGATGCAGGCATCCCCATAGAAAGGCACATTAGTAGACACCAACTGTTTTTATAGCAGCAATTGTGCTAGACTATTGTCAGTAAGTGGTGTATTTCGGCTGGAATACCTCAGCTTTGGGCTTAGGAATATGCCGTCTAAAAACTCCGGGACTAAAAATCCCAGGAATCATAGGGGGTCTCCATCGGGCTCTGAGGATCTTGGGCATGCTTCGGCTGCACCAATCTCCCCTGAAGAATCAGAGGTTAGTGACCGTAGAGCACCCTCAGGAGTACCTGGTACTGTGGCTGTCCTCAGTTCACCTGCTCCTGTGTATGTAACAGAGGAGGTTTTTTCCTCAGCTCTGGGAGGACTGGAAGAAAGATTGACAACATTGATCGCTGCTTCCCTGTCACAGGGAAAGAGCGCTCGATCTCCGTCTCCTCCCTCAGAGTACCTGTTAGCAGAGCAACAGTCCCATACAGGGATCGACCTACCTGAAGGGGATCAGGATGAGGTCGATTCTGTTGTAGAGGAATCAACAGTGGAAGAGCCATGCTGAAAGATTATGGGTTCAGTCCCTGACTAACATGGTCCGATCAGCATTTAAAATGCCCCTTGCGGAGCCATCATCCACTTCTGTCTCCTCGTTGGGGTCGCTAAAAGCTCCCCAGACTGTTTGTTCCTTTCCAATCCATCCTTTACTTGAAGGGCTCATTTACCAGGATTGGGAGCATCCTGATAAAATATTTACTCCTCCCAAGAGATTTCCGGTGGTCTATCCCATGGAGGATAAGTTCATCAAAAAATGGAGGGTCCCTACAGTGGACGCAGCCATCTCTTGTGTGAATAGATCACTGACATGTCCAGTGGATAATGTCCAAATGTTCAAGGACCCAATAGATAAAAAATTGGAGTCCTTATTAAAATCTGCTTTTGCTACAGCAGGCTTGGTGACACAACCAGCAGTGGCAGCTATTGGGGTCTGCCAAGCAGTGAAGGATCAGTTGAAACAGGTCTTAAGGGACTTGCCAGATCAGCAGGCTCTTGCCCTAGCTGATCTACCTAGAGCCTTATGCTTTGCGGTTGACGCTATAAAGGATTCAATCCATCAGGCCTCCCGCCTTACGCTGTCTGTAGTACATATGCGCAGGCTTCTGTGGCTCAAAAACTGGTCTGCTGAAGCTCCCTGTAAAAAATTGCTGGTCAGCTTTCCATTTCATGGTGAACGCTTATTCGGGGAAGACCTGGACAAATATATCCAGAAAATTTCCAGCGGTAAAAGTACACTCTTGCCGGTTAAAAACAGAGTTAGAGGTCCCTCTTTTAAGAGGCCTGCTTCTCCAGTCCCTAGGACATCGGCTGTGAAACAGTTCCGACGGCCTCCTCGGTCAAATCCCAGGGGTAAAAATCAGGGACAATTGCAGGGTAACAAGAAACCCTGGATCAGGAGAGGTACAATACCTCCCCCAAAGTCAAATGCATGAAGGGTTGCCCCCACTCAATCGGGTGGGGGGAAGACTTCAGTTGTTCGCAGAGACCTGGCGGGACACGATCAGAGACAGATGGGTGCTCTCCGCAGTAAGTCTGGGATACAAATTGGAGTTAAAAGACTCCCCTCCTTCCCATTTTATGAGGTCAAACGTGCCAAGGGATCCCCAGAAGAGAGGATCCCTCCTGTTGGCACTAGAACAATTATTGCTCCAAGCAGTAATTATAGAGGTTCCCCTGGAAGAATGGGGGTTCGGGTTTTACTCAAACCTCTTTACAGTCCCGAAGCCAAACGGGGACGTGAGGCCCATATTAAATCTAAAAGGGCTAAACAAATTCCTACATATCAGGACTTTCCGGATGGAGTCGATCCGATCGGTGGCCACTGCCCTACAAGGGGAGGAATGGTTAGCCTCGATCGACATCAAAGATGCTTATTTGCACATTCCCATCTTTCCAGTCCACCAAAAATTTCTACGTTTTGCGGTAGAAGGGCGCCATTTTCAGTTCAGAGCCTTACCCTTCGGTCTGGCCACAGCACCACGAGTGTTCACAAGAATTCTGGCCCCATTGTTGGCCAATCTAAGAACACGAGGTGTAACGATAATGGCATATCTAGACGACTTGTTGCTTATAGACCACTCAGTGGAAAAACTAGAAGTGGTTGTTCACGAGACAATCGAGTATCTGGAATATCACGGTTGGATTATCAACCGAGACAAGTCAGCCCTAAAACCAGTCAAAAGTCTGGAATACTTGGGGCTAAGGCTGGATTCAGACCAGAGAAAAATTTTCTTGCCTCAAGAAAAGGTGTCGTCTTTGAGAGATTTGATCCACCTAGTGGGTACAAAAAGACAGCCATCCATACGCCTGTGCATGAGGCTGCTGGGAAAAATGGTGGCATCATTCGAAGCAGTACCCTACGGTCAATTCCATTCAAGGAATTTGCAAAGGGCTATACTGTCAGCCTGGAACAAAAGAGTTCAGGCCCTAGACTTACCAATGTCCTTGTCCCCTTCCGTTCGCAAAAGCCTCTGTTGGTGGTTGGTTCCCCAGAATCTGGAAAAAGGGAAATCCTTCAGTCCGATTTCTTGGAAGGTGGTCACTACAGATGCCAGCCTTATAGGCTGGGGAGCAGTACTGGAGCAATGGTCTCTCCAGGGCAGATGGTCGGATGCAGAAAAGGCCCTGCCCATCAATCTCTTAGAGATACGAGCAGCCCGGTATGCCCTAGTAGCATGGACATCCAAACTCCAAGGGTCCCCTGTCAGAATTCAATCGGACAATGCTACGGCAGTGGCATATATCAATCATCAGGGTGGCACCAGGAGTCGTGCAGCCCAGAGGGAAGTAAATTGCATCCTGAAATGGGCAGAAAGATATGTCCCAGCCATGTCTGCGGTATTCATTCCAGGAGTGGAGAATTGGAAGGCGGACTTTCTAAGTCGCCAACAATTATGCCCAGGGGAATGGTCCCTTCACCCCGAGGTTTTCCGGACAATATGTCAGCGGTGGGGAACACCGGATGTAGATCTGCTAGCATCCAGATTCAACGCAAAAGTGGACAGGTTTGTCTCTTGGACAAGGGATCCCCTAGCTTGCGGCTCGGATGCCCTAGTGTTCCCTTGGGATCAGTTCAAGCTGATATATGCATTCCCACCGCCACAATTGTTACCTCGATTACTCCGCAGAATCAGGGTAGAAAAGAAACCAGTGATTCTGGTGGCTCCAGCGTGGCCCCGAAGAGCATGGTATGCAGAGATTGTAAAAATGTCTGTGGGGAGTCTTTGGACCCTCCCACATCGTCCGGACCTGCTTTCGCAAGGACCGATATACCACCCTTCCTTACCAGCCCTAGGTTTGACGGCCTGGCTATTGAAGCCCACATTCTAAAAAAGAGAGGTCTCTCTAATCCTGTGGTATCTACCATGATCAATGCCAGGAAGCCAGTATCCAGGCAGATCTACTATAGAATCTGGAAGGCGTACATCGCCTGGTGTGAGGCCAAGAAATGGCATCCACGTAAGTACGTAATAGGTAGGATTCTGGACTTCCTACAGTGGGCTGTAGATAGGAAGCTTGCCTTGAGTACTATCAAGGGTCAGATTTCGGCCTTGTCAGTATTTTTTCAGAGGCCCTTGGCTTCGCATTCACTAGTCAAAGCCTTTATACAAGGAGTGATGCGTATTAGCCCTCCGGTTAATATTCCCATATGTCCATGGGACTTAAACCTGGTTCTGTCGGTTCTACAGAAACAACCATTTGAACCATTACAGCATATTTTCCTGGTTCTTCTCACCAGGAAATTGATTTTTCTAGTAGCCATTTGTTCGGCTAAAAGAGTGTCGGAATTAGCCGCTATGTCCTGTAGGGAGCCATATCTGGTTATCCATAAGGACAGAGTAGTGTTACGTCCTCATCCAGCCTTTCTTCCTAAGGTGGTATCGAGGTTTCATTTGAACCAAGATGTGGTTCTTCCTTCTTTTTTCCCCAAGCCTAGTTCAGTAGAGGAAAAATTATTACATTCTTTGGATGTAGTAAGAGCAGTTAAAGCTTATCTAAAAGCCACTGCTCAGATTCGCAGAACGGATACTTTGTTTATTCTGCCGGAAGGCCCCAGAAAGGGTCAGGCAGCGTCAAAATCTACTTTAGCCAAGTGGATTCGACAGGTCATTATGCAAGCCTATGGCTTGAGAAGGAGACCGCCTCCGTTCAAAGTTAGGGCGCACTCCACGAGAGCAGTTGGAACTTCATGGGCAGTGCATCACCAGGCCTCCCTGGCTCAAATCTGTAAGGCCGCAACATGGTCTTCAGTACACACGTTTACTAGGTTCTACCAGGTGGACGTTAGAAGTCAGGAGGATGTCGCCTTTGGGCGCAGTGTGTTGCAGGCCGCAAAAGATCCTCATGTCTGATAGCGCTCAGCTTATGTATGGTGTACCCCCCCTCATTGGGCATTGCTTTAGGACATCCCACATAGTAATGACTATGCCGCTCTGTGTCCCGTGATGTACGAGAAAGAAAATAGGATTTTTATAACAGCTTACCTGTAAAATCCTTTTCTTGGAGTACATCACGGGACACAGAGCTCCCACCCCTCTTTTGGGGACACTTATTGCTTTGCTACAAAACTGAGGTGCTCCCGGATGGGCGGGGCTTATATAGGGGAGGGTACTTCCGGTTTGGAAGTTGCCAGTGCCAGCACCTGAAGGTAAACTATATAACCCACATAGTAATGACTATGCCGCTCTGTGTCCCGTGATGTACTCCAAGAAAAGGATTTTACAGGTAAGCTGTTATAAAAATCCTATTTTTAGCAGCCTAGTCGCATTGAGGAGCCCAAAATCCTCTTCAATGCGACTACCACATGACTTTTTCACTGCCTAGATTCTTAGAATGGCCCAAAATCTAAGGAACACCTTTGGGCTTTCAAGAGGCAAACATTGTACATTTAATTTCCTGACTACCTTTCGCATTTGTGACATCCCTGGAGTGCCAGGACATTAGAAACACCCACAAAATTAACACATTTTGGAAATCAAACCCACAAGATATTTTTTTAAGAGACATAGTGAGTCTTTTGAAGATTATTTTTTTTTTTTTTTTGCCACACTTCTTTGGAAATAAAATGTATCTGTTTACACAGAGTTGTAACGTAATGCAAATTTTCTAACAGGGTCGCTGGCTGGTTGATAAGTTTGAGCTTGGAATTCTCTTTGTATTTGTTTGACATATGTCGCCCTTCCAGTGCTCCTTGCTGCAAAGACCAGTTATAGATGGGGTCAGTGGCCAATTTTCTAACATGTAGTATAGGCAAACTTAGAAATACACCCCAGTGTATGGAGAAACCAGATGTGAGACCTTTTCAGTGTTTGGACTAATTATGTACTCGACATTGCATCTTTTGTATCATAATCAATCAATATTTTATTAAAAAAAACTGTGATAAAAACAGTGTACTGTAATGTTCACCTCTGTACAAGGTATCAGGGAATTTAGCTTAATGTAGGTTCAACTGTAGCAGTCCCCATTCCTATAAGCTATGCAGGCCTAACATACTGGTACTTGGATGCCTCCAGGAATTCTACAGAATGCTGGATTCACTGAGTCAGGACGTAGAGAAAACTGAACAAACAGTGAATTAAAGAGAACCTGTGGTTCCAGGAGTGCAGTTTTCCACAGAGGATGGCAGAGACTTGTGTCTTTCAGGAACATAGACAGCAGAATGTGCAGATAGGTCAGTTCAGGCAGTCGGCAGAGTTGTCATCAGCAAACAGGCCAGGGTCAGTTGAAGCCTCAGGCAGACACATGGTTAGTATGCAGGCAAAAGATCAGGACAGGCGGCAGGCAGAAACGCGGTCAATAAAACATGTCAGCGTCAGTTCAGGCAGAGGGGACACCACAATGGTGTGGTAGCATCAGAACACTGTTGCTAGCTTGCACTGGTGAAACCAGGACTGGTGTGTGGGGCTAGGGATCAGGGACTCTGTTACTGGCTGCACTGGTCTGGCAGCATCGGCACTGGTCTGGTGACACTGGCACTGGTGTGGCTAGTGATCAGAAACACTGTTGTTGGTTAACACTGGACTGATGACACTGTGGCTAGTGATCAGGGACATGGTCACTGGATTGCAATGGTCTGGTGACTGTGTGTGACAGGAAACAAAGCTGTAGCTACAAAATGCAGCCTTTATTTAAATTTTTTGATTGGTCACAGCCATCATGTAATACAGACCCATTTTCTTTATCGTACACCACGGGACACAGAGCTAGTCATTACATAATGGGTTAAGGGTCACCAGCGGTGATTGGACACTGGCACAACCAATGGAAGACAGTTCCCCTCCATATAACCCCTCGAAAGGTGTTGGACGCGTTAGGAGGTGCTAAAGGAAAGCTCTACCAAAGAGACCCTCTGGGGGTAAAAGAGCTATGCTTTCGGATCCATCCAAGACGCCTACAAATGAGCTGAATCTGGATGGGATCCGGGCCTCATCCATGAGGCGTCGCCTGTAATGTCTCTCTTCGGAGGACTGGGCTCTAAGATCCAGCACTTTCGCTATTTCGCTATAAAGTCCTGGTAAGAGTCTTGTACAAGGCCCAGGGGAGAGGTATCCTTTAAATAGGAACCCATATCCCTGAAGGTTGGCACACATAGCCCACCGTGAAGGGTGAAGTTTGGTATCTGTCTGAAATCTTTCAGCAGAAAAACCTGCGGCGTGGATAAGGTGAGATTAGAAGGTCCATAACTAGGTTGGGACCTTTTTCAAAAAATGGATGTCTTCTTTTTTTCCACCACTGGGGGGAGTAAAGAGCTGAATATACTCACCTCACTCTGTTCAGTGTCGGCTTCGGCGAAGTACACTGCTCGTCACCTCCGCTGCTGAGCTTGCTGGGGCACCCCGATCCTCCTTTCGGTGGCCGACCAGACACCTGCAGATGCAGGTAAGTGGGAACAAGGGCTGATGAGAGTCCTCTCTCACTATGGCCACCGCCATAGCGCTAAGGGCCGCGCGCGCGCGGGAGCGCGCTTTATCGGAGGGGGGGGGCGAAGGCGTGCGCGGGCACGTGGCGCGCGCAGGCACAGAAACGGCGCCAAATTTAAAAGACTGTCAGTGTGAGAAGCACTGCAGCAGCAAGCAAGCTCGTTAGTTCTCTTGTTCCTGGCAGAGAAACACAGCAGCTATACAGGGACGTAAGACTCCATGTGGTTGGATTGGGTACTTCCTAGAAGACATCCATGTTATGCATAGTTATGTGTTAAAAGTTGCATACTTAATGTATTTGCTAAACTGAACACGGTAGTATATGCATTTAGGTACCTTGTATTTTGTCTAAACAGTAAGCCTTCCAGGGGAAGTAATACGGACAAAAAGAGATAAGAAAGCACCACCGCCTGAGAGGAGGCTCTAGCTGTGCTGACTCGGTACCTTCCTCTCCTGTGTTGCCAAATGCACCTGTACAGGATGAGCCATTACCTCTGTCAGGTATGGCGGCTTCCCCAGTGAAGCCTGGGCCTGTATATGTCACTGAGGACACTTTATCAGCTGCCCTAAATAATCTGGAGGAAAAAATTGCTACCTTAATCGCTAAGTCCTCTAAAAAGGACAATAAGCGAAGCAGGTCTCTTCCAGTATTGGACCTCCCTTCAGAAGTACCTGAGGGAGGAGGATGAGGAGGAGGAGGCTACATCAGCAGAGGATGAGGAGCCAGATTTTAAGGTCACAGGTACAATGCTATAGCAGTGCATTTAAGTTAACCTCTGCGGAGGTAACGGAATTACCTGTCTCCTCCCTAGGGTCATTAAGATCCCTGCAAGGTGCATGCTCCTTCCCGGTTCATCAGTTACTAGAGGATCTAATATACGCAAACTGGCAACATCCAGATAAGCGTTTCTCACCTCCAAAAAGGTTTAACATTCTTTATCCTATGGGGGAAATTTTTTTAAAGAAATGGAGCCTGCCTGTGGTAGTTGCGGCTATTTCTTGTGTAAATAAAAACCTGACATGTCCGGTGGATAATGTACAAGGGTTTAAAAGATCCTTCTGAGAGGAAGTTGAAATCCTCCTTCCTTTTGGCCGGCTCAATTACCCAACCTGCAGTAGCAGCAGTCGGTATGTGTCAGGTCATCAGCCAACAGGTAAAGCAGGGGCTGAAGGAACTGCCTTCAGAGCAGGCTAGAAATTGGGAAAATTTGCCTAAAGCCTTATGCTTCACAGTGGATGCCATGAGAGATTCTATCATACAGGCATCACGCCTTACACTCCAGCTGGTACAGATGCGCAGAGTACTTTGGCTTAAGCATTGGTCAGCGGAAACCCCATGCAAAAAGCTGTTGGCAAGTTCCCGTACCATGGCGAACGCCTATTTGGGGAAGATTTAGAAAAATATATACAGAAGATATCAAGTGGTAAAACGACTTTTACCTGAGAGAAAGAAAAACAAGAGATCTTGTTTTAAACGCTCTCTCTCCCCAGCTCCCGGGAAATCTGACTCCAACCAGTGGCGGCGGCCTGTTTTAGCCGCCCACAAAAGCCAAGGGGCAAGCTCAGAAGAACAAGAAGCCATGGGGTGCAAGAGCTAATAAGCAAGCCCCCAAAGCCTCTCAGTGAAGGGGCGCCCCCGCTCGGCCGAGTGGGAGGAAGGCTTTATCAATTCTGAGCGACTTGGGGGTCAGAAATCTAGGACAATTGGGTAGTATCCACAATATCCTCAGGGTACAAACTGGAATTTCGAGAGATCCCACCTTCTCAATTCCGAGGTTCAAGACTCTCCAAGGATCCACAAAAAAGAGAATCCTTCTTCAAAGGTTTGAATCACTTAATGGCTCAAGGGGTAGTTACAGACGTACCCCAAAAAGAGCGAGGTGCAGGTTTTTACTCAAACCTCTTTGTGATTCCAAAGCCAAATGGAGATGTCAGACCCATCCTGGATCTAAAATCCCTAAATCGGTTCCTGAACGATCGCCATTTTCGAATGGAAACGATCCGATCCGTGGCCGCCACTTTAAAGGGCGGAAAATTCATGGCGCCCATAGATATCAAGGACGCTCATTTACACATACCCATCCTCCCCGCTCACCAAAGATTCCTAAGGTTTGCGGTAGAAGATCGCCACTTTCAATTTGTGGCTCTGCCGTTTGGTGTAGCCACCGCGCCCATAGTATTCACAAAGGTGCTAGCTCCTCTGTTAGCAAACCTAAGAACACGGGGCATTGCGGTAACAGCCTATCTGGACGATCTACTAGTAATAGATCAGTCAAAGGAGGGATTGGGTCACGCTGTACACACTACAGTAGGATACCTGGAGCATTTAGGATGGATTATAAATTTACAAAAATCCTCTCTCCAGGCCCAAAGAAGGATAGTGTACCTGGGCATGATCATAGATACAGCCCAAAACGGGGTATACCTGCCAGAACCGAAGATACAGTCTCTGAAAGACCTGATCCACAAGGTCAAAGCAAACAAGAGGCCGTCTATTCGCCTTTGCATGAGACTATTGGGAAAGATGGTAGCCTCCTTCGAGGCGGTCCCTTACGCCCAGTTTCATTCGAGACTACTTCAAGGCAATATTTTAGCTTCCTGGAACAGGAAGAGCCAAGCTCTGGATATACCCATGCGCCTGTCCTCACAAGTACGCCACAGCTTCGATTGGTGGCTAGAAGCCAGGAATTTACGGAAGGGAAAGTCCTTCCTCCCAGTGGCCTGGAAGGTGGTATCTAGGGATGCCAGCCTATCGGGCTGGGGTGCAGTATTCGAGGAGGCTTCTACCCAGGGAACCTGGGCCAAGACTCAGGGGATCCTGCCCATCAATGTGCTAGAGATCCGGGCGGTATATCTAGCCCTCAAAACCTGGACATACAGGTTACAGGGCTACCCAGTTCGGGTTCAATCCGACGATGCTACTGCAGTAGCTTACATCAATCACCAAGGAGGCACCCGCAGTCGGGCAGCCCAAAGAGAGGTGAACCGGATCCTGGCATGGGCAGAAGAGCATGTACCTTGCCTTTCTGCAATCTTCATTCCAGGGATAGAAAATTGGCAAGCAGACTACCTGAGTCGTCAGCAGCTGCTACCAGGAGAGTGGTCTCTTCACCCCGAGATCTTTCAGGCCATATGTCTGAGATGGGGAAACCCAGATGTAGACCTGCTAGCTGCCAGGTTCAACAAGAAATTGGACAACTTTGTGTCCAGAACGAGAGATCCTCTAGCCTACGGGACAGACGCTCTAATAATACAGACGCTCTAATAACTCCATGGAATCAGTTCTCACTGATCTATGCATTCCCTCCGATCCCTCTTCTACAAAGACTGCTTCGCAGGATCAAGGAGGAGGGAATACCAGTAATCCTAGTGGCCCCAAACTGGCCCAGGAGGCCTTGGTACGCCGAGATTGTAAAAATGGCGATAGGAAGGCCCTGGAAGTTTCCACTTCGACACGACCTGCTGTCACAGGGTCCAGTATTCCACCCTTCCTTACAAAGGCTAAAGTTGACGGCCTGGCTGCTGAGACCCACATTTTGAAAAAGAGAGGGGTCTCTGGTCCGGCTCTTTCTACGCTCATTAATGCTAGAAAGCCAGCCTCCAGACTCATCTATCAGAGAGTCTGGAGAGCATACGTTTCCTGGTGTGAATCCAGATGTTGGAATCCTCAGAAATATGAAATAAGTAGGATTCTTGCTTTTTGCCAGTTAGGAGTGGATATGAATTTAGCCCTTAGCACCATCAAAGGGCAAATATCGGCTCTATCAGTCTTCTTTCAGAGACCATTGGCATCTCACTCCCTAGTTCAGACATTCATTAAGGGGGTACTGAGGATAAATCCTCCAGTTAGGACTCCCTTGTGTCCATGGGATTTGAATTTGGTATTGTCAGTGTTGCAAAAGCAACCTTTTGAACCTATTCGCCATATTCCTTTAATTATATTGAGTAGGAAGTTGGCCTTTCTGATTGCTATAGCTTCTGCTAGGAGAGTATCAGAGCTAGCAGCTCTTTCTTGTAAAGAGCCTTATCTAATTTGTCACAAGGACAAAATCGTACTACGACCCCATCCGGCTTTTCTACCTAAGGTGGTGTCGGCTTTTCACTTGAATCAAGACATTGTTCTGCCTTCCTTTTTTCCAAACCCGCGGACGGCGGGGGAAAAATTATTACACTCTCTAGATCTAGTGAGAGCGGTAAGGGTGTATCTGCAAGCAACCGCTCAGATACGTAAAACAGATGTTTTGTTTATTTTACCAGATGGGCCCAAGAAGGGCCAAGCGGTATCAAAATCCACCATTTCCAGGTGGATTAGACAAGTAATTGTTCAAGCTTATGGTTTAAAGAACAGGACTCCTCCTTTTCCTGTTAAGGTGCACTCTACCAGGGTGATAAGTGCTTCATGGGCAGTGCACCACCAGGCTTCGATGGCTCAGATCTGTAAAGCTGCAACTTGGTCTTCAGTCCATACATTTTCCAAATTCTATCAAATAGATGTGAAAGGACATGAGGATTCCGCCTTTGGGCGAAGTGTGCTGCAGGCAGCAGTATAGGGCTTCTGGTCCGCAAGCGGCCTGTTTTGATCTGTGTCTCCCCCCCTTCATATGAGCATTGCTCTGGGACGTCCCATTATGTAATGACTAGCTCTGTGTCCCGTGGTGTACGATAAAGAAAATAGGATTTTTATAACAGCTTACCTGTAAAATCCTTTTCTTGGAGTACACCACGGGACACAGAGGTCCCCCCCTTCTTATGGGAACCTTACTGCTTTGCTACAAAACTGAGGTACTTCCCTGATGGGAGGGGTTATATGGAGGGGAACTGTCTTCCATTGGTTGTGCCAGTGTCCAATCACCGCTGGTGACCCTTAACCCATTATGTAATGACTAGCTCTGTGTCCCGTGGTGTACTCCAAGAAAAGGATTTTACAGGTAAGCTGTTATAAAAATCCTATTTTTATGTTGGCTCTGTACCCTGCTCTGTCATCTGCCATGTCCAATGGACATGGCAGACATTGCGCATGTGCTAGAGGGTGCATGTGAGCACCACAAAAGTGAAGCCATTTTAAAATGGCCCTGGCCTTCAGAAAACAGATATCCAGCCATTAATGTAAAATAACTGAATGGCAGGTGGTTAAGGTGGATCTTCCAAAAGCTGTCTACATAAATAAAGTCCCAGCATGTCACAAGATAGAGCAATAGTATAATTTAAAATAAAACCATACCTTTTATCTTTTCAGTCAATAAGCTCTAGTTTAGTGAATTTTTCCTAGATGGAGATGATGCCTCAGTCAGCTGAAGACATGAGGAAGCATTTCCTTACTTTCCTCTCTCCCAGTGATACTACAACATGATATCTATGTAGAAAGCCCTGATGGTGAGAAACTGTACCAGGATAGATTTGTGTCAGACATTGTGAATACAGCCATGAATTGCACATGCACCAAGATATGAAACTAGCATCTCAAGAAGTAGATGCTGAGGCATGATGCCTGGACACAGGTTTTTCCATCCCTTTGGAGAGAAAGCACATGAAGGCATTGTCAGTGTGAGTACTGTGATCTCTGTTTGAGTACATAAGTTAGCATGCATGCACATAACATAGTAAAATGTATCTGAAGACAAGTCTATTTTGAGTGTTGGTAGCAATATTCAACAATCTGTAGCCATCAGTCAGAAACTTTCTCAATACAAACTGATTAAAAAAAGACTGGCTGCTATGAAATACTACCCATCATTGCACTTTTCAGCACTGTTTTTTGAAATAAACTCCCATCTGTCTGAAGAAATGATTAGTAACCAGGAAAACAAATAGGCTGTCATTTATGAGCTCCTTTTGACTGCTGGGTGATGCCTGGACAGCTTTTCAAAACTTACACGGTTCTAGGGTGGACTTGAAGATGGAGGGTTTTTTCCCCCAGGCTATTAAAGATCGTATATGTGGGGCTAATGGCCCTGAGTTTAGATACTCCCCCCATTCAGAGCTCAGTGTGAACAAGACCTGTAATAAGTGACAGCTGCTGTGAATTATATAGCTATCTGCTCCCTTTTCCTACCTGCAAACACAGCACCTGGCAGAGGGGAGCCTTCCAGAATTGACTTCCATTGCAGCCCTGAGCTGTCGTCTGGCTGAATGCAGAGCGCTCTAAAGGAAGGCAAAGCTCTAAGAATATAAAAACTGTGGGATGTGTTGTACTTATTTGTTACTCCCTTCCTGTCCAGGTGTCCCTCTAATAGGAATATTACACCTGGGGGATGGGGGAAGCAAGGATCACTGTGATTAGCTGTCCTAGTGGTCACATAACCAGAAGCTGATTTCTCAGGCTCCCGATCATTACGATACACTGGTAGCTGTCTTTGATACCTTGGTCTCTGTGCTGGGAGCACGCAGTGAGCACGCTCTCAGCACAGAAACCTCTGCTGCCCATGGACGCAAATGTGCGATGTGTGGGCTAAGTCAATCGTCCTTGCCATCGAACATATGTGTTTCATGGGTGGCAAGAGGTTAAAGAGACCTTATCACTTTAGGGTCAGAACAGCAAATAGAGCCTCTTCTTTCTGCAGGTATTGCTATTCTTACTTTTCTGGTGACCCATGTTTTGAAACACTGCTGTAATTCTGCTCCCCAGCTGCAGCACGTATTTGACTGGCTGGATAGGTTGAATACCCGTTTCCCCAATCACACACAGTGGTTCCTCCTGCCTACTTATACATCCTGTAGTGATATACGAACCAGTAGGAGATGCCACTACATGAAGTGAGGGTAGCAGGAATAATTACATTTGTTGAGTACTTGCTGGGGAGCGGCATCATGGCGGCATTTGTAGACATGGGATGTCAGAAAGGTAAGTATAAGGTCTTTTCTTTCTGCATATGTCTCTACTGTGGTTTGACCCTGTGTTGACTGAATGATGAGAATCCTTTGTGATGATGTCATGGTATTTTATTTAGGGGAGTCCATATAATTTTAATAGAGTGGCAGTCACCTCATTTAGCTCATATATTCTGTGCGATCCTCCATTTTTAGCATATGTATGTAAAATGTTGTATGAAGCACCACAGAATTGGCATCATACATACTACCAAGAGAAATACTTATAAATAACCCCTTTGTAAAGTAGAAGAACTTCTGGGTAATGATGTGTTTTAAGTGTCTTTCTAATGTTTGAAGCTATCATGCTGTATCTTATGTGTGGTTTACAGATACAATTCGGCTTATTTAACTTCCAAAATATGCTACACTACCCATTTAAATTGTAGTCATAAATACTGTATATACTCGAGTATAAGCCGAGTTTTTCAGCACTTTTTTTGTGATGAAACTGCCCCCCTCGGCTTATACTCGAGTCACCTTTTTGCACCTGATCTCCCGGATTTGGGGACCTGGTACTGTCCGTTTGTTGTCCAGGGGACCTACGGCCGGGGAGTACCGATTTTTCAAACCCGGCACCCCTTCCATAGACTCCCATGTTAAACGGTCATTTCTCCAGTGACTTTGGGGACCCGGTAACGGCCGGTCGTAGTGTGCAAAGTTTGTTGTCTGGGGGACCTACGGCCAGGGAGCATCGATTTTTCAAAGCCGGGCACCACTTCCATAGACTCCCATGTTAAACGTCAGTCTAGTCATGGACACAGTGAGGCATGGGCACAGTGAGGCATGCACATGGACACAGTGAGGCATGCAGATGGACACCCTAGGCTTATACTCGAGTCAATATGTTTTCCCAGTTTTTTGTGGTAAAATTAGGTGCCTCGGCTTATATTCGGGTCGGCTTATACTTGAGTATATACGGTAGCTTGTGAATCAACCACACAATAACATGCTAAATTAATTGTCAACAAATATAATCCAATAAGTGGACTTTGTAGTGCAACCCAAAAGTCCCAAAAGAATCCCATTAATGCAATTGTCGCCTAGAACAGTCCACTCCCAAATCCAATCAAATATAAAAAAAAACTCAGTGATACCACTTGCCAACACCACAGACACTGTGGATTCTTACCAAATATTGAGACCTCAAGATTATGAAAGGTCAGACAGTGCTGATCGATGGACTCTCATACAGAGGAGCCAGACAAAAATGTCAGCTGGCCATTCATCTAGTTAGGATGTCTCATCATAACACCTTTTCATACTCTCAAAAATGTTTCCTTTTTGTCTTGTTAGTCTCTCAGCTGTGCTTGAATCGCTACCACGTATCACCTGCTATTGGTTGTCTACCCAGTCCCGTTGAACTATTCGTTTAGAAAAGGTCAGCAGTAGCAGGCTATACATTTCTCTTTTACTGATTTCCTTGTCCTAATAAATGGAATCTCACATAAAATTCTCCATTAGCAAAAGTGGCATCTTCTGTGAGGTTTACAAATATAGTTAGGGCTTATGTTTTAAACAAAGCTGTCCAATAAGCCCTGCAAACCTCTTTCCCTAATCTCCTTTGAAGTTTGAATTTTAAGTAGGCCGCTTGTCTTTAGGCCATTAAAAAGAGAATTGCCACCAATAAATTAGCATATTTTAGGTCCTTGCCAAATGATGGTCTATCCAGGTTGGCATGACTTTGGTCTGTGGGATGTCACCCTTAAGTGACCATTGTGGCCCTTTTGTGACCTTGTGCACTCTTCAGCTGGCTACATGCTAGTGACACTTAAGTGTCTGCTTTCACTTTCTTCACATTTGCAATTAGCTCGGTCCTAAAAATCACAAGTAGGTGCTAACCATTGACACACTTAGTTGCCCTCCTGCCAACTAATGCTCAGTGGTGTGCTTAATTATCCTATCTTATTGGGAGTAGTTAATTGTTAATCAGCCCATTCCTCTTGCAGGTCATCTGTATAGGTGCCTGAGATTCCAGGGCACTTCTTTATGAACAACCATGTCAAAAGGAATGTTTCTTGTTCTGTGAGTTCTTTTGTAATAGTTACTAGTTACAGCTAGTGTTAGATTATGTTAAAAAATGCTATAGCTTGTCAAAATATTCTGTATTGAGCCTGAAACTCTGGTATTTAATAGCTAACTGAAGAAAAATTATATTTATTGAACACATCATCATTTTTCCAGGTAAATATATTTTTCTAAAGGTGCTGATGACATGAAATTTTCTCCACATGTGAGTAACAACCCATGTAATCTATACATACAAAGAAACCAAAACAAATAAGTTCAAAAATTAGGTTATGTGTAATGAAATTGAATGATACTTTGTACAAAATCCTTTATTGGTAATGACAGCTTCAAGACACCTCCTGTATGGAGAAGCATGAATTGCTCAGGTGTGATTTTGGTCCATTCTTCCACATAGTCTTCAAATATTGAAGGTTCCGTGGGTCTCTTCTATGAACTCTGATCTTTAGTTCTTCCATAGATTTTCTATTGGATTCAAGTCAGGTGATTGGCTGGGCCATTCTAGCAGCTTTTTTTTCTTTCTTAGAAACCAATTGAGAGTTTCCTTGGCTTTGTGTTTGGGATCATTGTCTTGCTGAAATGTCCACTCTCATTTCATCTTCATCATCCTGGTATATGGCAGCAGATTTTTATCAAGAATGTCTTGGTACATTTTTCCATTCATCCTGCCTTCAATGATATGAAGTTTGCCAGTACCGTATACATGGTGTGTATTATGGCATCCAAAGAGTTCAATTTTGGTCTCATCTGACCAGACTATATTCTCCTGGTATTTCACAGGCTTGTCTAAATGTTGTGCAGAAAACTTTAAACAAGCTTCAACATGCGTGAGCATGCATACAGGCCATGGTGGTTGAGTGCATTACTTATTGTTTTCTTTGGAACAATTGTACCTGCTAATTCCAGGACTTTATGAAGCTCTCCACAACTGGTCCTTGGCTCTTGGACAACTCTTCTGATAATTCTTTTCACTCAAATCTTACGAGGAGCACCTGGTTGTGGCTGGTTTATGGTGAAATTATGTTATTTTCACTTCCTCCGGATTATGGCCCCAACAGTGATCACTGGAACATTCAGAAGTTTAGAAATCCTTCTGTAACCAATGCCATCAGTATGTTTTGCAACAATAAGGTTGCAAAGGTCTTGAGAGAGCTCTTTGCTTTTACCCATCATGAGTTGTTTCTTGTGTGACACCTTGGTAATGAGATACCTTTTTATAGGCCACCAGCTGAGACTGAACCAGCTGATAATAATTTGCACTGACAAGAGCGGGATTGCTTTCTAAATACTGATAGATTTTAGCTGGTGTCTTGGCTTTCCATGCCTTTTTGCACTTCACTTTCTTCATGTGTTGAATACTTTTTCCCAGTGGCATTCCATTTTATTACACATAACTTAATTTCTGAATGTATTTGTTTTGGTTCCTTTGTATGTATGGATAGTATGGGTTGTTACCGATGTGGTGAAAATTTCATGTCAATAGCACCTTAAGAAATATATTTACCTAGAAAAATGGTGACGTGTTCAATACTTATTTTACCCACTGTATATATACAGTATTTGTGTGTGTGTATTTTAAGTACATCAGCCTGATGAAGGACATTTTATTCTGTGTATGATCAAAGGAATTTCCAATACCTAGGTGGTAATAATGCACTCCTGTAGTGAAATAAAAATACTATGCTAATCTAGCTGGTGAATAACTGCCACTGTAAAGTACCAGACTTTTCTGTAATATTAATGCTTGGTTCATTGCCACTAGAACTTTCCGAAGCTCCAAAGCAACTGCCAACTTTCTGAAAGTCTATTTGTATAAGCTTAGACACTGTCCTAGCACCCAGCACTTAGGATTGGTGATAGGTCGCTCAGGCACCGAGCACTGCATTGTAGGATTGGGGGTGGGTGTACTTATTTTCTAGTTCTCTGGGATTTTTCAGGTTGCTACAACAGTGCTATCAAGATGGATATAATCTGGAACCTATTTTACATTAGTTGGCTAAACTTGCATTTTTTTGCCCAGTAAAAGGCTTAACCACTTCAGCCCCGGAAGAATTTACCCCCTTCCTGACCAGAGCACTTTTTGTGATTCGGCACTGCATCGTTTTAACTGACAATTGCGCGGTCGTGCGACTTTGCACCCAAACAAAATTTACATCCTTTTTTCCCCACAAATAGAGCTTTCTTTTGGTGGTATTTGATCACCTCTGCGGTTTTTATTTTTTGCGCTATAAACAAAAAAGAGCGACAATTTTGAAAAAAAAAGCAATATTTTTTACTTTTTGCTATAATAAATATCCCCAAAAAATATATAAAAAAGCGAATTTCTTTCTCAGCTTAGGCCGATATGTATTCTTCCACATATTTTTGGTAAAAAAAATCGCAAGAAGCGTATATTGATTGGTTTGTGCAAAAGTTATAGCGTCTACAAAATAGGGGATAGTTTTATTTATTTTTTTTAAAGTAGTAATGGTGGCGAACTGCGATTTTTATCATGACTGCGACATTATGGCGGACACTTTTGACACTATTTTGGGACCATTGTCATTTATACAGTGATCAGTGCTATAAAAATGCACTGATTACTGTGTAAATGACACTGGCAGGGAAGGGGTTAAACACTAGGGGGCGATGAAGGGGTTAAGTGTGTCCTAGGGAGTGATTCTAACTGTGGGGGGATGGGCTCACTACAGCATGACAGAAATCACTGCTCCCGATCACAGGGAGCAGTAGATCTCTGTCATGTTGCTAGGCAGAACAGGGAAATGCCTTGTTTACATGGGCATCTCCCCGTTTTGCCGCTCCGTGACACATTCGCGGGCCGCCGGCGAGCATCGAGTTCGCCACAGTCACGGAGCATGCAGCGGGCGCACGCGCCCACAATGCCGCGATTTACAGGTATGTTCCTTTGCACATCCGTACCATTCTGCCAACGTATATATCGTCTTGCAGCGGTCGGCAAGCAGTTAAAGCGTAGCTCCGGGCAGATAGAAATTATGCCTTGCAATGGGGCTGTGCCTAAACTGCAAGGGTATTTGCTCTTTTTATGTCTAGGGGAACAACACCAGGAGATATATTTACCCAATCCTCTGATCTCCACAGCTTCTATAACCCCACACTCTAGCAGCCTAGGGTCCTGATGTCATCAAGATTTAGAGCAGGGATTATAGCCCTGTTCTGGACATAAGGAAGCCGAGGAACAGAGATATATTTACCCAATCCTCTGATCCCCACAGCTTCTATAACCCCACACTCTAGCAGCCTAGGGTCCTGATGTCATCAAGACCAGAGCAGGGATTATAGCCCTGCTCTGGACATGAGGAAGCCGAGGAACAGTCCACTGCTAGATCATGGGGGATCTCATCCAGCTGGGGATCAGGTAAGTAAAATTAATTCCCCTCTCCCCTAGATGAAATGAGCAATTAACTTTTGCAGTACATCCCCACTGCAAGAAATATTTTATTAGTTGATCATTTTGGGCTTTAAATGTTATATTAACCCTAACAATGAACTTTGTTTTGTTATATAAGTGAACCAAAGAACACCACCCCTCATTGTTATGGTTCGAGGAGAGTGGAAGGTAATTCACATATGAAAACTGGGCAGGTGTGATAACTGAAAGGGGATTTTCCATCCCTTTTGTATAGATTTTCTTTGACTTCCTTATGTATCTCCAGAACATGGCATGAGGGGGAAATCTCCCCAATGGGACAGAAGGCAAAAAAAAAATTGGCAAGGGTTTTTTTTTTTTTTTTATCATTTTCTTAGGCCCCTTTCACACTGAGGCGCTTTGCAGGCGCTATTGCGCTCTAAATAGTGCCTGCAGTGCGCCACAAAAAAGCCTCTCAATACTATCCAATGTGAAAGCCCGAGGGCTTTCACACTGGAGCGTTGCGCTTGCAGGAGGCTCAAAAAACTCCTGCAAGCCGCATCTTTGAGGCGCAATAGGAGCGCTAAAAATAGCGCTCCTATAGCGCCCCTGCCCATTGAAATCAATGGGGTAGCGCCTCTAATACGCCCGCAAAACGCCTCAAAGAGGCGTTATTGCGGGCGTTTTTAACCCTTTTTCGGCCGCTAGCGGGGGTTAAAATACCCCCGGTAGTGCCCGCAAATCGCGGCAAAAAAACGGTATAGCGGCGCTAAAAATAGCGCCGCTATACCGCCAGCGCATCCAGCGCCTCAGTGTGAAAGTAGCATTATAGTTACAAAACACCAGAAATCGATGATTCTCAAAATTAAATGGAAACTGTCTTTAGATACACTTTAAAATAAAAAAAATTAAAAAAGATACTTTACCAAGTAGTAGTTTTGGTGCGTTCAATACCAACAAGATATTAGCTGGAAGTCACCCTTAATAGTCTAATTATAAAAGTGAGTTTGGTCGATTTTTAACATACACATTTCTCCAATGTGTTGGTACAAAAGAGAATAAAATCTTCAAAAAAAGCAATAATGTGAAGGTTAGTTGTCTAATCCTATTTCTTCCCACTTTGGAATCTTAATTAGGAGGAGATAAAAACCATCATTTGACTAAATTATTGTCTTGAATCTCCTAGCAAAAGGTATAATCCGCAATTGGGCCAATTAGTGAGAGCCATAGTTAGCAGTGCTAAGGCAGAAAACCTGATTAGAAGTGACACCAGTCTAGTTCCCACTGTTGTTATGCCAGGTATGGTGGTCAGACTTCAAAGGCTTGGAGGCATCAGAAGGGCAAGGTTTGCAGGCCAGCTTAGGTCCGGTCGTTAATCTCTCTGCTAAAACCACAGCAGCCCTCGCACAAAACAAGCTTACACGACACAATCATGCGGTATTAAAGTTTGGGTTGAGTCATGCCAATTTGCCTTTGATTTTCTGATGATTGACTAAAAGATGGCTACATGACTAGACACATACTAAAGCTTTCCCGATTAGGTAAGTTTTCCAAGTATGTAAAAAATGTTGGATATTTCCTCGCTAAATGATATGATCGCAGTTCATTTACTGTAACCTCTAGCAAAAGGGCTTTCCACGTAACAATTTTTCTTATAACTGTAAAGAGTTATAAAATTTAAATGTGTACTCTAATCAACACTGGAAATTATGCCTACCCACTCAGCAATTCAGTTTCCTTTTTTTAATTTTTTTTGTGATGTGTTTCAATCAGCCCCCCATACCAATTTAAAGGTACCATAGTGATCTTAGACCCTCTGCTTATAATACCAGACAAGAATTCCCGAACACACCCAGCAGCTTCCCAAACCTACCTATCATGGCCAAGTACCCAGCCATGTTAACAGGTAAATCTTCAACCCTTTCTGATAAAGCTTGCATGCCTTCTGCACATTCCCATTGACCAGTGAAGCTGAACATCATAGTGATGGTCCAATAGAAATGTGAGGGGGTGGGGGAGGGCTTATAGGCAAACGCACAATACTTGGCAGCCTCCAAAAATAATTCCCATTGACTTTTAGCAGTGGAATAATGCATTCAGTACTGTAATATTCTTTAACCGTTTGCCGACCACCGCACGAACATTTACGTTGACAGAATGGCACGGACAGGCAAAAGGGCGTATATATACGTCCCCTTTGAATTGCCGGCCGGCGGCACGCTCGCAAACTTGTCGCGGGCTCCGTGACCGCACTCGCGGACCCGATCGCTGCCGGTGTCCTGTGATCAGGTCACAGAGCTGAAAAACGGGGAGATATTAGTGTAAACACAACATCTCCCCGTTCTGCCTAGGTGACACTGTCACTGATCGTGTTCCTTCTCATTGGGAACACCGATCAGTGACGTGTCACGGCAAGCCACGCCCCTAACATTAAGAATCACTCCCTAGGTCACATTTAACCCCTTCAGCGCCCCCTACAGGTTAACCCCTTCACTGCCAGTGTCATTTTCACAGTAATCAGTGCATTTTTATAGCACTGATCGCTGTAAAAATGACAATGGCCCCAAAATGGTGTCAAAAGTTTCCGATGTGTCCGCCATAATGACGCAGTCACGATAAAAATCGCTGATCACCGCCATTACTAGTAAAAAAATAATTATTAATAAAAATGCCATAAAGCTATCCCCTATTTTGTAGACGCTATAACTTTTGCGCAAACCAATCAATAAACGCTTATTGCGATATTTTTTACCAAAAATATGTAGTAGAATACATATCGGCCTAAACTGAGGAAAATATTTTTGGGGGATATTTATTATAGCAAAAAATAAAAAATATTGCATTTTTTTCAAAATTGTCGCTCTATTTTTGTTTATAGCGCAAAAAATAAAAACCGCAGGGGTGATCAAATACCACCAAAAGAAAGCTCTATTTGTGGGGAAAAAAAGAATATCAATTTGTTTGGGATCCATGTCGCACGACCGCGAAATTGTCAGTTAAAGCGACGCAGTGCCCAATCGCAAAAAGTGGCCTGGTCTTTGGCCAGCAAAAAGGTCCGGGGCTTAAGTGGTTAAAGCCAAACTGTACATCCAGTTCTGGTGTTTACACATCTCTGACACGCAGCCTGTCACTGGACAGTGAAAGGAGAAGCAGTGGACTGATTAGCTCATCTATATATCACTCTGCTTTCTCCTTCTGTCAGCATTATCTTTGTTAACACTTTAGCACTGCAGCACCCCTAATGCCTCGTACACACAACCGGTTTTCCCGTCGGGAAAACTGCCATGAGAGCTTTTGGCCTGGGAAAACCGGCCATGTGTATGCTCCATCGCAATTTTCCCAACAGAAAAACTGCCGGGAAACCCAGCGGGAAAAATGAGAACATGTTCTCTTTTTTCCCGCTGTGATTTCGCGGCGGTTTTTAACCCGGCAGTTTTCCTATGGGAAACACTGCGGTGGAGCATACACACGGCCGGGATTCCCGGCCAAAGCTCTCACCGCAGTTTTCCCGATGGGAAAACCTCTGGTGTGTACAGGGGGAAGTTACCGAGCAGGTTCTCAGTTTTCTCCCCGGGATTCCCGGCAAACTTTTTACCGCTGGGAATCCCGGTCGTGTGTACGAGGCATTACAAAATTCTCCTGGTTAGCACATGAGCACTGCAGTATTTGCTCCTTTGTGCTTCTTCTGCCTCTCTCATTGTGAGCTCTGCTGCTGTACAGGAGATTGCAAGAGGCTGATATAATGTCAAATTTAGGTACTTAAACTGTTTGCATTTAAAACAAATACACTCATGAATATAGAGATGCATTAATTTGTGCCTTTTATAGATGACTGGAGTTCAGCTTCTTAATAAAGGAAGTATGAACAAAAAATAACTGAAATCAACTGAAAATACAAAATTTGTATTCACTTTTTTTTTTACTATCTGATGTATTTCACTTTGATGCTGTAATGACACTGACATGTGCGAATGGAAGAGGAAGCCTAAGGCAAATCTGCTGTTTTTCCAAATGGTTGATACCATCACCGTGTTGACTTTCCCTTGGGTCATAAAAAGCTTGTTTATTTTCCCATTTTATTTAGCTTTAACAGTTAGACTGTCATGTCAGGCCTTTTAATAAGGTTCACGGTAATAAATCAGTATTAAAGTAGCACTATTGGCACCCTATGGTCTATCTATATGTTCATCTTTGGTCCATCTATAAATTAATAAAAAAAATGATCAATGCCCCATTAACACATGCACACATTGCTCACACAGTTAAATGCATTTTGGAGATAGGAAAATGACTAAAATTATACTAACATCTTAAAGATTATGAGATTTTTGTCTACATATTTAACACTAATAAAGACCTCAGATGCAGACATTTCCTCCTTTGCAGTGCCCATCTCCTGTTTTGACCAGAAATTGAGCTAGCCATGTCTGCTGTACTGTGCAGGTATGGTGTCTGGCCTATAGAAATGATTGGATGAGCAAGTTGGTCCTTCCATTACTTTATATTGCACATGTGAACTAGAGATGGGGGGAACCAAGACCAAATTCTGATGATGACATTGCCCTGGCTGAGAATCTGAAGGATAGAACATCTGCATCGAAAGTCTAAAAAAAAGTTTAGAGATGGGCAAGAAAAATGGTGAAAGGTCTGAGATATAAAACATATCAGGGGAAATTTCAGGAACTTAATATGTACAGTCTGCAGGAAAAAGGGGGAATTGGGTGCCATGTTTTAAACCTTTAAAGTGTTCTAAAGCCTTATGGTTTTTCACCTTAATGCATGAATTAAGGTAAAAATCCTTCTGTGCTGCAGCTCCCCCCCTTTTTCTTACCTGAGTCTGATTCAATCCAGGGATGTGCACAAGAGTAAAAAAGAAAGAAAAGCCCAAAGGGCTAACGTTGCGCTAATGATGATAAATGATAATAAGTGGAAGAACAATGTAACAAATAGTGAAAATTGACACCTACAAGCAGCTAGCATAAAAAGTCCTATACAAAAAAGACCAAATAACAGAAACAATAAAAATAAAATATGCAGCGCTAAATAGGTGAATAAAGGACCAGTTAACCTAATCTAGTCCAAACAATAAAAACCAAAGTGAATAAATGACCAAAAATCACTAATAAACACACCGTGAAGTGATACTAAAAAGATTACCAAACAAGGTAAATAAAAAATAAAATAAAAATGATGCTGTAAATAATTAGTGAGATGAACACAATAACTAAAACATCATGAGCAAAAAGTCCCAGAACAGTAAAAGAATAAAAAAGTGAGTGGCTAGAGAAGCTTCTTCCCAGGAGAGCTGTGCAGACTGGCAAACGTGACACCCAGGTGTGTGGTGGTCCTGCTTACCGGATAGCCATGACTGTATCCTCAGTCTCACCTAACACAGGGAATAAGGCTTCCCCACAGCCCAACGATATCCTGAACAGTTCTCACCATAGCCCGAAATTATTCCAAATGGGAGAGAAAACAGAGAAACTCCATAGTGTAATAAGTAAAAATCCGGTTTAATGAATTAGTAAGGGTTACACTTACAATTGGTAGATGGTCAGTCAGCGATAAAAGACAGATAATGTGCAGCAATGACAGTGCTGCATACGGCAGCGTTGGTTCAAATTTTCCCGAGCTCCTGTGCTCCGCGGATACTTCCTCGTGTGTACTCAATGCGTGATGACGTCACCGCCCCTACGCGTTTCATCACCACGGACATCAACTGGGGATTGGCCAGTCTGCACAGCTCTCCTGGGAAGAAGCTTCTCTAGCCACTAATCTTTTTAGTATCACTTCACGGTGTGTTTATTAGTGATTTTTGGTCATTTATTCACTTTGGTTTTTATTGTTTGGACTAGATTAGGTTAACTGGTCCTTTATTCACCTATTTAGCGCTGCATATTTTATTTTTATTGTTTATGTGCACAAGAGCATCGGCTCCAGCGGCTGTCTCCCTCCTCATTGGGCGGATTGATAGCAGTGGGTGCCATTGGCTCCCGCTGCTGTCAATCACATGCTGTGACAGGGGGCCGAGGGCGGGGCCGAGTTCCACTGTCTGTGTCAATTGAAGCAGCAGTGGGGCTCAGGAGCGATTATGCACAGGTGCCCACATGGAGGGGCCTAGATCGCTGGTGGGAGACCCCAGAAGGAGAGGATCAGGGGCTGCTTGGTTCAAAACTATTGCACAGAACAGGAAAGTATGCCATGTTTGTTATTTTAATTAAAAAACTAGGCTTTAATGTCACTTTAAATGCACAAAGGGTCTGAATAAAGTTCAAAAGAGCAGTATTTTGAATAGGAAGCTAGGATTAAGAACACGGGGACAAGACTGCAAACTAGCAGAACAAAAGTTCAAAACTATTGAAACATGCTTGGAGCATACATAAATCTATACTCGGAGAAAAAAAAAAAACAATGAGGCAGACTTGATGGACTTCTTGGTCTTTTTTCTGCTGTCATTATTCATGTTCATTCTTCTATGTTTTTTAAGTCTGTATGACTCCTAAAGATTGGGGGGGGGGGGGGAGGAGGCTGAGTAGTGGCTTCATTTTTAAAATACAACTATCCCATAGGGCTCATGCACACTGCAGCTCAAAGAAGCGGCTCCTACAGGCTTTTGAGCTCTTATTTTTTCTGCCTGGAAACTCCCCTCCATGTTAGCCAATGTGTCCATGCACATTATGGCTTTTTCAGGCGTTTTTAGGCATATGCTCCTACAGGCAGAGGAAAACCCCCACCAAACTTGCATTTTTGAGAGGAGCTAGTGCCCCAAAGAGCTCAAAAGGGCTTAACCCCTTCCTTACCGGGCCATAGTCATATGACGCCGGCAGGAACCCTCCCTCCCTCCGGGCGGGAGTCATTTGATGTCTTTTCTTCCTGGCCGTCTAGGGGGCGTGCGCCCCCGGGGCACCGTGCGTGTGCCCGGCGGCCGCGATGTCCGCCGGGCACCCGCGATCACGGCAGGAGTGTGGATCTGTGTGTGTAAACACACAGATCCACCTCCTGTCAAAGGTGAGGAGACTGATGTGTGTTCCCAGTACAGTTAGAATCACTCAATAGGGAACATATTAACCCCTTCAGCGCCCCCTAGTGTTAACCCCTTCCCTGCATCACATTTACACAGTAATCAGTTCAGTTTTATAGCACTAATCGCTGTATAAATGTGAATAGTCCCAAAAACGTCCGATGTGTCCACCGCAATGTCACGGTCACAATAAAAATCGCAGATCGCCGCCATTACTAGTAAAAAAAATTAAAATGCCATAAATCTATCCCCTATTTTGCAGACACTATAACTTTTGCGCAAACCAATCAATATACGCTTATTGCGATTTTTTTTATTTATTTTTTTACCAAAAATATGTAGAAGAATACATATCGGTCTAAACTGAGGAAAAAAAAAGTTTTTTTTAAATTTTTTTTTATATTTATTAAATCAAAAAGTAAAAAATATTGTTTTTTTTCAAAATTGTCGCTTTTTTTTTATAGCGCAAAAAAATAAAAACCGCAGAGATGATCAAATACCACCAAACGAAAGCTCTATTTGTGGGGGAAAAAACATAAAGATTTAATTTGGGTACAGTGTTGCATGACCGCGCAATTGTCATTCAAAGTGCAACAGCGCTGAAAACTAAAAATTGGTCTGGGCAGGATGGGGGTGAAAATGCCCGGTATGGAAGTGGTTAAAAGAAGCGCAAAAATATTTGTTCCGGCTTTTGTGTTTTTTTTATACAGTGGTTAGGAAAATACTATCTAGGAGGGTTTGTGAATAAAAGACGTTTAAAGGAGCTTGAAGAAGCTCAATAAAAATGTGCACAAGAGCACAAAAAGGCATAGGCTTCTTCAAGCTGAAATAAAAGCTCAAATGCCTGTAAAAGCAGCCTTTTTTTTTTGAGCTGCAGTGTCCCTGAGCCCTTAAAATTATGTAAAATTAAAAAGTTGTCTGTCTATAGTGTCTGTGCATTAAGTGAACAGATAATATATGTGATATATGTGTGGTCATTCTTTTCCCTTACCAGACAGCCTCTTTCAATAAAACTAAAAGTTTGTCATTTAATTTTATTTAAATTTGCCTTTCTGTTTTAGCCCACGTTCACACTGGGGCTGCGGGAGTGAAGCCTGCGAGTTCAGCTGAACTCGCACGATTTCACTCCCGCTGGCAGTCCCGATTTCAGCCACGATTTCAAAGACATCTGACACAGATGTCAATGTAAATCGCGGCTGAAATCGCAAAAAGTAGTACAGAAACTACTTTTTGAAATCGGTGCAGCGCCGTAGATGCGGCGTCGCACCGATTAGGACGGTGCCATTGCCCGCAATTTGCGGCAAATTTCGCCGATTTGACATGTCAAATCGCATGTCAAATCGCACCAGTGTGAACCAGGGCTTAGACATTTTTCAAAATCTTGGAAAGGGTCACATTTTCACTCTTCCTTATATCACCACATTATACGAAGTAGTTAGCCAAGGCTCCTGAACATTAATTAGATCTATAGCACCAACCTAGCTAACAATGATTTCAACAATATCAAGAAATCAAGCACTTCTCACCGTTACAAGATTCACAACAGTGGGGCTAATGATGTCATTATAGTAGGTAGACCCCCCCCCCCCCCCACTTATTTTCACTAAGTATCCTGGCATCACCTATCGGCAGTAAAATTTGTTAAAACTTTTGCAAACTGTATCCCTGGAGAAGATTTTTTTTCGTCGAAATTTTTTTTTAATTTCAGTTTAAAGGCTTGTTCACTTTGCAATCATTTTAACAGTGTCAACTACACTTTCATTAAAATGATACCCGGGCGGTAATTTAAACATGTTTGGGGGTAATAATGTTTTTTCAAGTAAATTTGTCTAAATGGTATAGAGCAGTGGTTCTCAACCTCAGTCCTCAAGTACCCCCAACGGGCCATGTTTTGGGAACTTCCCTTAGATAAAATAGCTCCTATCAATACCATGTCATTGATATTGATTTAAAGCAACTGTGCAAAGTAAAGGAAAACCTGAAAACATGGCCCATTGGGGGTACTTGAGGACTGAGGTTGAGAACCTGGTTTACAGTGTTAGGAAATATTAAATAATGAATGAAAATAGATATACCGGTAATTATTTTTAGTAGTTGGGGCAGAAGAAAAGGCCTGGAAACCATTTATATAGAATAAAGTTTTTCTTGAAGTAAATGTAAATATGCAAAGGTTACTTAAGTTTTATCTGGCCATATCAAGGGGAAATCTCCTTTTAGTAAGGCACAGTGTACAAAGCACATCTATCCTTGCACAGATAACTATTGTGAGTTCTCCTGTGTGCTACATCATTCTCATGCCACTTTTCTTTTTTACTTGAAATCCCTAGCAACATGGGCACATAAATATTAGCCAATTGTCCACTCAAACTATTGAATTAAGGCGTAACTCCACTTTTGTTGAGAAATAAACATTGCCCCCTCGGTGATCTAATTACATTTTAGGGATTTTAACAAACTTTTTTGCAGATTCCTACCTTTTTGTTATTCTGAAGAAATCCCTGTGTGTTTGTCTGGATCCATGCTCTGAAAGTAAATCCAATGGGCGTGGTTTCATAATTATCAATCAGCTACAGCACCTGTAGGGCTCTAATGAGGAAAGCTGCTGGGCCTGCATCCCTTTAGCCCTGGTTCACACTGGTGCGTTTTGACATGCGTTTTGACATGTCAAATCGGCGGCATTTGCCGGCAATGGCACTGTCCTAATCGGTGCAACGCCGCAACTGCGGCGCTGCACCAATTTCAAAAAGTAGCTTCTGTACTACTTTTTGCGATTTCGGCTCGTGATTTACAGAAACTGCACAGATGTCTCTGTAATCGTGGCCGAAATTAGGGCTGACAAGCGGGAGTGAAATCGTGCGAGTTCAGTAGAACTCGCACGGCTTTATTCCCGCAGCCCAGTGTGAACCTGGGCTTAAATGTGATTTTCTATTGGAAGTATCTCACCAAAAATTTAATTTTTGATGCAGGGGATGCCTGAAATCTGACTTGTATCTTAGTGCAAAGTTCGAGGAAAATTGGTGAGCAAATCACACAAGCAGGAAATTACATATCCGGGGGGCATTCTGTACACGTTCTTTGTACAGAACACCTCAAGGTAGCCATATTGCAATGCATTTTCAGAAAATTACAGAGCTGCAGATTGAAAGGGAAAGGTAATTTTTAATAACATTCCATTACAATATGACTTGTGTCGCAATATTATTTTTGCTATTTTTTTTCCCCCACGAAAGTGAAGTTACTCTTTAAGTTCAAAGGGAGCATTAGGAAAAGAGGATCATACGTCAATACAGTTGAATTTGTACAAAAAGCAATACCAGAGAAAAAAATATATAAAAACATTTAAAGATAACCTATGGTTAAAGGCCAAACCATGTAACCAAGTGGAGATGTTATGGGCATGATGACATGAACTGTGTACTTTCCCTTCTCATATTATACTGCTATGTCTCAAGCCTCGCTAGGCCAACTGCTTTAACCAAGATTGACATATTTTATAAAACATAATAATTTTATCTTCTTTTTTGGCACTGATCTTTTCACACATTATAATAACATTTGCTGTAATAAATATACCAAAGTGATTGAGATAGGCACTTCCATTCGGTGGCAATATGTATCCGAGCTTCCTTTACTATGATCCAAATAAGTCTACAACCTGTTTATAATAGCATGTTTTTCCAACAGAATAAATGCTTTGGGGACTGGTTGACATGTGTGCAGAACTTTAGATATCAAACTTTTGACCTGGCAAAAAAGGTTGAGAATAGAAGGGCTGTGCCACCACATATGTGGCATTGTGTCCTGATGAAGGCATCCTCTGAAGCAGTAAGAAGATTTGGTGGGAGTTAGGCCGGTTCACACATGTGTGGCCGCGGGTTTGCACCTGGGGTCCGGTGCATGTCTGTTCACCGGGTCAGGTGTGATTCAGGTCCGAATTTTAGCCTGAATTCACACCTGAACCAGACCCTGGGAGTAATAAATACCTGTTAGTGTTTAATTTGCATTTCTGATGCTTGGTTTACTTTAACTAGAAATCTGTACGGAGTAGAGTGACCTTACTACTGAAATCACTGGATATTTTTCATATTGGTGGGAACTTTAGATTTATATTGGCTTAGGGAGATGGCTGTGATTGATAGTAATTTTAGTACAGTTGGCACCATAAGAGCTGAAGGATATACTGTAGGTTTAGGCTGCTTGACTTACTAATTGATCGTGTAGAGCAGTGATGGCGAACCTTGGCACCCCAGATGTTTTGGAGCTACATTTTTCATGATGCTCAACTACTCTGCAGAGTGCATGAGCATCATTGGAAATGTAGTTCCAAAACATCTGGGGTGCCAAGGTTCGCCATCACTGGTGTAGATGTAGTGTATACCAGATAATAGCAAGCCATGCAAAGGGGAAAACTGTTAAATTTTCGCTGGACGCAGAGTGTTGTTTGATGATGAGCAACGGTTGGTGTTGGACCAGCTAATCAACCAAAACTCATGCTTTAGTACTTGCTAAATATTACAATATACATGTCTTTGTTTTATATACATTTGGGAAAGTTTCAACTGCTCTCGGAGTGGAGTGGGAAGGGTTAGTGGTTCTAGTTTTTATTATGTCCCATTTGGATTATTTCTGCTCACTTACTGACCAGGTGATGGGTGTCAGAAAAAGTTATTCTTTTAAGATTATATTTATTTGAGCACAATTTCAGTAAATCAAAAAAGGGACAGTATAACAACATACCGTACAAAAAATTGCATAACAAACCAGCAAAGGCATCAAGAAATGATTGAGTACAGAGAGATCTAAAAACACATACCGTATATACTCGAGTATAAGCCGAGATTTTCAGCTCTTTTGTTTGGGCTGAAAGTCTCCCCCCCCCCCCCCCCCCCCCCCCTCGGCTTATACTCGAGTCAGCGAAATTGAACATTGTAAATTGTACCTGAAAAAAAATTGAGAGGCTGCGGCGTCCATCGTTTAAATCTTGCGGTCTCTTCCTGGTCCCTTCCGTGATAGGCGAACTGTGTCTGATGAAAATCGCCTATCACGAACGTTCTCTCATCCTCACCCATCCCAGCAGACACTGTGTTCAGTGTTCCGCCAATCACGGACATCTGCAGGGAATCTGAGGATGGGAGAACGTTCGTGATAGGCGGAACTGTGTCTGCTTAGAAAACGCCTATCACGGAAGGGAAGAGGAAGAGACCGCGAGTTTTAAACGATGGACGCCGCAGCCTCTCAATTTTTTTTCAGGTACAATTTACAATGTTCAATTTAAATTTTAGGGGAACAGCGAGGATGGGAACAGTGAGGAACAATGAGGATGGGCACAGTAAGGTGGCAATGGGCAGTGACAATTGGCTTAGTGAAGTTGCAATGGGCACAGTGAGGCGTGCAAATGGGCATTGTTGACCTTTGGCTTATACTCGAGTCAGTAAGTTTTCCCAGTTTTTTGTGGTAACATTAGGTACCTCGGCTTATACTCGAGTATATACGGTAAATAACTATTATTATGTAATAATGTGAGGGATGACTTTGTACCCCAGAGCAGAGTTCTCCAGTCTTGTCTGAAAACATCTATTGTTAATTTTCGTACAAAAAAGGACCAGCTGTCCACTACTACTAGAAAAAGAGTAGTACTAGAGTACTACTACTTTCAGTGCAGTAAGAATCAGAGCAAGAAAAAGAAATAGGGAGGGATATGAAGAGTGAGGGGTATACGACCAAGGGGAACCTCAGATACAAGTTAGGTCTTTATTTTCGTGTCCTCATGATTTCTTCTCACTTCCTGTCCGGTTCATGGGTGTCAGAACAGGAAACCAGTTTTCCAAACATATAAAATGCTTTGCATCAGATTAAATATGCAGTGATGTGAATGGATCTTACAAGGGTCAGGAATTATGTCATCTCTGTACTGCAGCTACCAAAGAGGTTTGTTAGAAGCCAGCAGGTGACTTAGCCCAAGAGTCCATTTATAAATGAATTACCAATGCTTGCACTTTACAGTCCTGGACAAAAACTAACATGTTAAAGTGATTCTGACATTTAAAAAAAATCAAAAGTATCCCTGCAAAAAAAAAAGTTAATCTGTCCTGTCCAGCATTGCCTATTCTGCAGTCTTCACAAGCTATGCTGGTTGAAATTTTTTGTGGGACTGTCAGATGCCTGAACCCCTGCTGTTGTTCCATACTCTGTTTGCAATTTTGAGTTTAAAGTGACAATATGTGCACATGTCCCTTTGCATGTTAAAGCATACCCGTAGTAGAAAAGGCAATATACTTGCCTTTCTGACAGTGGTGCATCCATAAGATAAGACACCTGAATAGGGGGTGTCAGCAGCGGTAATTAGAGCGCCGCCCCCTCTCTCCTGCACCGCTCTAATTACCGCTGCTGACACCCCCTATTCAGGGATCTGGCCCTTTGTCAGGCGCCGGGCATCTGAATTACACTGGCGGGGGTGTTTTTTGGAAGCGCCTGATTAGAGCCGTCGGCTCTAATAGGCGCCCAAAAAAGTGAACAGCGGGTGCCATGCTGGGCGTTCGCTGTTCACTCAGCTGTGTGTTAGCAAAGCGAAGGAATTCGCTTTGCTAACACTGAATCCGCCTCTCAGTCAATCAGGTTGCCGGGTCTGTTACCGGTCACCTGATTGGCTGAAACGTCAGGCGCTGTGATTGGATGCCTGAGAGAGGATGGAAGAAGACATGGAGGACATGCAGGAGACCGCCGCTGACCGGCTCCGAGACAGGTAAGTGATGGGGCACACTGGCGGCATCTGATGGGGCACACTGGCGGCATCTGATGGGGAACACTGGTGGCATCTGATGGGGCACACTGGCGGCATCTGATGGGGCACACTGGCGGCATCTTATGGGGCACACTGGCGGCATCTGATGGGACACAGTAGCGGCAATTGATGGGACACAGTAGCGGCAATTGATGGGCACACTGGCATCATCTGATGGGCCACACTGGCGGCATCTGATGGGGCACACTGGCAGCATCTGATGGGGCACACTGGCAGCATCTGATGGGGCACACTGGCAGCATCTGGTGGGGCACAATATAGCTGCAATTGATGGGCACAGTGTCAGAAATTGATGGGCACAGTGTCAGCAATTGATGGGCACAGTGGTGGAAATTTATGGGCACAGTGGTTGCTTTTGATGGGCACAGTGGCGGCAATTGATGGGCACAGTAGCTGCATTTGATGGCACAGTGGCTGCAATTGATTTTTATTTTTATTTTTTTCAGTTTGCTTGCGCCCCCCCAAAAATTTTGAGCACCAGCCGCCACTGCTTTCTGATGGCCTTTTTGTTGATATGCTTCTTGGCCAAAGAAAATATTTCACACTCTGTTCCTCTTCCACTCACTGTGGTTTCTCTCACCACTACGGGACCTTTGAGCCAGCAGGGAAAGCAGTTATTTGACCCATCTGGCCGGTTGACTACTTGCAGCAGCCTGGGAAAAGTGAACATGTCAAAATTAGGCAACTGGAAACGTTAGTGTAGTGCCTCTTCTTTTACAGGTATGCTTTACCATACAAAGTAACCCCGTCACCTTGGGGTGGCAGGGTATATACCCAGACTCCCTATTTTCTAATAGTTCATTAACAGACAGATACCAGCTATTATTATGTCTCCTTTAGTGACAGCTAATGTACAGCAACAGGTTGCAAAGCAAATTTCCATAAATATCAATCACTTCATTTTCTGTGTCTTATTGTGAATAGTATTGGTGGGTCTTTCACATAATGCATATAAAGTAACTTTTTGTTTTGGATAAAGAGGCCCTTCACGGAAAAACAATTTTGTCCTCTTTTAGCGTTTGATCGTTTTAGAAAAAAAAAAAGACCCTAAATACTGGAATTTTAATCTGCTTTTGGCTGGTTTCTGCTTTGTCTGCATCATCCTCTGCACTAAAAATAACATTCCCATAGCCTTGGTGGCAAAGTTGTTATAGGAGTTCCTTTAATTCTCTTGAAAAGGGCTTGTGTAAAAGATGCCATTAATTTTTCATCGAAGCTGCTGCTGCTGTTTTAGTGAAGCAATTCTAAGATTTTTTATTTTTTTTTCTGCCAAAGTGTTTAGGGGAATAAATATAGCAATCCCATAGAAAATCACACATGTCTGGAAAAACTTTCTATAGACACTAAAGGAAAGGTTGGAAGAGGAAGCTGTTTCTCATGGCAACCAGCAGGATGTTTCTAGAGAATCGGCTACATACGCTGTCAAAATACATATATACATGCTTTTTTTTTTCCCCCTGCCAGTGTGCTTGCAAATTTGTTCAGCTAGTTTGGTGATGCAGGCACCCCTGCCAGACAGCACAGTTAGACCTTTACCCCTGCCAGACAGCACAGTTAGACCTTTACCCCTGCCAGACAGCACAGTTAGACCTTTAGTGTAACAGCAGCACAACATGACCAAAAAACTGGTCTAGAACACACCCTGTTCTGCTGAGTGAAGAAGCATCCACACACCCATGAAATAATTTCTGTGCTCCCTCCTCCTGTCCGCATGCTCATTTTCAGCCTGTAAATATGTTACTAAATCACCTGCGCCTACTTAAACAATAATCCTAATGAATGCAGCTGCTGCCTAATACTCCTAACAGAAAGTCTAACCATCATGAATAATATCAAACTATAAATGCAAATATGGAAAAAATATAGAAAAAAGTATAGATAAAAATAGAAAAGTCCTTAAAGTGAACTAGTGCATGCAAATGTCTTTAGAATTTGAAATCTTGAGTGCTTGAGTACCCAGGTTACCCTATATAGTGAATATTCCACCTCGTGCTGAGTAACACACACCACATTCACCAGATGTCAGTGACCCCCTTACTGTACAGCAAGAGAAGTCATCAACGCTTGTGGGTCATTTGGGAGACCTGTCCAGATCTTCCCGATGGCTCTTGGTACAGATCTTTTCTCCTCCTCAATGTTATCCTGGTATTACTCCAGTAAGGTCAATAGGCAGGCAGTGTAATAAAACTAAAAACGGAAAGGGAGCATCTCATAGTGTAAAATCTCATAGTAAATTTATTAAAAGTAATTAAAAAGCGCTACAAAATCCATTGGACATCATACAGATCGGTCCACTGTTACATACAAAAAGATGGATGCTGTCCATAGCCTGACGTGCGTTCCACTTGTGCATCACTTCTAGTCTGCAGATGGAATGCACGCCAGGCTATGTGCTCACTTTAAGTGTGGGTTCACTTTAACTGCTTCACAATTGCGCTATAGCTGAATGACGGCTACAGCGCGGTCGGGAGGGCGTCAAATGCTCGTCCTTACGTGATCGCTCTTCTTGCGTGTCCCCTGCGGTGCTCATATGCAGTTATCTGTGAGCGTTGCGTCCCTGAGGCACAGCTGATCGCAGATCATAGTAAAGAGCCAATAACAGCAGCTCTTTACAATGTAATCAGCTGTGTCCAATCACAGTTTAAACAAGACTTGCCGGTTATCGGCATTGCTCAAGCTGACAACGCGCGAGGAGAGGAGAGCCGGCAAATCCACAGAGAGGACATCTACACTGATCATCAGTAGAGCCCCAACAATGCCCACCAGTGCTGCCTGTCAGTGCCTATCATTGCAGCTTATCAGTGCCACCTATTAGTGCAGCCTCATCACTGCCCATCAGTGCACATCCGTGAAGGGGAAAAAAAATACTTCTTTACAAAATTTTATAACAGAAACTAAGAAAAACGTTTTTTTTCAAAATTTTTGTAATTTTTTTATTTGTTTAGCAAAAAATAAAAAACCCAGTGGTCATTAAATACCACCAAAAGAAAGCTCTATTTGTCTAAAAAAAATTAAAAATTATAAAAATGTTGTTTGGGTACAGTGTTGCATGACCGCGCAAACGCCATTCAAAGTGCGGCAGTACTGAAAGCTGAAAATTAGCCTGGGCAGGAAGGGGTTAAAAGTGCTCAGTAGGTAAGTGGTTAAGGTAAAAACATAATACTGGGACAACTCCAGGAACTTAGCAACGCAAGTCATAAAGTGATGATTACTCCACCTTAGCTGCGAATCTGCTTCATTTTAACACCACATCTTTGTTTTGACATCTGTCATTCAGATGCAGATTCAGTGAATTTCACAATTAAAAGCCCCATTTTAAATACAAGTGATTACTGAGATTTTACAACTGCTTGTAAGCTGACTTGTGGCAGGCCACTGCCCCGAGGTGAAATGTCCGTTTATTGTGGCAGCGTTTTGTAATGCTTCAAAACTGATTTACCTTCAGCGAAAATACATTCTTTATTTGATGAAATGAAAAGTTCTGCCGATTTTTCAGTTGAACAAGATTTGTCGGATTTGAAATGTATATGTCTTTTAAGGAACATCTGAGAATTGCACACAACCACACGTTAAAATGATAGCTAAACAAAAGAAAATAACTAAACCTGTGATTCACTGACTGTGTTATGCCTGCATGTTTTTTTCTGCATTCCTTCATTTTACCTGTCTGAAAAAAATAAGAAGTCAAGCGTACTTTGGTTTGGTAGAAAGATTTTTGTAGAAATTTTCATTTTATGGAGACAGTTTACTGCATATGATGTAGACCGTGCACACCAATGGTTTATGTAAATCGTTTTTAAAAGTAAATTGTTTTTTAAAAGTAGAATTGAGTGTTAAATTAAAGCCTGTCTAAACCCAAGAACAAAAATGTAATATATTGCTGCTTACAATCCTTAGATATGGTGGCTGCATTCGTTTTGTATTCTTTGTTTTCACCTGGTGACAAACCAGCATCTCCACAGCCGCCCAGATTACTTTTACAGAAAACCCCAAAGACTGCTGATTAAATAGAGAAAGAAGCTCAAGTAATAAAGAAGCTGTGAGCTTGTTGAACCTCTTCAGACTCTGGACGTACAAGAAACATCCAATGAGTTGAAGAGGTTAACTTAGCACCTGAGTTTAAAGCGCAGCTCCAGACAAAACTTCGTACTCAGTTTTGAAAAGAATGAGGAAGTTGGGTTTTTTATGTCATCACTGTCCCCACTGGGGGGATTTACTCCTATTTCCTGTTGGGACAGGAAGTCATGGACAACTCCCTCACAGGAACAAAGCACATTTTTGTAGTGTTTTATCATTATGGAGTCTATTTATTTTTGTTTTCTCACAGCTTTTACCCAATATTCACACATTGTTCTGGTTGGATTCAGTTGGAAAATTTGTCGTAAACATTTAAAAATAGATCCATTGTACCACAGGGCGGCACTGCTGTCCAGGGTCCTGGAATGGTTCCCTCGCCCCTTTCCCAAAGCATCCACCTCGGTGGAACGAGACCTGTCCCCCTCTGACTTACAGGCTCTACTTTGGGGTTACGGACAGAAACTACACTTACTTTCCTCATCCTCCCCCTTAACAGTCGCTACCTTACATCTCTTGTACAAAAAGGGCATGTCATCTCTTCTATCCACAGACCCCTCGCCCCTTACCTCGTTGTTTGACCACCCCTCTTTGCCTCAAGGTATGGGGTCCAATACAATAGGCCCATACTCCCGATCAACCTGGCCTGTAGCAAGCTCATTTGTGGATCCCTCTTTTTGTACCTCCGTTTTACCAGGCGCTCAAGGTAATTGGCTCACGGCACTCCGTATATCCTCCTTCTGTTCTGACTTGTTTTCCTCCTCCCAAATTCACAGACCTCTAACGGGATTCGAACAGCTGTGCTCTCTCTCAGAAACACCTAGACACCTACTCTCCTCTTTGTACTCACTACAACATGCACTGCTACACGATCAACCCCCCTCTTACACCATGAAGTGGTCTACAGACCTGGGCAGGGATCTCTCTTAGTGGATTGGAAAAAATCATTCCACTTTACATATAAATCCTCTATATCCTGCTATACCCAGGAAAAAAAAATTAAACTCCTCTCCCGATGGTACAGGGACCCTCAAACTCTTCATAAAATATTACCGTTCGTATCTCCCTTATGCTGGAGATGTGGCGCGGCGGAGGGAAGGTACCTACACGTTTGGTGGGACTGTGCACAATACAACCCCTATGGTCGCAGGTTTTTGCTATATATAACAGCCTATATGACCGAAAATTATCGCCCATCCCAGAAATAGCCTTGCTGTCCATGCTCCCAGGGTCATATTATATATTTTTGTATAAAACTTTTTCAAATAAACAAGTCTTCATGACAAATACTATTGTACTTTATTACTTTGTATAGAGGTTTTCAACAGTTATTCTTAAAAGGTCCACGAGGAACCGCCCTCTTCAGAGCGCACTCTTTTTCTGTATGCTCCCAGGGTCGATAGCCTCTCGAAAGCGCTCCCTGTTGCGTTTTTTCCTATCGGCCGCTAGACAACTTATACCCCTGTTTTGGAAAACCACTACCACTCCACCCCTGGCAGTATGGGTCTCCATGGTCAAACGACATCATGCGGATGGAGGAGATGATAGCCCTAGACAATGACACCTTCAACAAATTTAAGGCCCTTTGGCTCATTTGGATCGACTACTCTACCTCTGACTCCCTGAAAGTGAGGTTGGCACCTCACAGCCAACCCGGACTTGTCTCCTGACTCCACCACGTGGGTTTGTTGCACCAAGGTCTTCCCAGCAACCCCCCTTCCACCCTCTCCTCTCCTGCAGCTAGCCTGCATCCCCCCCCCTTGTCCTCTCCCCTTTTCCCCCTTCTCCCCTACCCTCTCTTTCTCTTTCTTTCCACTCTACCCTACGTCTGTTTCTCTCTATTTTATACCCAGATATATTTTCACCTGGTTCTAATGTTTAGTTTTGTGATACATTCCGATTTCGGTGTATGACTTGAGTGATGACTATCTGCTTTCTCATCGGAGATGTCTACTGCCACATGTTTACTATATGATCTATGTTGTATACTTTCTGTACTGATCTCCTGTTTCTCACTCATGTCATGTTATTTTGCTTCATCAAAATATTAATAAAAACATATTCGACTCTAAAAATAGATCCATATATTAAAGCTGAACTCTGGGCAAAATAAGTTTTCCCTGTATAGTGGTGCTACTGCTCATTTTATTCTAGGGGAGAGGACAGCGGAGATATACTCACCTGATTCTTCCCACACAAGACTGGTCTGGCTCCCCTGCGCTCCAGCGGTCTTGAAAAGGGACTGTTCCTGGTGTCAGCACACTACAAAGTCAGGGACAGTTCACCGCCAGACCATGGAAGGAGCGCCTTTTTTTTTGGTCCGGAGATGGGGATTAACTATGTTTCTTGGTTTTGCCTTTCTGTCTTCTATGGGCATCACAGTGACAGGATGTGAGGAAAAATCTCTGCAATGGAGTCAGGCAAAAAAATAAATAAAAATGTTAGTGGCCATACACACTTCGATTTTATTATCTGAATGATGTGCGATTCCATCAAAATGATAGAATCAGCGAACAATCAAATAGGCATAACTTCTTGTCCTATCGATTATGACTCAATTTAGAGCAGATTCAATCAAACTGAGTCTTTCAGCCAGGGCAGAAAATTGATTGTTTTGCATTGATTGGCAGCAGTGAGATGCTTTGGTCATTGATTCAATCATATATCAGTCGGATTCAGTCAGATTACGACATTGCATTGTGGTCGTATCTTCCAACTATCAATCAAAATCAAATTTCCTGTGTGTGGCATATCGAACAAATGGGCTGCACACTATAGATGTATTACTTCTATCGGAAGAGATTGATCAGAAAACAAAATTTTCGAAGTGTGTATGGCCACCATAAATATCCCTTCCTACTTTATCCATAACTAACAAAGAAAACAAATGGAAAATTACAAAATAATGAGATTGCCTGGTAAGACCAAACATGCGATTGATAACTTGATTGATATCTTCCAACTAATAATCAAAATCCAATTGTGTGGCGTATTGATTGAATGGGTTAATCCTATTAGGAGAGATTGATTGGAAAATAAAATTTGTCTTTTATGGCTGCCATAACTCTTCCCTACTCTATCGAAAATTAGCAAAAATGACTGGTATAAAGCTTTAAATACACTTTACTTTAAAGTCTCATAAAAAAAGATTTTTGGAAGTGAAATAAACCCCCCCCCTTTTTTTATTTATTTGCCTAAACGGCCACTTCATCCTGCACCAGATGTCTCGGACTACATTAGAAGACCCCAATAAATGTCACTGATTACTGCATAAACCAGGCTGCAGACTTTATCCCAGCCATTCTTGTTCCTGTCTGTGTACAACATATTGTTCCCTATGATTTTCTAATAAACAGATTATTTTTCTGGACAGGCATTAAGAAACAGAGGAGGCAGGAAGAGGTTTTGTTGTCAGCTTGTTTCTCTGCTGTTGTTTTGTAAGAAATTTCATGGTCCCTTTGTAAAGAGAGAACGATTTAATACATGTTCCCTAGATAAACTTTCCCATTGTCAGTAATGAGGATGGATAATACTGACTGACAAGTGTATTAGGACTGACATAGAAAGAGCTGAGATTCATCGAAGCAGATCACACTGTAGGCTCTATCACTTAAGGACGTTCATCTTTTCTGTGGTGGTTTTGCTTAAGCAGAAGTACACTTTTATTTTTTTCTTATTACATGTGTTTTACATGCTCATTAGCTCTGTTTTCTCTCCGGGTGTTTGACCTTGTTCTCCTACACTGAAGACGCTATATATTGGATTATTTACGTTATTATTTTATTTATTTTTTTTATACCAAAGGAGCCCGAGTAACAAATAAAATCCTCACAAGATCAATTTAAAGTGTATGCAAACCTTAACAATTAACATATCTTATATACCCCCTTTTTGGTCTGTTTAAAAATAATTGAAAGGAATTTTTTTAAGTGCAAAAAAAACCCTGTTGGGATTTGAATGGTGGCGGGCCTCGAGGGTTTGAGGGGTCAGGCCAAAAAAAGCAAAATATAGACCCAAAGGGTGGCTTAAAATGTCGACTGAAAAAAAAAAAAATGAAGGAAAGGCTGGATAGCCTTTATAGTACAGTGTGTGTCTGTGGTATAGCGGTAGCCTCAAAAAAGATTCAGGTAGAAATGGAGAAAATTAAATAGCTTACATCTAGTGGGGTTGCGGTTATTCTGTGGGTGAGCCTTCCGTTGGCACAGGTGGGAAAAACCCCTGTCCCAATCCTGGATTCTCTGTGGGGCTCTCAGGCTGGTGGTATACTTGTTGGATAAGGGGAGGTCAATATACTCATCGGTAATCCGATACGGCAGAGACACCCATTGGGATGTACTACAGATATGATATATAGAAGGACGGATTGAAGTCATCATGTTTGGTGAGTATTATAGAGCTTTATAAAGCTCTATGTTACTCACTAAACATGATCCAATCCATCCTTAGATACACCATATCTACAATACACACCTTGATAGGTGCCTCTGCAGTTTCAGATTAGAAGTTTATATATATACACAATAATACACAAATAAAATATTTATTTTGGAGTTGTTTTGCCTGTCAGAAGGATTTGTATATACGGCCATCCAGTTCTGAGATTTACTTGACTCTGCCAGACAGGTCTCCATGTACTTCTTCTCTATCCCTGTCTGAGCTCCTCTGTGCAGGTATTGCAAAAGGCTGATGCAAAGGTAAATTCAAGCACTTACACTGCTTGCATTTAGGGTTAGTGTAAAAAAACATAAAACTCAGCACAAAAGACAGAAATTACTATTAATCCTGTGGTGTCCCTTGTGCTGCTGGCTCCTGGCTTCCTTAAACCCTCCTCTATTGATGCCCCCACTGCCATATTCTTCTGGTGCGACGGGGGTTAATAGAACTGAGGGAGCTGTCGCTTGCACTCATCAAGAGTGCCAAACTATGCCTGGCATTTCCGCCCTCCTCCATTCATAGAAGCTTGTATTATATCACGCCTTATGAATGGAGGATGCGTAGATGATTGAAAGGTCCACCCCCTTCATTCATAGATTATGTTTCATTCGTAGAAGCTATAGTACCGACTTCTATGAATGGAGCAGCTGGGCCCATGTATTTATTTTATATATGTATAACCTTTTTTGTACTTACGAGATGTGTTTAGGAGCATGTAATAAACATAAAGTAGGTGTTATCCCATGTTGTATGCAAAAGTGGAAATAGACTTTAATGCTACTTTCACACTGGGGCGGGGCATTAGCAGTAAAGCACCACTAGTTTTAGAGGCACTTTAGCGCTGTTATAGCGGCGCTTTTTGGACGCTAGCGGGGCGTTTTTAACCCCCCGCTAGCGGCCGAATAAAGGGTTAAAAGCGCCTGAAAAGCATTGCTACCGAAGCACTTTGCAGGCTCTTTAGCAGTGCTGCCCATTGATATTAATGGCAGAGGCGGTTTAGGAGCACTGTATACACCGCTCCCGCACCGTCCCAAAGATGCTGATTTGTAGGACTTGTTTTCCCGTCCTGCAAGTGCACCGCCCCAGTGTGAAAGCTCAAGGCTAAGATGTGAAATTACCGCACCATGCAATGCACTGCAGCTCCCTCCTCTATGCCCTCTTTGTGCACAACTGCAGGTACTCTTTATGAATCTGTGATGCAACCATCTTGAACAGACCAATGCATCCCATGTTCCCTAGCACTGCTGCAATATTGGGCAGTCTTGAGGATGTGCCTACAGTATGTGCAAGCACACTTTGCATATGCAGATAAGCTAGAAGGTAGCAGTGGGGGTACACATCCTACGGTGGCAATACTCCTACATAGGAGGCAATGTTTTTGCCCAAGCACCAGAAGTTACGAGGATGGCTAATACTGGAAGAATCACAGGTAAAAAGAGAATAAATGGAAGCCTTCCCTAAAAAGAATAATCTCAGCACTAAAGGTGAGGACACGGTTGCTTTTTTTTTTTTTTTTTTTGGGTGTACAAACAATTATTGATGACCAAATACCATAAATTTAGTTTTAAATCTGATCTGTGAAAGCTTCCTGTTGGACTACCTAAACAGTCTTTTTAAATTCAGTGCAGTCAGGTGGTTCCATTTTATTACAGTTTTAATAAAATCAGGCTCATTATAGAATTAAGTCTCCCTCCCCGTGTGTAGCCCTCCTTTGTCAGACTTTTCCAGGATCCCTGAGCATCCTCTCCTAGCATTACTATATTATTATTCCTGTAGTGGACAAGCCAATGTCACAGAAGCCTGTGTCTTTCCCTTATCACCTCTGCTGCGAAGCCAAGAATCATAACATGACAGCCATCGAGGGCATGTCAAGACCACAACACAGTCCATGGGGCTAATAACATTATTATACTAAGAAGGCTGAAACGCTAAATATGCTTCTATTATGTCCTCCTTACAGCACTGTAGCACGTTCATCCTTTTGCTTTGACATGCAGAGGATTAACTATACTGTCTGAATTAAATTACAATCACAGATGTTAAAGGGGTACTCCATGCAGACAGGTAAATACATTCTATTGTTAAAAAAAAGACAGGTAGATACATACAGTACAGTGAGGGGAAAAAGTATTTGATCCCCTGCTGATTTTGTATGTTTGCCCGCTGACAAATAAATGATCAGTCTAAAATTTTAATGGTAGATTTATTTTAACAGTGGAAGACAGAATAACAATAAAAATATCCTTAAAAATGCATTTAAAAAAAGTTATAAATTGATTTGCATTTTAATGAGTGAAATAAGTATTTGACCCCTTCGCAAGACATGACTTAGTACTTGGTGGCAAAACCCTTGTTGACAATCACAGAGGTCAGACATTTCTTGTAGTTGGCCACCAGGTTTGCACACATCTCAGGAGGGATTTTGTACCACTCCTCTTTGCAGATCCTCTCCAAGTCAATAAGGTTTCGAGGCTGACGTTTGGCAACCTGAACCTTCAGCTCCCTCCACATATTTTCTATGGGATTAAGGTCTGGAGACTGGCTAGGCCACTCCAGGACCTTAACCACTTCCTGGCCACCCACCGCACTTATACTGTGGCAGTGCAGCCCGATTGCGTGAAACGACATACCTGTACGTTGTTTCGTGTATGAAATACTGTGGGTGCGTGCTGCTTGATGTCCGCCGGCCACCCACAATCATGGTACAGAGAGGCAGAACGAGGATCTGCCTATGTAAACAAGGCGGATCCCTGTTCTGACAGGGGACAACATGAAGATCTGCGGTTCTTAGTGATCGGGAACAGCAATCTCTGTGTTGTCCCAGTGAGCCTATCCCCCACACAGTTAGAACACACCCAGAGAATACAGTTTGACCCTTTGATCACCCCCTAGTGTTAACCCCTTCCCTGCCAGTGTCATTTATACATTGATCAGTGCATTTTTTTTAGCACTGATCACGGTATTGGTGTCACTGGTCCCAAAAAAAGTGTCACTAAAGCCCCTTGCACACGATAAGCCTGCTCGGATCCACCTGTCCGTTTTTTCAGGCGGATCTGAGCGGGCCATCCATTGACTCCTATAGGCAGGTGGATGTCAGTGGAGATTTGTCAGCTGACACCCGTCTGCCATCCGATCCACTCAAGACAGACGTATGGCGATACGTCTGCCATCCGTCTTGGCGGATCGAATCGGATGAGATCTGATGAAAACGGAAATATTTTTCCGTTTACACCAGTTTTCTTACCTTCCCATCACAGAAAGGTAGCTTAGATGAAAATCCCTTTACCTTCTCATGCTATTCACTTCACGTTACAAACGGGTAATAATTTTTTTACCAATCCTCCTACTCTCACCAGATGGATGAGATTTCATATGGAAATAAACTTTAAACAGCAAAAAAACAGTTATTAAAATGACACAAAAGCAATACGGAAGCTGTTTCACTCACATGTGACTTTATAATATCACTTGAATAAACAGATCCAGTGACTGTGACTCAACCTGATGCATTTATTTGACTTTATTTTTAAGGTAGGGCACTGGAGCACCTATTGGGAGTGGTCTTCTTCTGAGCCAACTTAAGGGATATACCCATCTCGCCCAGCAGCTTACAGAGTACCCCCATTGCCAGGGATGATCTCAACTTTTTTATGCTTTAAGGTAACCCAGTTGAGGCATCTTGCATATGGACATCTAAGCCCTACAATGTACAGTATATTCTGGTGTATTTCCCCCACCCAGAAAGTCCAGTTGCTGTGTACAGCCGCCCCTAGACATGAAGGCTGTGTGCAGCTGTCCACAGGTATACTGTACATGGGTTATTTTTTTGTATTTGCCCATACCTTATACTCGCATTTACTGGTGCAAAACCTGAGTACAGCCGCGCACAGACATTCAAGTTTATGTATGACTGTACGCAGCACCTGGGCTTTCTGGGGAGGGGATATAAGCTGGAATTTACGTGGCACAGGCTCAGACACCTGTGTAAAAGAGAGGCCTTAACCGATTGCCGACCGGCTCACGCTGATTTACGTCGGCAGAATGGCACGGCTGGGCGAAACCCCGTACCGGTACTTCTTCCCATTTAAGAGCGGCCAGAGTTTGCGCGCTGCTTGGCACGGGACCTGATGCACGTGGCAGGCGGGCGCGATCGCCGCCGGCTACGCGCGATCACGTGCACGAGAGCCAGCACGGGGATTTGTGTGTGTAAACGCACAAATCCCTGTTCTGTCAGGGGATAGGAGACATATCGTTTGTTTCTCCTGAGTAGTAACAACAATATGTCTCCTCCCCCAGTCAGTCCTATCCTCATACAGTTAGAATGCATCTAGACAACACACATATAACCCCTTGATCGCCCCCTAGTGTTAACCCCTTCCCTACCAGTGACATTTACACAGTAATCAGTGCATATTTAAGAACAGAACAGAAGAGGTGATCAAATACCACCAAAAGAAAGCTTTATTTGTGGGGAAAAAACGCTGCAAATTTTGTTTGGGTACAGCATTGCATGACCGTCAGTTAAAACGACTCAGTGCCAAATTGTAAAAAGTGCTCTGGTCAGGAAGGGGGTAAAATCTTCCGGGACTGAAGTGGTTAAATCTAGCTTAGGGTAAATGCTGAACAAATTGAAAACTGATTTCAAGGAATACATAGGTCATCCATGTAATGATGTTATGTATGTACAGTGCCTTGCAAAAGTATTCACACCCCTTGGCTTTTTACCTATTTTGTTACATTACAGCCTTTAGTTGAATGTTTTTTTTAATCTGAATTATATGTGATGGATCAGAACACAATAGTCTAAGTTGGTGAAGTAAAATTAGAAAAATATATACATAAAACTATTTTTCATAAATAAAAAAATGATAATTGGCATGTACGTGTGTATTCACCCTCTTTGTTATGAAGCCCATAAAAAGCTCTGGTGCAACCAAATACCTTTAGAAGTCACATAATTGGTGAAATGATGTCCGCCTGTGTGCAATCTAAGTTTCACATGATCTGTCATTAAAACACCTAAGCAAGAGGCACCACTAACCAAACACTGCCATGAAGACCAAGGAACTCTCCAAACAAGTAAGGGACTATGTTGTTGAGAAGTACAAGTCAGGGTTAGGTTATAAAAAAATATCCAAATCTTTGATGATCCCTAGTAGCACCATCAAATCTATTATAACCAAATTGAAAGAACATGGCACAACAGCAAACCTGCCAAGAGATGGCCGCACACCAAAACCCACGGACCGGACAAGGAGGGCATTAATCAGAGAGGCAGCACAAAGACCTAAGGTAACCCTGGAGGAGCTGCAGAGTTCCACAGCAGAGACTGGAGTATCTCTACATAGCATGGCAATAAGCCGTACGCTCCATAGAGTTAGGCTTTATGGCAGAGTGGCCAGAAGAAATCCATTACTTTTAGCAAAAAACAAAATGGCACGTTTTGGGTTTGCTAAAAGGCATGTGGGAGACTCCCAAAATGAATGGAGGAAGGTGCTCTGGCCTGATGAGACTAAAATTTAACTTTTTGGCCATTAACCACTTCAATACCATGCACTTATGCACCTTCCCGCCCAGACCAATTTTCAGCTTTCAGTACTCTCACACTTTGAATGACAATTACTTAGTCATGCTACACTGTATCCAAACAAAATTTTTATCATTTTCTTCTCACAAATAGAGCTTTCTTTTGGTGGTATTTAATCGCCACTGGGTTTTTTATTTTTTGCGATATAAGCAAAAAAACAGTAATTTTTTTTTTTTAAAAAACACTTTTTTTCGTTTCTATTGTAAAATTTTGCAAATAAGTAATTTTTCTTCATAAATTTGTGCCAAAATGTATACTGCTACATATCTTTGGTAAAATGAACCCAAATTAGTGTATATTATTTGGTCTTTGTGAAAGTTATAGAGTCTACAAACTATGGTGGCAATCACTGAAAATTTATCACATCTGATCACGCCTGATGTACTGAAGGGATATCTCATTTCTTGAGACACTAACAAGCGAGGAAAGTACAAATACCCCAAAATTACCCCTTTTTGGAAAGTAGACAGTCCAAGGTATTTACTAAGAGGCGTGGTGAGTTTTTTGAAGTTGTATTTTTTTCCCACAATTCTTGGGAAAATTTAATTTTTTACACAAAGTTGTCCATTTATAAGATATTTCTAACGCATAGCATATACATAGCAAAAATGACACCCCAAAATGCATTTTGCTACTCCTCCTGAGTATAGCGATACCACATGTGTGAGACTTTTACACAGCCTGGCCATATACAGAGGCCTAACATTGAAGTAGCACTTTCAGGCGTTCTACAAGCATAAATCGCACATATCCTTTCTCAACCACCTATTACAATTTTGAAGGCCCTGGAGCACCAGGACAATAGAATTTTCCACAAAATGACCCCATTTTGGAAAGCACACACCCCAACGTATAATCTATGAAGCATTATGAGTCTTTTGAACGGTTCATTTTTTTCCAGAAGGTTTTGGAAAATGTGGAGAAAAAATTAAAATGCATTTTTTTTACACAAAGTTGTCCATTTATAAGATATTTCTAACGCATAGCATATACATAGCAAAAATAACACCCCAAAATGCATTCTTCTACTCCTCCTGAGTATAGCGATACCAGATGTGTGAGACTTTTACACAGCCTGGCCATATACAGAGGCCCAACATTGAAGTAGCACTTTCAGGCGTTCTACAAGCATAAATCGCACATATCCTTTCTCAACCACCTATTACAATTTTGAAGGCCCTGGAGCACCAGGACAATAGAATTTTCCACAAAATGACCCCATTTTTGAAAGCACACACCCCAACGTATAATCTATGAGGCATTATGAGTCTTTTGAACGGTTCATTTTTTTCCAGAAGGTTTTGGAAAATGTGGAGAAAAAATTAAAATGCATTTTTTTTACACAAAGTTGTCAATTTATAAGATATTTCTAACACATAATATGTACATAGCAAAAATTACACCCCAAAATGCATTCTGCTACTCCTCCTGAGTATGGCGATACCACATGTTTGAGACTTTTACACAGCCTGGCCACATACAGAGGCCCAACATCCAAGTAGCACCTCCAGGCATTCTAGCAGCATTAATTGCACATATCATTTTCTGACTACCGATCACATTTTTGAAGGCCCTTCATATATCTAACACATAGCAGGTACATACCAAATAACAAAAGATTACCTGTGGTTTTAGAAGTGCAGTGGTCCACAGAGGAGAGCATCGGTCCAGGCAGCAGGCAGGGATGAGGTCAGCGACAGCAAAAGCAATCATCCAGGCAGCAGGCAGGAATACTGTCCATAGTTCGCACAGGTAGAGATACTGTCAGCACAGCCAGAGCACAGCCAAAGCACAGGTCCAGGTAGCAGGCAGAGGTGTCCCGGCAGAAATGCTGTCCAAAGTCAGTAGAGGCAGCAGGCAGATATATGGTCAACACAGCCAAAGTATTGGTCCAAGCAGCAGGAAGAAACATGGTCCATAATGTCATGGGTCATTACAGGCAGTAATATGGTCAGCACAGCCAAATTATTGGTCCAGGCAGCAGGAAGGACCCTCAAGCTTAGGGCCAGGGGGACAGGGGTAGAGGCTTCTCCCACCCAAATCGCTTTGAAGCCTCCGGGCAACCAGACCCTGTTCTTGGAGCACAGAAAACGAAAAACTGGTTTTCTCTACTCAGAACGCTATTCTGAAGCCCCTCACATATGTGAGACCCCTGTGTACTAAAAGTAGATGGCCAAAAGATCAGTCCAAGTGGCAGGCAAAAACATGGTCGATTAACAGGCCAAGGTCGGTACACGTGGAAGTCAGAAACGTGGTTTAAATCGGCAGGCAGAGGCATCGTCGGTAAACAGGCCAGGGTCAGTTAATTAACATGGAAGGTAGTTAGTAACATGGTAGCAGGCAAATAGGGAAATGGCAGTCTGTTAATAATAAGGGGAACTAATGGATGTATGATAATTTTTGAAGCAATTTCCGATGCACAGGCCAGGTTGGGAGGGACAATCGGGACAATAATAGCTGGTGTCTCTTCTTACTCCTCCTCTGCTGCATACACGGCATTTCTTTTGGCGTCTTCTTCCAGATTCTGTGGGGGGGATGCTAAAGGGATAGTGTCGCTCGTGAAGCCGACTCACACTATCAGAGCGAATGCTTCCTGGGGCGGGATCTTGTTTGGTAAATGAGGGCATCGATGATATCTTCGATACATTGGAGGTAGTGGAGTCGGTGATTTTGAGTTGCTTTTTGGTAGCAGACAAACAAATTAAAAAGGGCCATGTGAAACAGGTGAAACGCAACTTTTTTGTGCCAATAATGGGACTTTCTGGTTGATAAGTAGGGCTGTAGCATCTGGTCGTTTAAATCCACCCCCCCCCCATGTACAAATTGTAGTCGTGGACACATTCAGGCTTTACAATGGAGCCGCGTCTTCTTGGGATCTCCACCATGGTGTCATTGTGGATCGTAGAGAGGATGTGGACATCTTTCTTGTCCCTCCACTTCATGGCCAACACCTCCTCGTTCCTCATGGATGCCGATTCTCCAGGTCGCAATTTTTTTGTCAATAAATTTTGTGGGAATCCCTTCCGTTTTTTTTTTAAGGTACCGCAGGCCGGGGTTTGTTTACTGTAAAGGTGGCGAAAAAGGGGCAGGCTGGTATAATAATTATCAACATATAAATGGTAACCTTTTCCGAACAGGGGGTATGCCAACTCCCAGACAATTTTCCCACTGGTTCCAATATATGTGGGGCAATCACAGGGCTGGAGCTGGGAGTCTTTGCCTTCGTAGATCCTGAATTTGCAGACGTATCCAGTGGCTCGATCACATAATTTATTTAATTTTAACCCATACCTGGCTCTCTTGCTTGGTATGTACTGCTTGAACTGCAGTCGGCCGGTGAAATGTACGAGGGACTCGTCCACACAAATTTTTTGGTCTGGGATGAAAACTTCTTCAAATCGCTGGGAAAAGGCATTGATTAGGGGGCGTATCTTGTACAATTTGTCGTAGTTGGGATGATCTCGGGGAGGGCACTGTGAATTGTCATTGAAGTGGAGAAAGCGCATAATCATGTCGTATCTTTTCCTGGACATGACAGCGGAATATATGGGCATGTGTTGGATGGGGCGTTTGGACCAATATGAATGGACTTCGTTCTTTTTTGTAAGCCCCATATTGAACATAAGGCCCAAAAATAATTAAAATTCCTCCAATGTTAGACGCCGCCACTGGAACATGCGGGCGTAGGAAGAATCGGGGTTGGCAGCAATAAATTGGGATGCATACAGATTCGTTTGATCCACTATATTCTGCAGCAAATCTTGTGGGAAAAATAAACAAAAATAATCAAATTTAGAAAAATTTGTAGTGTCGGGCTGCACACCTGGCTGTGCGGTGAAAGGGGGGATGATAGCGGATCCTGAGTTGGCAGGCAACCATAAGGGGTTTGCCAGGGCATCGGGAAGGTAGGATTGGGGCTGGATTCTTCGGGTTGGGCGTGCATTTCCATTGCTTGTACTGGGCTCCTCTTCCTGGGGTATGGCGCTGCTGGTGGTGGGCAGTTCTCCTGATCTTGGTGCTGATCTTGGTGCCGATCGCATTCTTTTGGGAGGGACGGTTTCCTCCGGGGACTCGGACTCTGAGCCACTATCCTCCACTGGCTCGTATTCCGAACCAGAATCGGATAATGGGAGCTCCCCGCTGCTCTCATCATCCGACATGGCAAGAATGGCATATGCCTCCTCAGGTGTGTAAACCCTTTGGGACATTATGGCAGTGCTTATTGGTGGGCCTGTGTAATGGTACTGCTGGTGGTAGTGGTGGCGGTCTGTGTGGTAGTACCGATGGAGGTATTAGTGGTGGGCCTGTGTGGTGGTACCGATGGCGGTATGGGTGGTGGTGGTACCAATGGCGGTACAGGTGGTGGTGGTACCGATGGCGGTACGGGTGGTGGTGGTGGCGGCGGTACCGATGGCGGTACAGGTGGCGGTACGGGTGGTGGTGGTAGCGATGGCGGTATGGGTGGTGGTGATACCGATGGCGGTACAGGTGGTGGTGGTACCGATGGCGGTACAGGTGGTGGTGGTACCAATGGCGGTACAGGTGGTGGTACAGGTGGTGGTGGCACTACCGACGGTGGTACGGGTGGTGGTACTGGTGGTGGTACCGATGGCGGCACTAGTGGTGATACTGGTAGCGGGCCTGTGTGGCAGTATAGATGCTGGGCCTGGTGGCGGTACTGGTGGTGGTACTGGTACCGATGGCGGTACTGGTAGCCTGTGTGGCAGTGCCAATGGCGGTACCGATGGAGGTGGGCCTGTGACAGATGATTGACAGATGGGCTGATTGATTGACAGATGGGCTGATTGATTGATTGACAGATGGGTTGATTGACAGATGGGGTGATTGATTGACAGGTGGGGTGATTGATTGACAGATCGGCTGATTGATTGACAGATGGGCTGATTGACAGATGGGCTGATTGACAGATGGGCTGATTGGCTGGGCTGATTGATGTGCTGGGCTGTGTGACAGGTCCTCTTTATGGGGGGGGGGCGTGTTGTGCATTGTAAACTTATGTAGACAAACTACACTGAGCTAACTTACTGATCTCTTCTCTCTCCTCACAGATCGGTGTGTGAGGAGAGAGCAGGGATCAGGTAGTAACTCCTGTGGAGTTTGTTTACATTTGTGACCGGCTGTGATTGGACACAGCCGGTCACGTGGTAAACAGCCAATTCATTGGCTGTCTACTCTGATCGGGGACGCGCTGTGTCCAAGGGACACTCGCCTTCCCCGATCCCCGCTCTGCAAGCCTGTGGCAGCGCGCACGGAGCGCGCCGCCGAGTTTGTTTTGACAGGTGATCGGCTGTGACTTTGACACAGCCGATCACATGGTAAACAGCCAATGAAATTGGCTGTTTACCGTGATCGTGGAAGCGCTGTGTCCGAGGGACACATGCCGTCCCCGATCACCGCGCGCGCAAGGCATTATCCTGCAGGACGTCATATGACGTCCAGTATCGATATTGCAACCACTTCCCGGACGTCAATTCACTATTGACTGGGCGGGAAGTGGTTAAAGAAAACGCTATGTCTGGCGGAAACCCAACACATCACATCACCCAAAGAACACCATCCCCACAGTGAAACATGATGGTGGCAGCATCATGCTGGGAGATGTTTTTCAGCAGTCGGGACTGGGAAACTGGTCAGAGTTGAGGGAAAGATGGATGGTGCTAAATACAGGATATTCTTGAGCATCTGTACATAGGACGGCAATAAACCGTACGCTGCCTAGAGTTGGGCCTTATGGCAGAGTGGCCAGAAGAAAGCCATTACTTTCAGAAAAAAACAAAATGGCATGTTTTGAGTTTGCGAAAAGGCATGTGGGAGACTCCCAAAATTTATGGAGGAAGGTGCTCTGGTCTGATGAGACTAAAATTTTACTTTTTGGCCATTCAAAGAAAACGCTATGTCTGGCGCAAACCCACATCACATCACCCAAAGAACACCATTCCCACAGTGAAACATGGTGGTGGCGGCATCATGCTGAGGGGATGTTTTTCAGCAATCGGGACTGGGAAACTGGTTAGAGTTGAGGGAAAGATGGATGGTGCTAAATACAGGGATATTCTTGAGAAAAACCTGTACCACTCTGTGTGTGATTTGAGGCTAAGACAGAGGTTCACCTTCCAGCAGGACAATGACCCCAAACACACTGCTAAAGCAACACTTGAGTGGTTTAGGGGGAAACATGTAAATGTGTTAGAATGGCCTAGTCAAAGCCCAGATCTCAATCCAATAGAAAATCTGTGGTCAGACTTATGCCCTGTACACACGAGCGGAATTCCAGTCAGAAAAAACTTGGATGATTTTTTCAACGGAATTCCGCTCAAGCCTGCCTTGCATACACACGGTCACACAAAAGTTCGGTGAACTTTTGACTGCCAAGAACGCGGTGACGTAAAATGCTACGACGAGCGGAGAAAATTAAGTTCTATACTTCCGAGCATGCGTCAGAATTTAGCGCGTCGGGATTTGTACACACGATCGGAAATTCCAATCGGATTTTTTCCCGACGGAAAAATAGAGAACCTGCTCTCTATCTAGAGCATACACACGGTCGGGATTCCCGACCAAAAGCTCTCATCTGACTTTTTCCGACGGGAAAACCGATCGTGTGTACGGGGCATAAAAGATTGCTGTTCACAAGCGCAAACCATCCAACTTGAAGGAGATGGAGCAGTTTTGCACGGAGGAATGGGCAAAAATCCCAGTGGTAATATGTGGCAAGCTCATAGAGACTTATCCAAAGCGACTTGGAGCTGTGATAGCCGCAAAAGGTGGCTCTACAAAGTATTGACTTTAGGGGGGTGAATAGTTATGCACATTGACTTTTTCTGTTATTTTGTCCTATTTGTTGTTTGCTTCACAATAAAAAAAAAAAAAACATCTTCAAAGTTGTGGGCATGTTCTGTAAATTAAATGATGCAAATCCTCAAACAATCCATGTTAATTCCAGGTTGTGAGGCAACAAAACATGAAAAAATGCCAAGGGGGGTGAATACTTCTGCAAGGCACTGTATATATTTGCCTGTAATTCTTCTATACAGTGATTTTCCTGCATAAAAAGTATTTTAACCACCTCGCGCCCGCCGTACGAGTATATACGGCCGCAAGGTGGTTGTCAAATGCCGGGAGGCCGTTATTATATGGCCTCCTCTATTTGGCCACTGGGGGGGCGCGCGAGCGGCGCGCGCACGTGCCCGGCGCTTCACTGCAATGCCGATGCGCGTGCCTGGCGGCCGCGATGTCCGCCAGGCACCCGCGATCGGCGGTTACAGAGACAAGGACATGGATCTCTGTGTGTAAACACAGAGATCCATGTCCTGTCAGGGAGAGGGGACCGATGCTGTGTCCCTTGTACATAGGGACACAGATCGGTCTCCTCCCCCAGTCAGTCCCCTCCCCCCACAGTAAAAATCACTAATAGGGAACACATTTAACCCCTTCCTCGCCCCCTAGTGGTTAACCCCTTCCCTGCCAGTCACATTTATACAGTAATCAGTGCATATTTATAGCACTGTTCACTGTATAAATGTGAATGGTCCCAAATTAGTGTCAAAAGTGTCCGCCATAATGTCGCAGTCACAAAAAAAAATCACTGATCGCCGCCATTACTAATAAAAAAAAAAAAATTATAAAAATGCCATAAAACTACCCCCTATTTTGTAAACGCTATAACTTTTGCGCAAATCAATCAATAAACGCTGATTGCGATTTTTTTTTACCAAAAATATGTAGAAGAATACGTATCGGCCTAAACTGAGGAAAAAAATATAAAAAAAATAAAAAAATTGGGATATTTATTATAGCAAAGTGTAAGAAATATTGCTTTTTTTTTCAAAATTGTCGCTCTATTTTTGTTTATAGCGCAAAAAATAAAAACCGCCGAGGTGATCAAATACCACCAAAAGAAAGCTCTATTTGTGCGAAAAAAAGGACGTCAATTTTGTTTGGGAGCCACGTCGCACGACCGCGCAATTGTCATTCAAAGCATGACAGTGCTGAAAGCTGAAATTTCGCCTGGGCAGGAAGGGGGTATATGTGCCCAGTAAGGAAGTGGTTAAAGAAAAGTGTTTATGCTCCTAGAGAAAATACAGAGAATATGTTTTTATTGTCCCGCCTATACTAATAAGAATCTTTTATCCAGACAGCACAAAGACCTATGAGAATATACAGAGTGAAAATAAAATTAAAACCCAAGTCCAGGTTGGCAAAGTTCTATGAGGATTGGCAAAGCCCAATTCGAGGTTGGCAAAGTCAGTCAAATTTAGGAGTATGCAGTCTGCAGACACAAAAATGCATACATTTAAAGCTGATTACGATATCCATTATCCCCAGCAACATTCTCCTGTAAATCCAGAGTGGCTTAAAGACTCACCCTTATGCCCCGTACACACAACCGTTTTTCATGACAATAAAAATGCCATTTTTTAAATTGGTCATTAAAAACGATTGTGTGTAGGCTCCAGAGCATTTTTAATGACGAGAAAAATGGCCATTAAAAATTTAGAACATGCTCTATTTTTTCTCGTCGTTTTTCTCATTGTGAAAAACGCCCGTGTGTACGCTATAATGACGGGGAAAAAACGCGCATGCTAAGAAACAAGTTATGAGACGGGAGCGCTCGTTCTGGTAAAACTAGCATTCGTAATAGAGATAGCACATTCGTCACGCTGTAACGGACTGAAAAGCACAGAGACTGAAAAGCGCAAATCGTCTCTCACCAAACTTTTACTAACACGCGGTAACACGAAATCAGCAAAAGCAGCCCAAAGGGTGGTGCCATCCGAATGGAACTTCCCCTTTATAGTGCCGTCGAACGTGTTGTACGTCACCGCGCTTTGCTCGAGCATTTTCTTTTTAACGATAGTGTGTATGCAAGGCAGGCTTGAGAAGAATCATGTCAAGAAAAACTTTGTTTTTTGCAATGACATGAAAAACGGTCGTGTGTACGCAGCATTAGAAGCTGGATCCTTGATGTTCTTGGAGATCAGGAACTGGGTTGAATACAACCTTTTCTGACATTAGATAGAAATGCTTTAAGAGAACAGTCAAACATGAAGTCTTTATCTGACCATCCTCAAACCACAAACATAACTGAAAACAAGACAAGCAAGTTGAGCTACTAGGTTAATACTATGCATAATTAATCCAATAGGTCCAAAATATAGTTACATAGTTGGTGAGGTTGAAAAAAGACACAAGTCCATCAAGTCCAACTTATGTGTGTGCTTTTATGTCAGTTTTACATTGTATATCCCTGTATGTTGTGGTCGTTTAGGTGCTTATCTAATAATTTAGAAAAAACTAACAGTGCTCCCCACTGAAACCACTGCCTGTGGAAGAGAATTCCACATCCTTACCGCTCTTACTGACATAAAGAAGAGGACTGAGGGTTGGGACCTTAAATGAAGCAGGCAGGTGTAAGTACCGTATTTATCGGCGTATAACACGCACCGGCGTATAACACGCACCCCAAGTTTAGGAGGGAATTTTAGGGAAAAAAACTTTTAGGAGGAAAGTTTAAGGAAAAAAAAAACTTACATTTAAATGCAGCCTTACCAGTGTCCGTTGCAGCCTTGTCAGTGCAGCCTTGCCAGCAGTGTCCAGTGCAGCCTTTGCCCAGTGTCCAGTGCAGCCTTTGCCCAGTGTCCAGTGCAGCTTTACCAAGTGTCCAGTGCAGCCTTTGCCCAGTGCAGCCTTTGCCCAGTGTAGCTTTGCCCAGTGTCCAGTACAGCTTTACCCAGTGTCCAGTGCAGCCTTTGCCCAGTGTAGCTTTGCCCAGTGCAGCTTTACCCAGTGTCCAGTGCAGCCTTTGCCCAGTGCAGCCTTTGCCCAGTGTCCAGTGCAGCTTTGTCCAGTGCAGCCTTTGCCCAGTGTCCAGTGCAGCTTTGCCCAGTGTCCAGTGCAGCCTTTGCTAAGTGCAGCCTTTGCCCAGAGTCCAGTGCAGCCTTGCCCCAGTTTTCAAAATTGGCGCCGCCGAGATCGCCGCAGAGACTGGGCGGAGCGGGGCGAACGCCGCTGAGAACGCAGGGACTGGGCGGAGCCGAGATACACATAGCCGAGTGTACTCGGCTATACTCGGCTTTTCTCGGCTTCGCTCACAGTCACGCCGAGTCCCGCCCTATGATGGACATATCACTGGGCGTGACTGTGAGCAGAGCCGAGAAAAGCCGAGTATAGCCGAGTACACTCGGCTATGTGTATCTCGGCGGCGATCGCTGCGCTCCGCTCAGTCAGCGGAGATCGCCGGGATCAGTGGGTATCGGCGTATAACACGCACCCACGATTTTCCCCTGATTTTAAGATAAAAAGTGTGTGTTATACGCCGATAAATACGGTAGTTTAAATTTATTGGAAATCAATGATGAGTTGCATGAGGGTAGTCATGGGCAAACATAGAAAACCAATATAATTAATTCAGTGGGTAACCATACAGCTATTACAATTTACCACTTAATTATACAAATCACATGATACAAGTGATCACTGAATAGATAAAACATATAGTTGACATAAAAACACGGCATATAATAGCTCTATGCATTTTGTGGATTCATCCACTCTTCAGGAGCATGCACATGGAAATTGAATGCTGTTGTATAGTAATAACAAGAATATCTGCAAGGTCTGACCCTGTCACGGGAAGGAGATTAAAATTAGATAATTAGAAGTAATATTGCCTAGGATAAACCCCCCAAAACCACTCTCAACAGTACTTACATTGTCTATCTATGCAGTAGCAGTGTGCTGACATGAATCAGAAACCCCAGAGGGGTTTTTCAATCTCCATGTAGTTCACTTCTTCGTCTATTTTACTTTTTACTCTCACTAACCTAATCTTACCCATACACTCATTAGCATCTCATTATCCTATCCTTTACCAAGTATAGGACTTATGACCCATGTTATCACATGATATGAGTTCCCAGTCTACTTTATAATTTCACTTTGTTTCCAGCACTCATGGTCAGTCCATGACCATTATGCCCTGTACACACAATCGGATTTCCGATGGAATAAAATCCGATGGAATTTTCCATCGGAATTCCGATGAACCTGACTTCCATCAGTCTTGCATACACACTGTCAGACTAAATTCCGACCGTCCAAAACGCAGTGACGTAAAACACTACGATGAGCCGAGAAAAATTAAGTTCAATGCTTCCGAGCATGCGTCGACTTGATTCTGAGCATGCGTGGATTTCCCATCGGATTTTTTTCATTGGAAAATCCGATCGTGTGTACAGGGCATTACTCTTTGAATTTCCTTTTTGGAAGCCATCCTTGTCGAGTCTCGTTCTGTCATAACCACCTCAGCTCCCACCAGCGACACCCCTCTGGGGTTTCTGATTCATGTCAGCACACTGCTACTGCATAGATAGACAATGTAAGTAGAGTGGTTTTGGGGGGTTTATCCTAGGCAATATTACTTCTAATTATCTCATTTTAATCTCCTTCCTGTGACAAGGTTCAGACCTTGCAGATATTCTTGTTATTACTATACAACAGCATTCAATTTCCATGTGCATGCTCCTGAAGAGTGGATGAATACACAAAATGCATAGAGCTATTATATGCCGTGTTTTTATGTCAACTATATGTTTTATCTATTCAGTGATCACTTGTATCATGTGATTTGTATGATTAGGTGGTAAATTGTAATTGCTGTATGTTTACCCACCGAATGAATTATATTGGTATTCTATGTTTGCCCATGACTACCCTCATGCAACTCATCATTGATTTACAATAAATTTAAACTACTTACACCTGCCTGCTTCATTTAAAGTCCCAACCCTCAGTCCTCTTGTTTATGTCATTCAGAAAGGGATGGAGGCAACTGACCTTACCCGGTCCCCGCCTCATTTAAAGTCCCAACGTTTTATTTTTCTTCTTACCGCAAAGAACCCTCTACGCAGTTTAAGGTTAAACCTCTTCTCTTCTAATTTTAGTGAATGGTCGCGTGTCTTTTTATATTCCCTTTCACTGTAAAGTTTTATCCCTTTTGTGGGGTCACCAGTACGGTATTTGTACATTGAAATCATATCCCCTCTCAAGCGTCTCTTCTCCAGAGAGAATAAGTTCAGTGCTCGTAAACTTTCCTCATAACTAAGGTCCTCCAGTCCCTTTATTAGCTTTGTTGCCCTTCTCTAGACTCTCTCCAGTTCCAGCACATGTGAACATGAAGGTGAATCAATAGGAAACTTAAATTGGTTCTAAAGACAAATTTATTTTCCTAAATAAAAAAGAGGTTTATACCTACCTGCTCTGTCCATTATTGCACAAAGCCATCCTTTATCTCTTCTTTAGCTGTCCCCTACTGGCACTTTCTGCTTCTCCTCTTCCGCCATGTGCCCCTATAGCAAGTCATGTGCTATAAGGGCGCCTGTGTAGGCACTGTCCCGAGCCAGGCTTTGTACATAGACACACACAGCGCGCGCCACGCCTCTTGCTCCCTCCTCACAGGATTTGACTGACAGCAACAGGAGCCAATAGCTCCCACTGCTCTCGGTCTGTCCTTTGAGAGCAGGAAGAGAGACCAGCGCTGGTGCAGACAGGCACTGCGCTGGATTGAGAGAGGTGCGTGGTATTACGTTTCTTATTGATTCATGTTTTTGGGACATTTTGGACTTTTTTTATTGAATTTATTGGATTTTCTTGTTTTATTGCGCATATGTATAAAATATGTTTTTTTATATGTATTATTTAAAAAGATAGTACAGCTTTTTTTGTTTTTTATATACAGTAGCATGTATCTGGGTCTTATATGCATGCAGCGTTCCAATTTCATAAAAGTTTCACTGTTTTTTCATTTTGCACTCTTTTTAAATTTGTAGTTTTTAAGAGTCATTCATCAAAGCAGTCAAACTCGTTTATTGCTTTTTGGTGCAAGATTATCTTATGCTTGGAATGCAGGAGTAGGAGACTCTTGTCTGCTTGTGTTACCTAATTCTAATCTTGTGAAACCTAATCTTTAATTATGAAGAAGTTTAAGAAAGTTAGAGAAGTCAACAGATAAAGTAGAAAATCTATTTAAAGTTCAGTATTCAGTATATTTTTACAAGTTTGCATGAATACATTTCTTATATGTCACAATATAAAGCAATAATATTTGTTTCTCACATTTCTCAAAGGCTCTACCTTTTATCATTAAAAACAGCACTTGAAATCATTTGACTTAACCTGGATTGAAATTATTTCATTAGTCTGCTGCAGGCAAGAGAATGTATTTCCTCAGTTTTTCCTTCCTCAGTGATGAGTCTTCAATATGGCAACTGTGTAGCAGCCAACAACCTCAACCCTTCTCACAGCCCTGAATACCCCCTCCAGGTCCACCAACTCAATAGAGATCCCCTTACCAGCCTCTCATTACAGACTACCTACCCCCCTTAAGTGCAGACCAACCCCCTCAGTACAGACCTTCCCCAGTACAGACTCTTGTCAGTACAGGTTGCCCCTCCCAGCCTAACTACTCAGTACAGATCTCCTGGCCAGGCTAAACTCTGAGTAAAGGCACTCCCTCAGTACAGATCTCCCCCCACCTAACCCCTCAGTACAGACCCCCCCCAGTATAGACTCCTCCCCCCCATGCCGAACCCTCATCTCTGCCTAACTCTTCAGTACTGCCCCCCATCAGAGTAGGTCTTGTCCCGCAACTTTTAGATGCAGTGGTGTTCAGAGTGGGGGGAGGTCCTACCCTCAGCTTTGTCATGTGACTGGAGCCAAGGGGGGAGTCTACCCCCAGCATTAAATTGCAGCTGTCAGACTGGCAGAACTAGCACTGCAGTGCCAGTATCCTAGACATTGCAACGCCTTACACCATGGAACACAAAAAAAAATTGGTGGAATAGCTGGCCGGCACCCAGTACGTACCGCAACCCCCCAAGTACGCCACTGCCTGTAAGTTTTACACTTGCAAATTATTTATTATGCATGCACCTAACATGAAAAAACACATATGCCACTCTGTCAATTTTTATGTGTATTTCAAGCCAAACTGAAATAACACCCACATTATTATATTTGTTACTTGTTCCTATTCACATAGCATAACTATAAAAAATATTCAAACATTGCTGCTTACAATTTTACTTGCTCTTTTATTAAAACTCCAAAACTGAAGTTTTCTCCTACTATGTAATGTTAAGGAGGGGGATGTGCAGAGATGCTTTCCATAATTAACCCTGTCTGTACTTTGCTGGCAGATCTCATTATCATATTTATAGATTTTTAAATGTGCAAACTTTCTAACAAAGAGTTTACAATCTCAAGGCTTATGTGGTACATTATGGACATAATGGACTTTTGAACCAAAACCTGGACCTGTCCAAAAAAACATGGTTCTCATTTATGCCTTTTCACACTAGCGTAGTGTCGCTTGAAGCTTGTAACTCAAAAAAGTACATGAACTTCTTTTTGAGCTACAAGCTTTAGGTGATTTTGGCCTCCATAGACTTCAATAAGAATGCCTAAAAAATATGCTAACACGTTCTAAAATATTGCACATATCATGAGTTATGTTATACATAGTTACATTCATCCAGCTACCTTACCAGGCTGATGCTCCTGGAAGCTAGAAAAGACTGAAAACATTGCTACTTTAGTGATCTCCACTTGATTCCGGGTCCCGCACCGAGCTTGGCGCTGGTAACGTTCATAGAATGCATTGCATTTTCTAAATAACTACAAAGTCTTCTCTGTTTGGACAAGGTGGAGAGCGTGATGTCACCACCTCATCTAATTACTGAGTCTTTGCATTTGTTCAGAAAATGCAAAGCATTCTTTGAATTGCGCCCATGCCGAGGGGCCAACCTCCTGTGTTCAGTGAGCAGACCCAACAAAAAAAGTAATGATTACTGAAGTAGTGGTGTCTACTTCAGTGATATCCAGTATCCAGAGTCATCGGCCAAGTATGGTATATACATAGATACGTTGATCCAAGCTGAACTAATGTAACTATATACAGTATCTCACAAAAGTGAGTACACCCCTCAGATCTTTGTAAATATTTTATTATATTTATGTGACAACACTGAAGAAATGACACTTTGCTACAATGTAAAGTAGTGAGTGTACAGGTTGTATAATATGAATAGTATAGTTGCGCTAAAATCAACCTATTAAATATCAATCACAACTGTGAGTACAAAAAAAGTGCTTGTGCAATATTAAATATATAAAAAATATATAAAACATCCATATGTGCATAGATATGATCAAAGAGAAAACGTCCACAAAGCAGGTACAAACGGGCTTGTCTGATATTAAAGCAATCACTGCGGGCGGTTCCTGACATGCAGCAATCACTGCCAAGCACAAGCTCATTAATGAAAGGTGTAGGTACTGTGTAACAAAGTTCCAAAGTTGCTTTAAATCTCACGGTTCTCAAAGAAAACAGAAAGAATAGGACATAGCGCAATAAGCTAGTACTGGCAGAAACTCTACAGTACAGATACCACTCACATGCAATCAGATGAGTAATGGCACATAATACGATCAGATATGATGCATAACTCCTCAGCTTCCTGAGTCTTGTCACTAGGCTCCTCCCCTACGCATTGCGTCACTTGACACGTGACTTTTTCAAGGTAACAGGTTGTATAACAGTGTAAATTTGCTGTCCCCTCAAAATAACACACAACCATTAATGTCTGAACCGCTGTCAACAAAAGTGAGTACACCCCTAAGTGAAAATGTCCAAATTGGGCCCAAAGTGTCAATATTTTGTGTGGCCACCATTATTTTCCAGCACTGCCTTAACCCTCTTGGGCATGGAGTTCACCAGAGCTTCACAGGTTGCCACTGGAGTCCTCTTCCACTCCTCCATGATGACATCACGGATCTGGTGGATGTTAGAGACCTTGCGCTCCTCCACCTAACATTTGAGGATGCCCCACAGATGCTCAATAGGGTTTAGGTCTGGAGACATGCTTGGCCAGTCCATCACCTTTACCCTCAGCTTCTTTAGCAAGGCAGTGGTCATCTTAGAGGTGTGTTTGGGGTCGTTGTCATGTTGGAATACTGCCCTGCGGCCCAGTCTCCAAAGTGAGGGGATCATGCTCTGCTTCAGTATGTCACAGTACATGTTGGCATTCATGGTTCCCTCAATGAACTGTAGCTCCCCAGTGCCGGCAGCACTCATGCAGTCCAAGACCATGACACTCCCAACACCATGCTTGACTGTAGACAAGACACACTTGTCTTTGTACTCCTCACCTTGTTGCCGCCACACACGCTTTACACCATCTGAACCAAATAAGTTTATCTTGGTCTCATTTCACCACAGGACATGGTTCCAGTAATCCATGTCCTTAGTCTGCTTGTCCTCAGCAAACTGTTTGCAGGCTTTCTTGTTCATCATCTTTAGAATAGGCTTCCTTCTGGGACAACAGCCTTGCAGACCAATTTGATGCAGTGTGCAGCGTATGGTCTGAGCACTAACAGGCTGACCCCCCACCCCCACCCCTTCAACCTCTGCAACAATGCTGGCAGCACTCATATGTCTATTTCCCAAAGACAACTTCTGGATATGACGCAGAGCATGTGCACTCAACTTCTTTGGTCGACCATGGCAAGGCCTGTACTGAGTGGAATCTGTCCTGTTAAACCGCTGTATGGTCTTGGCCACCGTGCTGCAGCTCATTTTCAGGGTCTTGGCAATAGTCTTATAGCCTAGGCCATCTTTATGTAAAGCAACAATTCTTGTTTTCAGATCCTCAGAGAGTTCTTTGCCATGAGGTGCCATGTTGAACTTCCAGTGACCAGTGTGAGAGAGTGAGAGTGATAACACCAAATTTAACACACATGCTTCCCATTCACACGTGAGACATTCTAACACTAACAAGTCACATGACACCGGGGAGGGAAAATGGCTAATTTCACCCACTTTGGACATTTTCACTTAGGGGTGTACTCACTTTTGTTGCCAGTGGTTTAGACATTAATGGCTGTGTGTTGAGTTATTTTGAGGGGACAGCAAATTTTACACTGTTATACAAGCTGTACACACACTACTTTACAATGTAGCAAAGTGTAATTTCTTCAGTGTTGTCACATGAAAAGATATAATTAAATAATTTATTTACAAAAATTTGAGGGGTGTACTCACTTTTGTGAGATACTGTATAACATACCAATGCATGGAACTATTCTTTACAAAAGCTTAAGCTTTTGATGCCTGCAAAAAAGCACAAAACAATTTACAAGCACTGAAAAAAAAAAAAACCTGCAAAACGACAAAAGATGCTCATTTCAAGTGTGAAAGCAACCTAAAATATTCTTAAATCTGCAACAAGAAATATAGAAGTATATAAAAATATACATATTGAATGTTACATTTATAGTTTGTAATAAAATCTGCCTAATTAGTGAATCTTTAATACATTTAGTATAAAGAAAATTCATTAAGATATTGTAAAGCGATAAATATGTTCTAAAACATTTAAAAATATACGACAAGAAGAAGAAAGGATTTTTGGGACTTTAAATGAGGTTCAAGGGGCCGTTCGGGTCCCCTCCTCCATCCTGGTTCAGTGTTTAAAAAAGAGGACAAGGGGCGGGACTTTGCATGAAGCACACGGATAAGTTAAATAAAAGACAGCCTTTAATTTGTTCAAATTGTCCTATAATTTCATATTTAAATTTTATGCATTTTGCTATATATCAATATTTTTTACATTACATTAGAACCGAATATTGCACAATAATCAACATTTCAATAAGGAAATTTCATATATTTACAGATACATGGAGTAGTTGATGCATATTTCACACACATTGCAGTTGATACCTGTACAGATTAATGACCTACTGAAGTGTCACTTAATGGAGATGAAAAAATATGAAATACATTTAAAAGGTACGTCCATAAAAGTTGAATAATATATTCACATATCAGTAGTTATTATCCCTACGCGTTTCGGGCCTTTTAGACACTCCCACAATTTCTTTAGATCATTGAAATATGATTGTCTTCCTTATTTATAGATGATCACTACGGTTTTGCTCCTGATGAGTGGCTAAAAGGCCCCAAAACACGTAGAGCTAATAACTACCGATATGTGTATATATTCAACAACTTTTATGGACGTTCCTTTTAAATTTATTTCATATTTTTTCATCTCCATTAAGTGAAACTTCAGTAGGTCATTAATCTGTACAGGTATCAACTGCAATGTGTGTTAAATATGCATCAACTACTCCATGTATCTGTAAATATATGAAATTTCCTTGTTGGAATGTTGAATATTGTGCAATATTTGGTTCTAATGTAATGTAAAAAATATTGATTTATAGCAAAATGCATAAAATTTTAATATGAAATTATATGACAATTTGAACCAATTAAAGGCTGTCTTTTATTTAACTTATCCATTTGCTTCCTTGTGCTTCATGCAAAGTCCCGCCCATTTAAAAATAAAGGCAATACAACTAACCTTTACTAACACATACTGTATTGTTATGTTTAACTAACCTGCATCTATTTCCCAGTAGTGATTGAAAAATTAAAGCAACGAGCTGATGGTCTACTGCATGCAGACAAAATGCTTTTTATTTTCTTCCTATGGTTTTATAGATTTGACCCAATTTTTAAGTGTTTAGAGTCAGGAAAATTTTGACTGTGGAAGGGATAATGTTTTAGACAGTTTCATATGGTGACAACAGCAAAGAAAGAAGACCATAACAGAAAATGCTAAGGGCTTTAACTTTATTGCATAACAGAATATGATCTCAGGCTTTTATGTGAGAAAGGACTGAACTGAGCCTATGGGCTGACCTGAAGGTAAGAGCCTTCTAATACAATAGAATCTAGGACATGAAACATGGCAGACTGGGGAATGAGAAGTGAAATCGTTAATGTAAGCTAATGTGTACTGCTTTACAGAGATGGAAACAAAGAGAAGTAGTGCCTTGCATAAAACAAGAACACAAAGGAGTGTTAAAGTGTATGTAAAGATTTTTTTTAGTTTCTCTGATTTTTATTGCTGTCTGTCTCACCGTTGGGGAGATTCACTCTCTGTATTTTTCCTTGTGACCGTTCTCACCAAGACAAAAAGTAAAGGAAAATCCAAACATGTGGAGTTGTTAACAAAGCAAGATAGGGAAGAAAAGGACACCTGGAACTGTGATAACTCTCTGGAATGAAAATTCTGTTCATTTTAGAGAGCTATCCTCTGAATTTCTGTTGTGTCTCTAGTACAGGAAGTGAAGGTAAATATCCCTTGTGGGGTACAGGCAGCCAAAAAAAAAAAAACCCTGATGGGAATTTGACCTTATACTCTAAAACTGAAAAAAAAAATGTTTTTTCCTTACATACATGTTAAGTTACATTAGTAATATATTCCGTAACCACCTTTCAGATACTGTCATATGATTTAACGGTAGTTAGTCAGCTCATACACGGAGCCAATTTTTTCCCTGCACCCACGGTTGTAGGGAAGATATTCACTTGATTCCCCCATCAACACAGTTAGTGTTGACAGGGGAATCCCTCCCACCATTGTATTCTGAAGACAGTGGTTATTGCTAGCGCCTATTCCAGCCGCTAGCAATAATCGTATGTAAAATCCAGCAGGCTAGTTGTACCCAAGTTGATTGATCGATCAACTTGGTACATTCAGCCCACCCATACATGGTTCCAATCTTGGCCAGTTCCTGCTGAACCAGCTGAGATTCAACCCATCTATGGCCAGCCTTAGGCTTCACATTTTCCCAAACCACCCCACAATTCTTCATATATCCTGCAAGCTTGCCTGTGCTGTGCCTGTTAACTCACTGCCACTTACAACAGTATACATTTTGAAAAAGTATAACCAGATGTTGAAGTGGGCTTTAAGCTGAATTCCAGACAATACAAACCTTCATTTAGATCTTTACATACTTTCAGTGATTTACCCTTCTTTTTTTTTCATTTATTGCGTAATTAGGGCACATTTTTAATGATCAATTTTTTGTTTACTACAACACTATAACGTCTTCTGTCTTCTAAGGCAGCAAGATTTGCATTGCTGGATTTGAATAGGAATATGGTAGACAAATGTTAAATTTCCTTTTTCAAAGTCTGCAAAAAATCTTCATCACAATTGTCTATGTGACCTTTTTCCCCCACTAAGCCTTTAGATTTTGTAGACAACTGTTCTTTGTTCTACTAAGATCTTCCCAATCATCTCAAAGACTGGGTTCACATGTACACGGCCACGGTTTCAGTGCAGAGTCCAATGCGATTCTGTTCACCAGTTCAAGTGCGACTTTTTACCTAAAATCACACCTGAACTGGACTGAAAAGCTCACAGGATCCTTTTTAAAACTGCACCGCGACAGCCTTAAGAAGGCTGCTTGTTCACATGTTACGTGAATCAGTGGCAGTTCAAAACACATGCGATTCGCATATATGTGAATGGAGCCTTAGGCTTAGGTAGATTTTGTATTTTTAAGATGTAAAATTCTGAATGCAATCTTCCTTGAAAACACATTTTCTTGATATATGTGTGTCACCCAGGTTTCTTACTTATACAGGGGAAGGAGTTCCAGGATTTTGTCTGTAGTGGAAAAAACAAGCTTTTGTTTACTCACATCTTGGTTTGTTCTGGTTTGAGCCCGGAGGCTTTGTGACGTTTTGGGTGATAGGCAGTTTGTTTTGATGGTAACCAGTCCTTACTGATTGTGCAACTGTGCACAGGTCTTTTTGTGTGTGAGCTGAGGTGAGGGGTACAACCTGTGTGTAGACACAGACTAGAGGTGTGCATGGGTCTGTGTACTGACTAGGCCAACTGTGAGTTCGAGTCAGCATAGAAACAGACAGACAGAGGGTCTGAGCAGACCGGAATAGCCAGGAGGCTACAAGAGTTTGTGTTACTTTGTGCATAGTTGGAAGTACCTGTGTGGGAAACCCTAATGAAAGGAACAGTTTACTTTTGAATACGAGTAAATAAAAGGCCTTAAAAAGCTAAGTTCAACTTTTTAAGAAAATAGACTTTGCACATGTGTAGTAGGTTAAAGCACATTGTGAATATTTGTAAAATGTTTTTTTAACACAAGTTCAAAGCTGTAGGCCATTTCTGCCCTTCCACCTTTAGAAGCCTGGACAAAAAGCTACCAGGTAATGTTGTCATGCCCTGGTCAAGTTCTGAGACACTGCAGCCATTAGAGGCACAGGAGCAAGCAGTATTCCTCATTCAAATATCCACAGCAAAACCCCAGAAAAGAAGCACTTCTGTGTGCCTGCCCAGGCCCCTGGGTTTTATCAGCGGCCCGGCCACAGTTTTGCTGCAGGGATTTAAATGAAAAACATTGCTCTTGTGATGCTAGGGGTGAACCCCCCTAATTGCTGCAGTGTCCTGGAACTTGGATTTTACATGTCAGCACTAACTGGGAGTTTTTTGGCCAGGCATACATGTAGGTGCTTACATTTAACAACATTTTACAAACATGCATAATGTATTTGAACCTACTAGAGCTACTCGTGTGCATAGGATATTTTCTTAAAGACGTGAACTTAGCTTTTAAATTAAAAAATTATAAAATGCAGCGCTAGCGAATATAAATGTGCTCAATACAAACGTATGTGTGAATGTCAACCATCTAAACCTTTCGGGATGATGGTACACACTATTAGTGAAAAGATTATGCACCAATGATTGGTGTCACCAGAAATGCAGTGGGTGTAATACTAAATGTTACCACTAAAAAGTGATCAACTAAGTAAAACCAGAAAATATACTGTGCAAAACATTAAATGAACTGAACAACCAGGCAAATAGCTCTAGGAGTGATTCACAGTACTACAGATGGTTTTCAACATCAAAGAAATAATGTCCCATTTGCAACAGTGGTTGTAATATAGAAGGAAGGGAAAAAAATAAAATAAAAATAAAAATGCTTTAAAATAAAATAAAAGTCACCCAACATCCAACTTCTAGGACCAATAATGTTCGGTGAAATTCAACAGTTGGCTCAATAGCAGCAGAGATCAGAGGACCATGTGGGGAATAAAAAGAAAAAGCAACTTGTGAAGTACCGCTTAGGAACAGATTAACAATACGCTGTTATTGGGAAAACTCACAAGCCTTCAATGATAACCGAGCGTCAGTGTGTTCCGGGTTCACAACGGCGTGCGTTCCACAAGAACCGGAAGCGTCACTGGTTCTTAGTGTTGACCGGAAATTTGTCAATGCATTTCGCCCCTCCTCCAGGGCATCATCAAATTTCCGGTCAACACTAAGAACCAGTGACGCTGCTTCCGGTTCTTGTGGAACGCACGCCGTTGTGAACCCGGAACACACTGACGCTCGGTTATCATTGAAGGCTTGTGAGTTTTCCCAATAACAGCGTATTGTTAATCTGTTCCTAAGCGGTACTTCACAAGTTGCTTTTTCTTTTTATTCCCCACATGGTCCTCTGATCTCTGCTGCTATTGAGCCAACTGTTGAATTTCACCGAACATTATTGGTCCTAGAAGTTGGATGTTGGGTGACTTTTATTTTATTTTAAAGCATTTTTATTTTTATTTTATTTTTTTCCCTTCCTTCTATATTACAACCACTGTTGCAAATGGGACATTATTTCTTTGATGTTGAAAACCATCTGTAGTACTGTGAATCACTCCTAGAGCTATTTGCCTGGTTGTTCAGTTCATTTAATGTTTTGCACAGTATATTTTCTGGTTTTACTTAGTTGATCACTTTTTAGTGGTAACATTTAGTATTACACCCACTGCATTTCTGGTGACACCAATCATTGGTGCATAATCTTTTCACTAATAGTGTGTACCATCATCCCGAAAGGTTTAGATGGTTGACATTCACACATACGTTTGTATTGAGCACATTTATATTCGCTAGCGCTGCATTTTATAATTTTTTATCTCTCAAGGTGTTAGTGCCTTATGCTGTAGCAGCTGCGCATATAATAATTTCTTTTCACTTGTCATTTATTTTTGTATGTCTCCATAAGCGCGAGTTTTAGTTTTTGTTTATTTAGCTTTTAAATTAAGTTGGCAACTGGACTATTGAAAGTTCATTGAGCTGAACACTCACATATGGTAGAGGATGCGGGCAGAAAGTGGAACCCACTTTTCTAGAAAGCAACTGATTTTTTACTTTTTTCAGAGAATTTTGCTGGATGATGACTTTGTTTTCCTGAGTAACTTCATGCAGATTGCAATGTTTGAGACATGGGCCAAAGAACACTGGGCAGGGTTGCTAGCACCCTTCCTAGTGGGAAAACCACGAAGTATCTACATGTTGCTGGGCCAAGATGACAAAGATTATGATAAATTGAAAGAGTTTATTTTTTAATACTTGGGGAGTTAACCTGCTGTAAGATATTAGCACTTGCACAGAAAGTGGAATCCACCAGCTCCAGAATCTGCCGTGGTGTAAACATCTGTTGGCAGCAATGACCCCAGATGTGGAGAAAGGAAGGTCAGCTCTTAGTACTGTGTGAAAGTTGGTGGTTGTCCAGACCCAGGAGGTGCTGGGGCAAGGCAAGTACACTGTTTGTTGTGCAGTGAGTGGGGGAAAGGTGTCTATTAGGATACAGTTCAAGGTAACCTGGCTAGGATGAACTCTGTGGTTATCTCCATGTTTCAATGGAAAAGTGTCTGCCATCAACCCTGGCAACAGTGGAAGAGTACATATTAAGCCTTAAAGATGTGCCAAGGTACATATTGCTCCTGCTGCGGTTTTGCTCTGTGGCCAGGTAGAATGGCAGATCCAAAAGGAGCAGAGTAGTCGACAGTTATCCCACCCCCCAAGCACCTCCAAATGAAGAAGATGACTCTTACAGCCATGGCTAGTAAGACTTTGTTTGTGGAGCAACTCACTGTGGATGAGCCAGAAAGAATGATAGTGGATAAGGCAAATAGAAATGACCTTGGGGACCACCAGGCATCAGTTATGGATAAACATAAACAAAAAAATCCTGTAGGCGCTGCAAACTTCCCGTCTTAGTGTGAGAATGTCCAACATGTAAGAATTCAAGAGGGCCAGTAACAGTGCAGCTGCAAACCACTGGAAGGACGGATAAAACTACACAGAAAACACAAAAGCAGCGCTCGATGGAACTGACATAAAACTTTATAGTCTAGTATTGGATAAAATTACATAATTATTGCACATATTGATAAAGACACTAAAAGCACATAATCAGCAAATAGTCAGCAATAATTGTGGTAAATGAAAGGAACTATGCTGATGCCACTGTAGAGTCTAGGATCAGCGTGGTTAACATCAGACCATGATGTGGTATGGGCCCCCCCAGGGACAGCCTGTCACAGGGCAACAAGGTAACCACCGATACAGGTGGAGTGGGTAACTGATGTAGTAGCTCAGATGTACCTGCTAGAAGTCATGGGTGGTCAGCTAGATGAGGAGCGTGGAGCTGGGGTCCCAAGGATTGTAGATGTTACAACAGATTGCGGGCAGGCAGACCGCTCCAAGGAACTGACCTGTATGTGGACAGATGAGTTTAGCCGCTCCTACGCCAGAAGCTCAGTGGCGGTGGATGAATAGGCAGCTCAGTGGGAACACGGAGAGCGATGAATCCACCAATGCGCCCGGCTTCCCATTGGTGGATGTGTATCGGTGGTTACCTTGTTGCACTGTGACAGGCTGTCCCTGGGGACCCATACCACATCATGGTCTCATGTTAACCCCTCTGATCCTAGACTCTACAGTGGCATCAGCATAGTTCCTTTCATTTACCACAATTATTGCTGACTATTTGCTGATTATGTGCTTTTAGTGTCTTTATCAATATGTGCAATAATTATGTAATTTTATCCAATACTAGACTATAAAGTTTCATGCCAGTTCCATCAAGCGCTGCATCAGTTATGAATAAGGCTATCTCCAGCTCCGAAGAGACCCCTTTTTAAAAAAACTATCCTCTAGAACTTCAGCTAATGAATTTTTCCACATGCTCAGCCACATGATGATCCACAAGAGAATCTTAAATGTTGATTTGGGGTTCCACTTTATGAAAGACGTGTTTGTGGAAAAGTGTAGATTGTCGACTGTTCAGCCACTAGATACTTCTGTGGATTCTCCTCTGGTGGATGGGCTGGTGCTGCAGAGTACCAATGAGTTACAAGCTCTACTTGCCAAAAGATGGAAAATATTTGGACTGTTTGGCACAAAATGTATTAACAGTAATGAAAGAGGTCTTGCAGAACAGTGCTGGGATGCTTCCAGGTAATTATTTGTATGGAGGTCACCCCAGAGGCGGTTTTAAGGATTCAAATATGTCAGAGGCCTCTCCGTATATTAGCATGATGGAGGTAAACTTCTGTAATTCAAGTCTGGAGTGCTACTGACCAGCTTTAAATTCCAGGGCAGGATGAGGGAGTCCAGGATTTGTGTCTGAAGTGCAGAAAACAAGATTTTTGTTTTCTCAGATCTTGGCAAGTTCTGGTTCTGGTCCTGGAGTGTGGAGGCTTTGCAGAGTGCTGAAGTGGGATGCAGCCTCCACTCCTAGGTCCATATTTTAGATGGTGGCCAGTCCTGTGCACCTGTGCATTGCTCCTTTTGTGTATGAACAAACTGAAGTTCAGAGTTCATTACTTTTGTGTAATTTTGAAACCCTGTGTGGGAAACCTTGATGTAAGGAACATTTTTCTTTTTAGTAAATGGTGAAAAGCCCTTCAGTGAAGTTGGTGGCTGGGCCTTGAAGTCTTTGAACATTTGAGCTAAACCCTCGCAGGTTGTATTTCTTGTTTAAACAATACAAATCTTACAGTGGTTTTTAAAACATCTTTACTCTACCTAAAACAAAAATTAAATCTGTTTTGGCATTTTTTTTTGTATTGGCAGTGCTACATAATGGTTGTGCTCTACGTCCTCTCGCAATACCAGCCTGTGGTTTGGCTGACTCATTAAAAACAATGCACTTACTGAGTGGCTAATATCTTCTCTCAACAGAAATAAGAAAGAGTAGTTACACTGATCCACTGAGAATTTCCTATGGTTTCTAATCCATCAATTCATGCATATAAAAGTGCACAAATCACCTCCAAAGTTCCTTTAAGATAAAAACTAGAATAACATTTTTAAATATGGGATCACTGAAAATACAGAATACTTTCCTTTGAAATGCAGGAAGCAAATTATTACATTTCCAGACGTTTATCTTCATAGACTTTGCGAACAGTCTCAGTCAGCCTCCTTTTTTTATAGACAGATCGTAATTCTAAATGGTTGGCAACTCTGATTTGAACCCAGGACCTCTTTGTACAAGGTTTCTGTGCCCAGATATGCAACTATATAATTTTCACAGAGGTTTGTTGCTCCTTTAATACTTACCAGTTGCACAGTTCCAAAGAAAGAATAAATTAGATTTCATTGTAAGTAGTATTATTCATTGGTCCTCTAGCAGTTCGGTGACAAATATCCATATCCTCTCACTCCCTAAGTACAAAGTAAGTACAGCTCTTAAAAGTATCTCCTGCTGTCTAATTGCAACTTAGGCCTTACTAGTAGATTCAGCTGTGTACGGTCTCTATCTGTAATTTAGGTGTCGGCTTACTTAATATCGAGGTAAGAAAGCGATGCTGCCATCAAGAACTTATAAATAAATGCCTTCTATTGAAACTGTGTCCAGCTGTTTCATATATATTTAAAGGTATAACAATGTACAGAACGGGTTTCGAGGCAGGAATTATAGCATTCAGCTCAGCAGACATACCAGCCTGTGATCATCTCAGTCCAGTAGATTTCCAACATATAATCTAGATTGGAGTTGTTTATGTTAGAAAGTTTCTTCCCGCTGTTGTTCTGCACTGTATATACTGATAAAACCTAACATTTGCTCCTGACCTTTATCTGATTTCCATTAAAAGCATGGCAATTCTTTTAATTTATTTTCTTCTTAATCTTACTATATAAAATGTAAAATGTACTAATATTAGATACAAACGAGGAAGCAAAGCTGAGGGTTAGCTTGCCTCCCACCCCGATTTATGTATTTCATTATGATTACTAAATGATACACATCACATTTAATGTTTGTTAACCCTAACAATAGACTTCTCTTATTTTCTCTCATTTGATCAGTTAAATATACAATTGAAAATATAATATCTGTTGATTCTACCAGAAATCTGGTGACATTGAAAATGTTTTTGCACATTCTGCCTGTGCTGCACTGAAATCTCAAGCAGTGTTATCAGTTTTGCCCAGTTTTCTTCTGTGAACTGCAGAACACGTCCCCTCTTTTGCTGTGAGGAGAGGGAGAGATGTTCTGTAGTTTAGAGCAGAAGTGAACAGCCTTGTGTGACCAGGCTGCTCCTCCATAGCTACAGTACAGTGAATGAGCATTGTCATCCTAAGGGGAGGGGGGATGTTTTGTAGTCTTGAGCAGGAGCCAACAGCCTTTGGGTGAGAAGGCTGCTCCTTCATAACTGCATACAGGGAATGAGCATGGTCTATCTAGGACAAGAAGTGTGTTACCTGAAGGATGGCTGGGTGAAAATAAGCCTTGAAAAAATACTAATACAGCCACCACATTTAAGGACTGGTAAGATGCAATATATTAAAGCGGAGTTCCACTGAAAAAATAATAATTAAAGTCAGCATCTACAAATACTGCAGCTGCTGACTTTTAAAATTAGGACACTTAACTGTCCAGGGCACCCGCAATGTCTTCACCCGAAGCCGATCTGTCCCTCGGCTCCCGGGTGCAGACGCCGGCATCTTCGGTAAGGAAATCAGGAACTGAAGCCTTGCGGCTTCACAGCCTGGTTCCCTACTGGTCCCTGCTGTCTTCGGGGACCTTTTGGTCTCCCAGAACACAGCGGAGGGGCCGGAATCTGCGGCAAACTATCGCTGGAAGTGGGAACAAATAACTGTACTATACAGGTATCTGCTTCCCCCTCCCCCTGAAAGGTGTTAAATGTGACATCGGATGGGGGGGGGGACCGGAAAAGCGGAAGTTCCATTTTTGGGTGGAACTCCGCTTTAATGTATTGTTCTAAAGTTTAAATAAGATTTAAAGTCTAGCAGGCAGTGTATTACTGCTAGAGAAAGCTTTATGTTTAAGTGCCCTGAAATTTGTGCTCTAAACTCGCGTACACACGATCAGAAAATCGTAAGAAAAATGTTGCTTTCAAAGCGATCATACAATAATCTGATTGTTCGTACACAGCTTTCGAGACTCGATCACGACAGTTCATCCGATATTTTTCGAAGGGACAAACACGAACATTTTTCTTGTACAATTTTCGTTTAATCAATACAGTTGTCATCTAAAAGTACAGTACTAATACAATACATTACATCACTTCCAAATTTTTATTCCGTCGTACAAAAATTTTCACGACATTAATAACCTCTTCATTTTCGATATAAGACTAGCATGCAACAACGAAAAAAAAACTATCTCATAGCAGCTTTTTTTCACCATTAGTAATGCATCTATGGCAATATTACCACTAATATGTCTAAAATTACCTAATTTGCACAATATTTGATCAATAGACAAAGTTAATGAAACCTTGAATGTTCCAAAAATAAAGTGACCATTAAACTAAAGCAAAAACACACAAAGATCTTGCTAATAATATATGATGTTCTCTGACCTATTTTTGTCTGAGACCTGTACCAATAAACTGACCTAATCATTTTCATCAAAACACAGGTGTCATGGATATGCAGTAATGTTTGTCTGCCATCTTACCTTCCTCTTCATGTGTTCACCCTAGAGGCCAGACTCTCTCACCTGGCTGCTTTTATAATCTCTCCTCCCAGTATGGCTCCACCCCAGGCCCTATCAGAGAACTCTATATTAACCTGTGCACTGCAAGTCTGGCTTGCTGATCAACATTGTTTATTAAGCATTGTGTGTTTGGGTTTCTGCTTGCCGTGTGCTACGTTTATCTCTGTGTACCGATCTTGGCTTGTTTTCGACTATACCTGTCTGCTTGTGACCTTGACCTTGGCGTGTCCTTTGTTAATCCTTGTCTGCTTGTCGCCCTGACCTTGGCTTATCCCCTCACTATCTCTTGTATCCTGAGCTGCTGCTTCCCCTCTATCCCCTACGGAGCCTGAGCTAGGGGACTCTGGGGGCCACGACCTGGATCCAGTTGCAGCTTAGTCCATCCTCACCACTAGAGGCTCTGGTGAACTCCTGCTGAATCTTAGACTCTGTGCCCTGGGGAATCTTGGGCTCTAGCTCCCTGTGGGATCCCTGTTTGTGCTCCAGGGGATCTGCCTTCCAAAACCACCCAGTGTTCCATCCGCAGCAGTCAGCCATAGGGTTCACTACCTTGTGGTACACTCCTGACCCCAACTGTGTGCATCTGGCCTCAGGTGACCTGACAGTTTGATCAGCCATGAACCCGGCTGATGTATCGCTTCCCGCAGATGATCCATTGCAGGGCATAGTCCGCAGACTTGAGACCCAGGTATCGAATCAGACTCAGGTGATGCAATTCCTCCAGGATCTGTCTTCCCGCTTCGAGCAGCTTCAGGCCTCCTTGGGAACCCCGAATCAGCAACCTCAAGTACAACCAGCGGCTGCACCTGTCGCACCAGTCGCAGCCTCACATGCACTACAACTCCCAGCTCCATTCCATTTCTCTGGGGACTCCAAGGCCTGCAGGGGGTTTCTCAGCCAATGTACTATCCATTTTGAGCTTCAGTCTCAAAACTTCCTGTCTAATCGGGCAAAGGTGGCCTATATCATTTCCCTCCTCTCCAGGAAATCTTTAGCCTGGACTGCCTGCCTGTGGGAGAAGAATGACCTGGTGGTTTCCAGCCTGTCCGATGTCTTGAAGCTCTTTCGTAACATCTTCGAGGAGCCGGCTCGGGTTTCTTCAGCGGCTAGTGCTCTTTTACATCTTCACCAAGAATCTTGTTCAGTGGGACAGTATGCTCTTCAGTTCCGTATCTTCACAGCTGAATTGAGCTGGAACAATGAGGCCCTGGTCGCTACCTTTTTGCATGGCCTCTCTGACTGAGTGAAAGACGAATTAGCGGGAAGAGCCATCCCCGCCGGTCTGGACGATGTAATTTCCTTGTGCAATCAGATCGACATTCCCTAGAGGTCCCTAGAAAAAAGACACCAGCACTTCCTGGGTCCTAGCCAGTCTGAGCTCCCCTCCCTTCGTCCCGTAGAGCATCTTCTGCCTGCTAAGGAACCTATGCAGCTGGGCCGGACCAGACTAACCCCCGAAGAACGTGCTAGGCGCAGAACTCTAGGCTTGTGTCTCTATTGTGGGGGCAAGGGTCATTTTCGTGACTCCTGCTCGCTTTCGGGAAACGCTCGGGTCTAATACATTTGGAAGGTGGAGTATTGGACCCAGAAACATCACCTTCTCGTCGTCTTCTTACGGTTTTCCTTCATGTAGACACTTCTCCTCAATCGACCCTTGCATATCTGGATTCCGGGGCTGCCGGCAATTTTATGGACTGGAAAACTGCTTCTTCTATGAAGCTTACCCTTTCACCCCTCACTATGCCATTGGTAGTCTCGGCAATTGATGGCACTGTTCTCCCAGGGGGTCCTATTCGCTTCCAGACGCTACCTATTAGGATGTTGGTAGGGATACTCCACCAGGAGTGGAAATCCTTTCTTATTCTACCCAAGGCCTCTACCCCCATTGTATTGGGCCTTCCTTGGCTACAGCTCCACTCTCCACATGTGGACTGGGTCTCTGGGCAGGGGTCCCTCATGTTCCGCGTCATGTCTTCTCAAGGTGGCCCCCAAGGAGAGACTTTCGGTTGCTACCACATCTGTATCTTCTGATCTTCCCGCTGCATACAGCGATTACCGGGATGTGTTCTGTAAGAAATCAGCTGAGGTACTTCCTCCCCACATGTCTTTTGACTGTGGTATTGACCTTGTCCCCAGAGTAACTCTGCCCAGGGGTCGTACCTACCCTCTGTCCATCCCAGAGACCCAGGCCATGTCTGAGTATGTCGCAGAGAATCTAGAGAGAGGTTTCATCCAGAAATCCTCATCACCTGCAGGAGCAGGGTTCTTTTTCATTGTCAAAAAGGATGGTACCTTGAGACCCTGCATCGACTATCAAGGTTTAAACGCGGTCACTTCAAAAATTTATACCCCTTACCCTTAATATCAGAGCTATTCGATAGGTTGAAGGGTGCCTCCATTTTCAACAAGTTGGATCTCAGAGGCGCGTACAATATCATTCGAATACGGGAGGGTGACGAATGGAAGACTGCCTTTAACACTAGAGACGGGCATTACGAATACCTGGTTATGCCTTTTGGTTAGTGTAATTCCTCAGCTGTGTCTCAAAACTTTGTCAATGAAATCTTCAGGGATCTGCTGTACCAGTTTGTTGTCATCTATCTGGATGACATTCTAAACTTTTTGGAAAATCTGCTTGTCCAAAGAAACCATGTCCGCACTGTACTTCAGCGCCTTAGAGAGAATAATCTATATGCCAAGCTGGAGAAATGTTCCTTTGAATGTTCTGTGGTCCTGTTTCTGGGATGCTTTGTCTCAAATTTGGGTCTTCGTATGGATCCTGGGAAGGTCTTGGCCATTACCAACTGGCCTCTTCCTGCTAGTCTCAATGCCACATAGCGCTTTCTTGGCTTCACAAATTATTATAGGCAGTTCATAAGGAATTACTCTGCCATTGCCGCGCCTATTATTGCTTTGACCAAGAAGGGTGCGAATTCCATAGACTGGTCTCCCGAGGCTGTCTCTGCGTTTCACGACCTGAAACAGGCCTTTGTTTCTGGACCTCTCTTGAGGAGACCAAATCCTGGGGATGCATTTTTTATTGAAGTGGAAGCTTCTTCAATGGGGGTGGGATCTGTGCTTCTTCAATTCTTTGAGAAGAGACGTCAACCATGTGCGTTCTTCTCCAAAAAAATATCTCAGGCAGAGAGAAATTATGCCATCGGTGATCGGGAACTTCTCGCAATTAAATTGGCGTTAGCGGAGTGGCGTCATCTCTTGGAGGGTTCCCCTCACTCCATAACGATCTTTACTGATCACAAGAATTTACAGTATCTACAGAATGCTAAATGTCTGAATCCCAGACAGGCCAGGTGGAGTCTTTTCTTTTCCCGTTTTAATTTCACGATTACGTACAAACCTGGTTCCTGCAACGGTCGGGCTGATGCTCTCTCTGTGTCATTTGACACTTTGGACGAAGAGTCCACCCCTGAACCGATCATTCCAACCTCATGCATTGTTGCCCATTTTACAACCCTGGAGTAAAAAATTCCTCCTGATAAGACCTTTGTCCCCACTGAACTAAGAGCGAAGATCCTTTGTTGGGGACATGATTCCAAGGTGGCAGGTCATGCTGGATTCCTCCGATCCTTCTTACTCTTCAGTCGTCACTACTGGTGGCCTAATCTCTGCTCAGATGTCAAAGACTACGTTAAGGCTTGTCATGTCTGTGCTCAGTCTAAATCCTCCACACAAGCTCCTTCTGGTCTCCTCATGCCCTTGCCCATTCCTAAGGAGCCCTGGGCTCACATTGCCATGGATTTTATCACTGATCTCCCACTGTCTGAGATTAAAATGGTCATTTAGGTGGTAATCAATCGGTTCTCCAAGATGGCTCATTTTGTTCCTCTTCCTGGCCTTCCTTCTGCTCTGGCCTTGGTTCCCATTTTTATTCGAGAAATTTTCCGCCTCCATGGGGTTCCTTCTCATATTGTTTCCGACAGGGGTGTTCAATTTACGTCTCGTTTTTGGAGAGCCTTTTGCAAATCCCTCAATATTGTCTTGGATTTTTCCTCTTCTTACTATCCTCAATCCAATGGACAGACTGAGAGGGCTAATCTGGAGTTAGAGGTCTTTCTTCGCACCTTAGTCTCTGCTCCTCATGACCATTGTTCCTCTCTACTCCCGTGGGCAGAATTCTCTCTTAACAATCATGTAAATACCAGTTCACAGAAGATACCCTTTTTCACAGTTTATGGGAAACACCCTCAACTTCCTCTTCCCATGACTTGTTCTCCAGATATTCCAGCTTTGGCTTTGGCTTTGGCTCAGGAGTCTTTCAATTCTATCTGGGGTGACGTTCATGATTCCTTCCGGGCAGCTGCCAACAAATTCAAAGGCTTTGCTGATCGCCGCAGGTGTAAACCGCCTTCTCTTCAGCCAGGAACATAAAGCTCTGAGTTCCTTCTCTGAAGTTTGCTCCAAGATTCATTGGTCCATACACTATAACTACTAAACTGAATCCGGTTTGTTTCAAACTTCAGATTCCCAAAAGCCTCAAAATCGCTAACTCCTTCCTGAAGCCTTTAGTCCTCAATAAGTTCTCTCGTCCTCTCCCTACCGTGGCATCGGTCTCTGAGGATAATCAGGAGTACGAGGTCAGTCAAATTCTGGATTCCCGACTCTGTACCTCGTTCATTGGAAAGGGTTTGGTCCTGAGGAGAGGTCTTGGATCACTGCATCTGAGGTCTTTGCACCTCGTCTGTTAAAGAAGTTTCATCTGAAGTTCCCCTCTAAACCCGGGCCCAGGCGGGGAAGGGGGAGGCCTCGTAAGAGGGAGGGTACTGTCATGGATATGCAGTAATGTTTGTCTGCCATCTTACCTTCCTCTTCATGTGTTCACCTTAGAGGCCAGACTCTCTCACCTGGCTGCTTTTATAATCTCTCCTCCCAGTATGGCTCCACCCCAGGCCCTATCGGAGAACTCTATATTAACCTGTGCACTGCAAGTCTGGCTTGCTGATCAACGTTGTTTGTTAAGTTTTGTGTGTTTGGGTTCCTGCTTGCCGTGTGCTACGTTTATCTCTGTGTACCGATCTTGGCTTGTTCTCGACTATCCCTGTCTTCTTGTGACCTTGACCTTGGCGTGTCCTTTGTTAATACTTGTCAGCTTGTTGCCCTGACCTTGGCTTATCCCCTCACTATCTCTTGTATCCTGAGCTGCTGCTTCCCCTCTATCCTCTACACCCTACAGAGCATGAGCTAGGGGACTCTGGGGGCCGCGACCTGGATCCAGTTGCAGCTTAGTCCATCCTCACCACTAGAGGCTCTGGTGAACACCTGCTGGACCTTAGACTCCGCGCCCTAGGGAATCTTGGGCTCTAGCTCCCTGTGGGATCCCTGTTTGTGCTCCAGTGGATCTGCCTTCCATAACCACCCAGTGTTCCATCCGCAGCAGTCAGCCATAGGGTTCACTACCTTGTGGTGCACTCCTGACCCCAACGGTGTGCATCTGTCATCTGTCATCTGGCCTCAGGTGACCTGACAACAGGAAAAAGTGTGCCAGACAAAATTTGAAGTCCAAATATAATTTTTTATTTATTATTCAAACTATCTGTTAAAACATCAGCAATTTCAGTGAGTTTTATGGGGGTTTTAAGGCCCCCCTTCATCAGGGCTTACAGCGATGGATAATAGGGATCTGGACAAGAAATCAATATCTTGTCCATACAGTCTCTGGAATACATAAAGCTGGATTTTTACTGAGAAACCTATCACAAAAACACAGCCAGTTTGTGATTCAGCTTGCATCAGGAACCATGAAACAGACAGAGACAGAAAATGCAGTAAAAATCACACCTTTAAATAAATGGTACAACTGGTAAACGTAGTCAAAACATAGCCAGGGTTTGGTAGCCAAATCGGGTAGTCAGAACAAGCCAGGAAATCAGGAAGCCAGAGATCAGCGTAGTCAGAGGCAACAGACAGATCAGGAACCAGAAGGGACATCAGCCAGGCAAGTCTTCAACAGGAACACAGCAGAGAGTCTCTAGATATGTTGACCAAGGTGAAGGCATTGAAGAAATGAACCAGGCAGTTTGAATAGCCAGAAGGGGCTGGCTGTGGGCTTGACTGACGAGCAGGAAATGATCAACAGGTGAGCCACTGTGGAACGATGAGTACTGGCAATTAATTGACAGCTGAGCAACCTGAGCACAGAGAAGGAAGGGCTGAGAGCCCAGCCCTGACAGTACCCTTTCCTCAATGACCCCTCCACCTCAGAGGACCACCAGGTTTGAGGGGTAAACATCTATAAAAAGCATGGAGGAGGACAGGAGCATGTACGTCTGAGGATGAGATCCAAGAGCGTTCCTCTGGACCGTACCCTTTCCAATGAACCAGGTACTGTATGCACCCACGGAACCTATGGGAGTCAATGATCGGTTGTATCTCATACTCCTCATGGTTCTCAAACCTGCATTAGGCAAGGATGTGGTACCAAGGTGGTGAAGCACACCAAAGGTTTTAATAAGTAGACATGAAAAACATTCGAAATAGGCATGTTAGAAGGAAGGTCTAATGTGTAAGCCACTGGGTTGATCCTAAGGAGAATACGGAAAGGCTCAATAAATCATGGTGCCAGTTTCAGTAAGGGAACACGGAGTTGGAGGATACGAAATGACAGCCAGACCCTCTCCCCAACCTGGTAGGAAGGCGCAGGTAGGCGTCGGCGTTCAGCATGGAGTCTGTATCTCTCACTGGCACGTTGCAAGGACTCTTGGACCTGCACCCAAGTGGAACGAAGATCGTGGAGATTCTCCTCTAACGCAGGAATTTTGAGGAACAAATGAGTCAGGCAACATGGATGGTTGGAAACCATAATTCGCCATAAACGGAGACAATCGGGAAGCGGTATTGACGGCACTATTGTGAGCAAACTCCGCCCAAGGTAGAAGATCTGACCAGTTGTTATGGTGGTCAGAAATATAGCAGCGTAGAAACTGTTCCAAGGATTGATTGGATCATTCTGCTGCCCCATTGGACTGCAGGTGATACGCGGAGGAGAAGGAAAGCTGAATTCCTAACTGTGCCCAAAGGGCTCGCCAAAACCTGGAGACAAACAGGAAACCCCTTTCAGAGATCATAACCTTCAGTAGCAGATGTAACCGAAAGATCTCCTGAGCAAAAATGGATGCCAGTTCTTTGGATGTGGGCAACTTCTTTAGTGAAATACAATGTGACATTTTCGAGAACCGGTCAACCACCATAGAAATATCTGTGTTGCCCTGGGAGTTGGGTAACTCCACAATAAAATTCATAGACAGGTGGGTCCAAGGCCTCTCTCCACTGGGTATGGGTTGTAGGAGGCCCACTGGAAGGTGTGGTGATGTCTTACTCTGTGCACACACTGAACAAGTGGCTACAAAGGCGGTTACATCACCACATAGACTAGGCCACCAGAATTGTTGAGAAATAACCCAAATGAGTTGATTCTTCCCTGGATGGCCAGCTGCCTTGGGAGAATGGTAAGTCTGGAGCAAAGCAGTGCAGAGATTCTCAGGGACAAAGTAATGGTCACCATGTTTTTTGAGCGGAGACTGGATCTGAGCGGCATGAATTCTGTCACCCTAAGGGGAGGTAAGACTGGTGCGTACAGTAGCCAGAATGCGATCGGGAGGTATTACAGCAACAGGCACGACTCAATCTTGGAAGCGGAGGAAAACTATTGCGACAATGTGTCAGCCCTGTGTAATTGAAGCCTGACAGAAAAAGAGCCCACGCGCTCTTCTGGGAGATCAGCATTTAGCACACTTATTTCCGATGTTCTCTAAATCCTTAAGGTTTCTTGGTCGTCTCTTGGCAACCTGAAGTTTCAGTTACCTCCTATAAATTTTCTTTAGGATTAAGGTCTGGAGACTGACTAGGCCACTCCATGACCTCAATGTGCTTCTTCTTGAGCCACTCCTTTGTTTACTTGGTGGGATGTTTTGGGACAATGTCATGCTGGAAGACCCATCCTTGACCCATCTTCAGTGTTCTGGCTGAACGAAGAAAGTTCTCATCCAAGATGTTACAATGCATAGCCCCGTAATGTGGCAAAGTCAGCCTGTACCTTTAGCAGAGAAACCGTCCCAAAGCATCATGTTTCCACCTCCGTGCTTAACTGTAGGGATGGTGTTCTTGGGGTCATAGTAATTTTTCTTCCTCCAAACACTGTGAGTCTAATTAATGCTATAGACCTCAATTTTGGTCTCAACTGACCACAGCACTTTCTCCCAGTCCTTCTCTGAATCATTTAGATGTTCATTGGCATAACTGTACATATGGTAAAAAGGGTGAATTACTGCGCTGTCGATTATATCGTTCTACCCCCACAGATGTGGTGGTAATTACTGCTGCAACTTAAAATGTGAGACACACACACTACTATACAATTCTAAAAAATAAGCTGCGCTATGTGAAATGATACATGAGAACATACATAGACCCGTCCCATGCGTCAACAGGATGTATGTATGTACTGAGTTAGCATCAAAAGGGGGCTGATCAAGCTCCCAATCCGCTATAGGTGATGTTATACCAACTTGGTGCTAATACAAAAAAATTCCTTATAAATCTAAATGAATATAATACACTCTAATGTTCATAATTGAATACCACGTATTCCATAGTGCTCTATGCCCAATAAGAGTCCATAATCATCTGACATAAAAGTTCATAACGTTATGCAATACTTCAAGCATCAGTTCACATATAAAATTCTCGGTAAACTTGATATCCGTGACTTCAAACAAAAAGAAACACCCAAGGAATAGTGATGAATTAAGAAAGAAAAGGGTTCCTCCACCAATATATGCCTTCTTGAGGAGGGGGACTCGCTGTGTTCGGAGGAAGAAAAATGCTGACTATGACCCTAAGAACACCATCCCTACAGTCAAGCACAGAGATGGAAACATTATGCTTTGGGGGTGTTTCTCTGCTAAAGGTACAGTCTGACTTTGCTGCATTGAGGGGCCAATGGATGGGGCCATGTATCGTAAAATCTTGGATGAGATTCCCTCCCGGAATGCTGAAGATAGGTCTCTTAGCATGACAATGAGCCAAAACATCCCACCTAGGCAACAAAGGAGTGGCTCAAGAAGAAGCTCATTAAGATTATAAAGAGGCCTAGCCAGTCTCCAAATCTTATTCCTGTAGAAAATTTATGAAGGGAGCTGAAACTTCGAGATGTCAAGCGACAGCCAAGAAACCTTAAGAATTTAGAGAAGATCTGTAAAGAAGAGTGGACCAAAATCCCTATTGAGATGTGTGCAAACCTGGTCACTAACTACAAGAAACGTCTTACCTCTGTGCTTGCCAACAAGGGTTTCTCCACCAAGTACTAAGTCATGTTTTGCTTGGGGATCAAATAATTATTTAAAATACACCTATGATAAAAATTATAGACCCTTCATTTCTTTGTAAGTGGCCAAACTTACAAAATCTGCAGGGTATTAAATAATTATTTTCCCCACTGTATACAGTATGTGTGTGTGCATATATTTATATATTCCTATAACTGTTAACACTTTATAACTGTATAATATATGTTAGCATATATTATTAATACAGTTAATTAATTTTATTTTATATTAAGCCCTAAAACACCTGTCTTAGACACTACTTGTATGTTGCATTGGAATGTCCAGATTCTACATGAAATCCTGAAAAAGTAATTGTTCTACACACAAAGGCCCCCAAGCATTCATAAAGTTTACAATCCCCCAACTCAATGTGCCATCCACTTAGACAATTAATTATTGCTTCTCCTAATACGTGGCACTAAATGGCTCCCTTTCACCACCCCATTGTATAGCTGTCAATCAGACACATTTTAAAACTATCTATACAATGCCACAAAGATGGTATTATGACTTTAATGTCACTCTGGTAATTCTGCTGTATATATGACTGACAATTCAACAATGCATATAGTTCCAACAAGGTTTTATTATAAAGTTAGATCTTACAGATCTCATAATTAATTCTTTAATTTAATCACGGTGTTTGTGCTAATGCCACAAAAAGAGCAACTTTTATTGAAGAGGATTTATTAGATAGAATGGGTTTTTCTGGTGGGTGCAGAAGTGATTGAGGTCACAAGCTGCAGTTCAAACAAGTGCTAACACTATAGATATGACATTTTCTAATTACTGAAATGTTCAAAATTAAGATCACTTGCCCAAATTTTCTTTTATATTTTACAGTTAAAAAAAAAAAGTAAAAGGTCAGTACATATTTCAGTTTTTGAGACACACTGCCACGTTGCCTAATCAGGACAAAATGACAGTGTCTGCAGATAGTCCACCCTCTCAGCTTTTATATTTACATAACCAGGCTTCCTCGCCACTGCAACATTCCTTCCTGCCAAAGCTTAGCTGGTTCAGGTATTGGGTAAGCACTGATATCTTTCAGGCCTATTGTCTGGCTGCTCAGGCATGAGCACTGTCACATTGGAGATGTAATTTGCTGCCTTATACCCTAAAGAACTGCTTAGTGAGGGGGTCAAGTGGTGTAGCATGGTGTAGAGTAGGTTTACCTGGGGTAGGCTATCTGCCGACACTGACACTTTGCCTGAATGGGCAAAGTGGCACTGACTCTTTAAGTCCACTGACAGTTTCCTGTGTCTCCACATCCGCTGTGGTTTATACAATCATATGAAAAAGTAAGCACACCTTATGAAACTTGACTTTTTCAATATTTTTGAACAGGCAACCATTAGGTCTTCATGTCAACAATGCCTTCAGATAACGTTGAAACACTTAAACATGATGACACAAACTTGAAATGGTCCATTTATTTTCATTATCTAAATGACCAAAAATAAAGATTTTTCACAGTACACCCTCACATTTATCACCACTAAATCTGTGAAATTAGAAAAGATGTTTAGATTAGGTACAAATGATTAGGACCTCTTCATGAATGTGCAGGTGAAATCCTATTTTTTTTTTAGGCCTCATGCCCACGGACGTTTTTTCAGCCACGTTTTTGAGCGTTTTTTACAGCTTAAAAACGCCTGTCCATGTTAGTCTATAGCTTCATGCCCACCTAGGCGTTTTTGAGCTGTAAAGAGCATAGGCGTTTGTAAGCTGTAAAAAAAACCCAGGGCCAGTGCGTTCCTCAGCGTCAGAATTAGGCAGGAAAAAACGCGAGCGTCAAAAAACGTGCAAAAACGCGCACTAACGCACGGTCGTGTTTTTAGCTCCGACGTTTTTTCTTTTTTTTCAAAAAAATAAAAAAAAATAAAAAATATTTACAATAACATGGACAGGCGTTTTTAAGCTGCAAAAAACGCAGCTGTAAAAACGCCAGTGGGCATGAGGCCTTAAGCTCAGATTTCTAGAGTCTGGTGTTTGCTTTGGTAGTGATCTTTGTTGTGTAATCAGAACAAAATCAAAAGAGCTCTCTAAGCCCTTCAGAAAGTAGGTTATGTATACCTGTTACTCTGGCAAGGGATTTAAAAAAGATTTCCAAATTGTTTTAAATCAATTAATATTCTGAGTGGTGTAGATTTCAGATTACTGCTATATTGTCAAGGACTGGCCAGCCCTGCAGATTCAGTCCAAGATGCTAAAAGAAGTCTCTAAGAACCCTTAAAATTAAACAGTGGGATACTCGGGTACTTCTTGCAACAGTTGCTGTCAATGTGCATGCATCTGCAATCAGAAAGAGATTGCACCAGTTTAAATTGCATGGGTGTTATGCCAGGAAATAGCCTTTACGGCCCCAAGAACATTAGAGCAAGACTATGGTTTGCTTTTTAACATAGATCAACAGAGGCCAAGCCTTCTAAGACAACGTGGCGCAGACTGACAAACCAAAGATAGGTTGCTTGGCCACAGTAACAGTAGACATGTTTGGTGCAAACCGAAGACAACATTTCAGCAGAAGAACCTCCTTCGAACTATGAAGCATAGTGGTGGACATATGGACTGGGGTTGCTTTGCTGCTTCGAGGAATGGGAAGCTTGCAGTCATAGAATAAACTATGAATTCTGCACATTTTTAAAGTGTGCTTGATGAGAATGTGAGGCCATCAAAAGGTGAAGCTGAACTGGAAATGATCCAAACTAAAGTATACTTGCAAAATCACGAAGGAATAGTGTTCATTTTGACGTCAAATTTATATTTTGTTTTAGTCATAGTCTATAGACTAAAATGCCGTTTTAGTTGTATTTTAGTCATTTGAATTGTTTTAGTCGTATTCTAGCCGACTAAAATCTGCTACATCTTAAGCCGTGTACACACGATTGGTTTTAACGATGAAAACAGTCCGATGGACTGTTTTCATCGGACGAACCGATCGTGTATGGACCCCATCGGTCTTTTTTACAGCGGTGTGAAAAAATAGAACATGTTTTAAATTTATCCGATGGGAAAAAAAATTATAGCAAAATCCGATCGTCTGTGTGGAAATCCATCAGGTAAAAAACCCACGCATGCTCAGAATCAAGTCGACGCATGCTCAGAAGCATTGAACTTAATTTTTCTCGGCTCATCTGAGTGTTTTACGTCACCGCGTTTGAAACGGTCGGTTTTTTGACTGATGGTGTGTGGGCAAGACTGATGGAAGACAGTTTCATTGGATTTCCAATGGAAAAAAACATCGGATTAGAATCCATAGGATATCCGATCGTGTGTACAGGGCTTTAGTCTGCTAAAATATCCAGTACATTTTAGTCATCTAAAATTATTTAAGTCAACTAAAATATTATGGGTTTAGTTAAATTGTCATGCATTATTTATGCATTTCTCTAGAATTTCCAAACTCATATACTCCTGGAGTAAAAATCTAATAACATGTTATTATTTATGGTATTAATATTCAGACATGCACTGCAGGCACAGATTTAGCCGCTGTGATATATAACCAGTGTTAAATTTCGATTTTGTTTTAGTCATAGTCTCTTGACTAAAATGCCATTTTAGTTTTAGTCATTATTTAGTCATCTGAAGTTTTAGTCGACTAAAATAGTGTTAATTTCATTGACTAAACTAATTGTGTCAACAAAATTAACACTGCCAAGGAATGGCTCAAAATGAAGAGATCAAGGATTATTGACTGGCCTATTTAAAGCCCTGTTTTGAATACCATTGAAATGTTGTGTGGAAATTTGAAACAGGCAGTTCATATAAGCAAACCCACAAATATTTTGCAGCTAAATGAATTTTTCATGAAGGAGTGGACAAAAAATTTCACCAACTTCACAGAGTGGTGGCATTAATCTGAAATGTCCTCCAGACGTCATTTCAGCTAAAGGGAAAATATCTGTGTAAAGGTAGGCCAATGAGGAGGTGGTCGCAACATATCTTATTTATATTGGATTCAATTCAGTTAAGCGCTGCCTGCAATATTGATTTGTTGATTATTTAATAAAGGCAAAAAAGCAACAGCGCAAATCTCCCGTTTCTCCTTTTTTTTAAGCTTTGTTATGTCCCTTGTGCTGACTATTGGAAGCTGCAAGCTGCTTTTCCGACAAAGAAGATATTTATACGTATTTATAAAGAACTGTCTGACATAATAATCTTTTTGAAATTGTAACTGTCAGAACATTCGACTGGACTTTTAGAATAGTATCTCTAGTGCAGATGATTTGTGTTTGTTCTATTGGCTATTCATTGTTTGTAGATAGAGGTATGCTGCTGACACTTGGAAAGGGATTGAGAGTGCTGTGTTAAAAAACTATAGTTTTTTGTTTGTTTTTTAAAGCCTAGGTCCAGGAAATTTAAAAATGATCCTTTGCAGTGAATAATATAAATACTGCGCCCCTCAAAATGTGTATATCTGTAGTGGCTGCCAACACAAATAAAGGATAAATTGTAACAAAATATATAAACAAAGTGTAGCGCAACTACAAATTAATGGAGATAACCTGTGCAGTGAGAAATATATTAATACCTATCAAAGGACTATTAGTGCATAATTAATTGCATAAATAGAAAAATATATCCAAATAAATTAGACATAATGAGCACAAAAATGTGCATACTTAATTAGGGTTGTCCCGATACCACTTTTTTAAGACCGAGTACAAGTACCGATACTTTTTTCCAAGTACTCGCCGATACCGATTACCGATACTTTTTTTTTCAATGTCATGTGACAGTTTGAAAGATGGGGACTGATAGGTGGCACTGACAGGTGGCTGGCACTGATAGGCGGCACTTATGGGGACTGACTGGTGACTGGCGCTGATGGGCACTAATAGGTGGCTGGCACTGATAGATAGCACTGATTGCACTGATAGGTGGCACTTATGGGCACTGATAGATGGCACTGATAGGGGGCACTTATGGGCACTGGTAGCACTGATAGGTGGCACTTGTGGGCACTGATAGATGGCACTGATTGCACTGATAGGTGGCATTTGTGGGCACTGATTGCACTGATAGGTGGCACTTGTGGGCACTGATAGATGGCACTTGTGGGCACTGATAGGTGGCACTTGGGGGCATTGATAGCACTGATAGGTGACACTGATAGGTGGCACTTGTGGGCACTGATAGGTGGCACTTATGGGCACTGATAGCACTGAAAGGTGGCACTTGTGGGCACTGATAGGTGGCACTGATTGCACTGATAGGTGGCACTTGTGGGCACTGATAGATGACACTGATTGCACTGATAGGTGGCACTTGTGGGCACTGATGGCACGGATAGATGGCACTGATTGCACGATCAGTGCAATCAGTGCCATCTATCAGTGCCCACAAGTGCCACCTATCAGTGCCTATAAGTGCCACCAATCAGTGCCATCTACCTGTGCCACTTGATAGGTGGCACTGGTAGATGGCACTTGTGGGCACTGATAGATGGCACTGATATGCTGTGAAAAATGACACAAGATTTATAAAAAAAACAAAAACTGCTGCAACGCCCATCTTGGTACACCCTGCACTCGGCTGCAGTAAGCAGCAGCAGACATCTTGTTACACCCAGCCCATATAGCTCGGGCTGGGTGTAACAAGATGTCTGCTGCTGCTTACTGCAGCTGAGTGCAGGGTGTAACAAGATGGGCGTGGGGACGTTCAGCCGCTGACGACGACCGAATGTGACAGCACCGGTCACCGATCCTGATGCGGCTGCGTCCTGCACCCCTGCCAGCTTACCAAGTTCAACTGCAGGTGAGGGACTCGCTCTCCGCCCGCCGACTCTGTCCACCGACTGTGCCCGCCCTCTCCAGCCAGACTCCGCCCGCACTTTCCTTCACAGACTCTGCCCGCCTTCTCCAGCCAGACTCCGCCCGCACTTTCCTTCACTGACTCTGCCCACCCCCTCTCCAGCCAAACTCCGCCTGCACTCTCTGTCCACAGACTCTGTTCTCCCTCTCCAGCCAGACTCCCCCGCCCTCCCCAGCCACTGACTCCTCCCACCCTCTCCGGCCACTCTACACAAAAAAAAAGTAACGGGTGAAGCATCGGGAGCATTTGCGCGAGTACAAGTACTCGCGCAAATGCTCGGTATCAGTCCCGATACCGATACTAGTATCGGACAACCCTATACTTGATGCATAATAATCATAAAAATAGTGATCATATGAACCAAACGTGATTGGCCCGTGAATGGAAGTCCACAGCAAATAATAAAATTTTGATTATATAAACCAAACGTAGTAACCACGTGAAGGTGAGTCCAACTAATAATGAGCAGGTGAGTAATCAAAAAAATTTTTGTCCATAAACATGAGGGTTTAAAACATCACCACTGACAGAAGGAATGCATAAGCATGTGCATCTGAATGTTCCTGGACTGTACTGGGGGCCCCAGTGGAGTAGACGAAACACGTAGACGAAACACAATTTTCATGATTATTATGCATTAACCACTTCAGCCCTGGAAGAATTTACCCCCTTCCTGACCAGAGCACTTTTTGTGATGCAGCACTGCGTCGCTTTAACTGACAATTGCGCGGTCGTGCGACGTTGAACCTAACCAAAATTGACGTCCTTTTTCCCCCACAAATAGAGCTTTCTTTTGGTGGTATTTGATCACCTCTGCGGTTTTTATTTTTTGTGCTATAAACAAAAGAAGAGCGACATATTTGAAAAAAATGCAATATTTTTTACTTTTTGATTTAATAAATATCACAATTTTTTTTTTTTAAAACAATTTTTTTTCTAAGTTTAGACCGATACGTATTCTACATATTTTTGGTAATTTTTTTTTGCAATAAGCGTATATTGATTGGTTTGCGCAAAAGTTATAGCGTCTACATAATAGGGGATAGATTTATGGCATTTTTTTTTTTTTTTTTTTTTTTACTAGTAATAGCGGCGATCTGCGATTTTTATTGTGACCGTGACATTGCGGCAGACACATCGGACACTATTGGCGCGTTTTTGGGACCATTCACATTTATACAGCGATTAGTGCTATAAAACTGCACTAATTACTGTGTAAATGTGACTGGCAGGGAAAGGGTTAACACTAGGGGGCGATCAAGGGGTTAATATGTTCCCTATTGAGTGATTGTAACTGTAGGGGGAGGGGACTCACAAGGGGAGGAGACCGATCTGTGTTCCTCTGTACTGGGAACACACATCGGTCTCCTCACCTCTGTTCCTCTGTACTGGGAACACACATCGGTCTCCTCACCTCTGACAGGAGGTGGATCTGTGTGTTTACACACACAGATCCACACTTCTGCCGTGATCGCGGGCAATCGCGGGTGCCCAGCGGACATCGCGGCCGCCGGGCACACTCACCGGGTCACGAGCGTTGCCGCGGGTGCGTGCGCGCGCCGGCGGCGGCGCGCGCGCGCCCCATAGACGGCCGGGAAAAAAGGACGTCATATGACGTCCGCCCGGAGGGAGGGAGGGTTCCTGCCGGCGTCATATGTCTATGACCCGGTAGGAAGTGGTTAAGTATGCACATTTTTGTGCTCATTATGTCTAATTCATTTGGATATATTTTTCTATTTATGCAATTAATTATGCACTAATAGTCCTTTGAGAGGTATTAATATATTTCTCACTGCACAGGTTATCTCCATTAATTTGTAGTTGCGCTACACTTTGTTTAGAGATCCTTTGAAGTGGGCTGCACCTGCACTGCAAGGCTTTACTGCTCGCTTATTCTAGACGGGAGGAGAAGCACTTTAAAGGGGTTGTAAACCCTCACGGTTTTTCACCATAATGTAATTTATACAGTAATCAGTAAATTTTTATAGCACTGATCGCTGTATAAATGTCACTGGTCCCAAAAAAGTATCCAATCTGTCCGCCGCAATGTTTCAGTCCCGCTAAAAATCGCTGATCACCACCATTACTAGTAAAAAAAAATAATAATAATAAAAATGCCATAAATCTATCCCCTATTTTGTAGACACTGTAACTTTTGCGCAAACCAATCAATATACGCTTATTGCAAAAAATAATTACCAAAAATATGTAGAATGCAGAGGGGGAGGGTGGAGAGAAGAGGAAAAGAATTGCTTGAATGAGTAAAAGTTGTATACATAGATAGGAGAGAACTTTGGCGGAGGAAGAAAAGACTGACGGTGATTAGATATAAGGAGGTATAGGTGGGATGGATGTAGTCTCGGGGTTAGAGGGGAGGTGGAAAGGGAGAAAAAGGGAAAAGAGGACATAGTTGTATGTACACGATGAAGGACAAAAAATATTACCGTATTTATCGGCGTATAACACGCACTTTTTTCCCCTTAAAATCAGGGGAAAATCGTGGGTGCGTGTTATACGCCGATACTCCGAATTCCCCTGCTGAAAACGAGCGAGAGGAGCGAGCGGAGCCGAAGCCGAAGTACAATCGGCTTTACTCGGCTCCTCTCGCAGTCCCGCCCATCTCTGACTGCGCCGCTGACGGAGAAAGCCGAGTGTACTTCGCCTAGTCTCGGCTCCTCTCGCAGTCCTGCCTGTGACTGTGAGCAGACACGAGTCTAGGCGAAGTACACTCGGCTTTCTCCGTCAGCGGCGCAGTCAGTGGAGATGGGCGGAACTGCGAGAGGAGCCGAGTCCAGCCGAAGTACACTCGGCCCCGCTCACTCCTCTCCACAGAAATCGGCGCCAAATTTTAAAAACCGCCGGGACTGACACGATCGCAAAGGCACTGGGCACGGCTGCAGATGGACAGATGAACACTGGGCACGGCTGCAGATGGACAGATGGACACTGGGCACGGCTGCAGATGGACAGATGGACACTGGGCAAGGCTACAGATGGACACTGGGCACGGCTGCAGATGGACAGATGGACACTGGGCAAGGCTGCAGATGGACAGATGGACACTGGGCACGGCTGCAGATGGACACTGGGCACGGCTGCAGATGGACAGGTGGACACTGGGCAAGGCTACAGATGGACACTGGGCACGGCTGCAGATGGACAGATGGACACTGGGCACGGCTGCAGATGGACACTGGGCACGGCTGCAGATGGACAGATGGACACTGGGCAAGGCGACAGATGGACACTGGGCACGGCTGCAGATGGACAGATGGACACTGGGCAAGGCTGCAGATGGACACTGGGCAAGGCTGCATGCTGCATTTAAATGTAAGTTTTTTTTCCTTGAATTTCCCTCCTAAAAGTTTTTTTCCTTAAAATTCCCTCCTAAACTTGGGGTGCGTGTTATACGCCGGTGCGTGTTATACGCCGATAAATACGGTATATGGATTTATTACTAAACATGTTTTTTTTTTTATATGCAATGTTCCACCGGACAAAATGCACTGATTGTATGTGTTATGAAAGCAATTTTCTAAATAAATAAGTTTTTGAGACAAAAAAAAAATATGTAGAATACATATTAGCCCAAAGTGATGAAAAACATTTTTTTGGTATATTTCTAATGGCAAAATGTAAAAAATTGATTGTCTTTTTTTGTTTATACCGAAAAAAATGAAAACCACCAAGGTGATCAAATACCACCAAAAGAAAGCTCTATTTGTGGGAAAGAAAGGACATCAATTTTGTTTGGGTAGAACGTCACACCCAATTGTCAGTTAAAGCGACGCAGTGCCATATTGCCAAAAGGGGTAAATCCTTCCAGGGCTGAAGTGATTAAATTACCTGATCCTCTCCTCCTGTGGCAGATGGCGCCCCCCCCCATGTTCTGGTGATGGACTTGGCATCGTCATGTCCAATGCACAGCTATGAACCTTACATTGATTTTTATGACGTCCGGACCTTAAAGTGGTTGTAAAGGCAGAAGTTTTTTTTTAAATCTTAATGCATTTTATGCATTAAGATAAAAAGCCTTCTGTGTGCAGCAGCCCCCCTAACCCTTACCTGAGCCCATCTAGATCCAGCGATCTTCTCATTGGCTCCCGCTGCTGTCAATCAAAGTCAGTCAGCCAATGAGGAGAGAAAAGGGGTTGGGTGGGGCCATGGCTCTGTCTGAATGGACACAGGGAGCTGTGGTTTGGCTCGGGTGCAAGCTGCTTGCTGTAGGGGCACTCAACAAGATGGAGGGGCAAGTGGCGCCGGCGAGGAACCCGAGATGGGGAGGATCAGGGCTGCTGTGTGAATAACAAGAAGAAAAAAAGAAAGGCGCACCAGCCTCGTGCATTACCGTTGGATAAATTTATTTAAAACGAATAAAAGAATCCTACTTACAAAAAAACGTAAAAGCCATGCGTTTACAAAGAACCACAGAGACGCAGCAATGCGTCCAAAACGAATCCACTCAAATCGGTCACGGAGGGATTGACAAAGATCACTGCTGGCTGACGCGTTTCGAAGACGAGTCTTCTTCCTCAGAGCTCAGCTGCTGTGTGCATAACCATTACACAGAGCAGGTTTTAACAAAAAAAAAAAAAAAACGAGACTTTAGTATCACTTTAAACTGCTAGAGCATAGGAGAGAAGATGCTGCAGGGAATGGATTTTCCGATGGGAATTGTGTGTATACAGACTGTTGGCCTAAAATCCGACTGTTTGTATGCTCCATCAGAAAATTGTTGTCGGATTTTCCACGGACAAATGATGGATGGCAGGCTTTAAAATTTTACGCGGACAACGGTCTGTTGCCAGATTTTTCTGATCGTGTGTACACAAGTCCATCAGACAAAAGTCCAAAGTACAAAACACGCATGCTCCGAAGCAATGCTCACCAAACACAACATTAGCAGAAGGTGGCCAAAGGGTGGGGCTAAAGAGCTGAAAAACCACGTAGTACATCACTACGTTCGTGTTTGTTGGCCGACAATTGTGTGCCGTTTGTATGCAAGACAAGTTCGTGGCCAATGCCCTTCGGACAAAAATCTGACACTTTGTCTGCGGAAAATCCGATCGTGTGTACAAGGCTTTAGTTAACAAATCCCCTGGACCTAAATGAGGGACTAACCCTTGCAGTTTCTCGAAGTTGGATTTTAGGGGCTCCTGTTCCATAATGGGCTCTATTCAGGCAACAAGAGCAACAGAGAAAACTATTGATTTATGTGTCCTGCCCTAAAATATAACACTTTCCTGAAAAGCGGCATTGAGCTTTAAAGCTAAATAGGATCATTCTAACATGCTACTATTTCCCCATTAAACACAGAATTGAAATAATTACACTATCAACTACCAATGGAAGCTAGTTATAATTCCATATCTTTTAAAAATAGTATCACTAGTTTATTATTATGACTAATATTTTACAGCTCACTTAACAACTGACTAAAGGTTTAGCGGGAGGCTAGCAAGGATACACTAGTTATTTATAAACACACATGCTGTCACTTTTGGTAGTGGCTTTAATCAGTGCATTTAAGTGGAATTCATAATAAAGTCATTATGCTTTTTAAACAGGCTAATTCTTTAAGGAAATTGAAAAAAAAAATAATGAAAGCATGTTACATAGCTACTTAATTTTTTTATCTGTGGTGTTACTGATGTCTGTTTTATGCAAAGTAGCCCATATCTCGTATAAGACACATTACTGTCAAAGAAATATGACTTGCCTTAATTATCAGTAATGAAGCAGGGATAAGCTGTTCTCTTAGATATCCTATATCTAATGACCTTTCCTGCTTGAGGTTGTGATGGAAGGTATCCGTTTCACAAATTATGCCTCATTTAGCTTATGGCATTTGTGCAGACTGATGTTGCGGGGATGCGTCGGAAAGTGCCATGTAAATTGCATTGGTGTTTAAAAAGTGATTTAGTGCCTGCCTGCCACTACATCATTGTTATATAAGTGTGTGGTTTTTTTTTTCATTTCCTCCGTTATTATTAAATGACTTGAAACCCTTCACTTTGTCACATTGGTCTATTATATCAATAGTTACTTCAGACTTGCGTTACAAACCACTGTTTATTTTGCAGCGTACTTGCAAGTTGAATAAACACACAAGAAAACACAAGAAAGGAGCAAGAGTGTCATTATTTGTGGGGTTTTAGATGTGGCTGCCTGCAGCTGTGGAAGGCAGGGCTTTAGTAAGCCTGTTTTTTTTTTAGTAATAAAGGTAACTTTTCATAAGGCATGTCAAAACAAAACTGGAAAAATGTTGGTTGCCATGGTTAACATCAGTTCCAAACTCGGTATAGGTCTTTTCCAAATTGTGTAATGCTTTAAATGAAGTTGGACATCCCATGGTTGGCCATGCATTATTGTAGATCAACCTCTTTTACATGAGCTTAGCCTCTGACTCGATATCTGCTGTGGATCATTTCATCATCAGCGGCTGGATCGGGAAGCAATCTAGAGGCCATATGCTACTTCCCGCATGTCTGGTTGAAGAGGGATTCCACACTGAAATCCCTCTTCACCACATCACAATTATGTCCACTGGACACAGTTGTGGCGTGGCCCGCTTCACTTCTATAGGACACATTGGCAGGTGGCATTGCCTGCTGAATGTGACATTTCCTACATTTTTTGCCACGCCACCACCTTGTGGATGGGGCCATCCGGCAGCAATTGCCGGGTTTTGACAGATGGCTGAGGCATATTAAAAAATTTAAAGGTTTTGGCTGGACATACACTTTAATTCTGACCCCCTTGGTTCAGTACTGTGAGTTACTGACTTGGACAGGTATGGAAATAAAGACTTGTTTGTAACTTCTGTCTGAGTTTCTTGATCTGCATAATTGTTTCGGATCAGTGTCTTGGAGTATTGAAGCGAAAAGGCCAACTTTGCAGCCTGGCAATTATTATTTTTAGAAAGAGGTCTTTGATGCCTGACCATTTGTTTTGCTCATGACAGCTATATTTTAAGCCATTTTTGTTATAATGTCATGAATATTTCAGACACTCTACACTGATGTTTTCATTTAAGGAATAAATTCAGGGAGAGAAGATAAAAGATAAAATGACCACAAATAACACCCAACTCTTGAACAACTTGGTTTTAAATAATGTGGGGAGGGGTTAGAACCTTTGTGAGTTTTTTTCTGTCTTTAACTCTGTTGGAGAGACTTCCCTAATTAATTTATTGTTAAAAAAAATGAACATTTTAAGTCATTGAAATTCTTGGACTGCACCATACAACAAAAGCTTAGACTGTAAGGGTAAAGTAGCACAGGGAGCCAAAAAAAATTTCTGCAATGCTCGTTTGCTAACAAGGAACATTTTATCACCTTACACTACATTGGCAACGTGAAAGTGGGGTTGATTTACTAAAATTGGAGAGTGCAAAATTTATTGCAGCTTCTAACCTCAGCTTGTTCAATTAAGCTTTGACAAAAAAAAAAAAACTGGAAGCTGATTGGTTTACATGCAGATCTGCACCAGACTTTGCATTCTCCAGCTTTAGTAAATCAAGTATCTTTATTACCAAGTCTAACACAATCAGTCTGTCCACTATAACAGAAAAAAGGGCATGCTATAAATTTGCAAAGAATGCAAGCCCAGTGGCTTAGTGGTTTGTGCTTCTGCCTTGTAGACCTGTTGTCTTTGGTTTGAATCCCGACCAGGACATTTAAATGTCGTCTGTGTTAATTGATTCCTGTCTAAACTGGACCAAGTATGTGTGTGTACGTATGCACGTGAGATAAAAATCTTAGATTGTAAGCTCTTTGAGGGCAGGGATTGAAGTTAATGTACAGTATGTACAAATTGAAGTTAATGTACAGTATGCATAAATTGTTGGTGCTAAATAACACACACACACACACACATTATTTATATATATATATATATATATATACACACACACACACACAGCCTATAATAAATAATTTAAAGCCGGCCTTCATCCAAATTATGAAATTCACAAATAAAAAGAAACTTGGAATAAAGGGAGACCACAACGCAGCATCCTTGGCAGATCACATATGACCCATGCCATGGCTTAAGTCATATGAACACTCAATGATTGACAAAATGTTTTATTATTTTACCCTACTTGCAAGTTTCAGACATATTTTGCACACCGAAAAGGTGGAAGGCTTCAGATATGGGGAGCAATTTTGAAGTGATAGGTCTGCTTTAAGATCGGGTTTAAAATACTATAAGTTTATTGTTTTCCTGGCTCTTTTTATTCTAGATTTTTTGCTAAATAACCAATCCCTTCATTGTCTATGTAACACAATGTACTAGCAGAAGTGACAGTTTTAAGAAAAGATAGCCATTGCAATTTCATTAATTATTGTGTGCTGTAGGACTCAAGTTTTGTCTGCTGTAATTTTGCTTGTCAGAATAAAATAAACGCGCTATCTCAAAATAATGTATTCTATCTTGCAGCTGCCATCTTGGGCAAGTATGATATTTATCAAATGTCTTGCTGTTGAAGCCCCACAAGCGAGAGCAAGTTGTGTTTCCGGGCTATATTTATTTGATATTTTTGGCAATGTTGGTATTGGCTAATTAAAAACATATCGAGTTTTGCAGTTGCTGCTCAATAAGAATGCAAGGGTGGAAGGCCAGACCTTTGTTGGATTTGATGTGCCCAAACAATCACAGAATATCAGCAAACAAAGGCAGTTTTAGACCTAGTTTGCCAACAATCAAGGCCTAAAAAAGCTGCCCCAATTTTACTGTTTTGTGGTTAAAGTGTATCTAAAAGCAAAAGTTTGTTTTGACTTTAAAACAAAGTTTTTGGATCGAGTGGTAAAAGGTTAAAACTTCTGCTAGGAATTTACTGCTCAACAACAGGCATGATAATAGAGCACTGGACCCGAAACAAGAGGAGTAAAACTTTAAAGTCCAACTCTGGGCAGTGGGGCTGTGCCTGAATTGCAAGGGTTAATTGCTGGTTTTGATCTAGGGCAGTGATAGAGAACCTTAGCACTGCAGATGTTTTGGAACTACATTTCCCACGATCCTCCACTACACTGCAGAGTGCATGAGCAAAATGGAAAATGTAGTTACAAAACATCTGGAGTGCCAAGGTTTGCCATCACTGATCTAGGGGAAGGAAGAAACAAAAAAAGATTTGCTTACCCGATCCTTCATTCCTCCCCATCGCTAGATCGGTTCCTGCAGCTTGTTCTACCCTATGATTCAGCGGTCTTGGCATCCTGACGTCATTAAGACCAAAGCAATGTCCACAGCCTTGCCTTGGATGTGATGACACCAAGGGACAACCGGGGGGAGTGGAGGATCAGATTAAGTAAAACCTTCTGCTCTATCCTAGACAAAACAAGCTATTAATTGCAGCGCAGGTGCAGCCCCACTGAAAGGGATATTTTAGAAATTTTTGCAGCGTTGAGTTCTAAGACCGAGAACCAAGCGAGCAGGGAGCTGGTGACTGTCAGTCACCGACTCTCTGCGAAGCCCTCCTACACTCACTGGAGAGCCTGAGAGCTATAGCCGGGTGCCAGTGCAGGCAGGTGGATGGGTCCCGACCATATGGTCTCGATCCTTCTCGAGCCTGGACCGGCTCTGTGACGTCAGCCGAAAGCGGGCTTTGGCCCGCTGTCTACTGGAGCCGGGTCACAGGAGTGCAGAATGAACTGAGCTTAGGCTTTACTTCTCCTTTCAGCTAAACTGATGACATCATATCAGCTTAGAAAGGTCACCCGAGTGGAACTGAACTCCTTTTATTAATAAATGATGTAGTTTGTTTTGAAAAATTATACTGTTATTGTATATTGTGGCATGTCAGGGACGTAGACTTGCATTGTTGCTTAAAGTCCAGCAAAAATGTTTTCTTTAGTATCGGATAAAACGGGAAGAATTCTTTTATATTGCTGTGTTACTGGTGGAAAGGTTTCGCACATCACCGTTTTATCTAAGAGACCATAGTCATAATTAATGAACTGGGGGTAAAGGCCTATAATCTTGGTCCAGTTTAAACAGTTGTGTTCTGATTGGGAAGAGGAGTTGCTAGAATAGATGAGTGGGGTGCAAGAGTTACACAGCTCTGCCACACAGCACTGTCCTGTCTGGCAAAGCAGAAGATATGATTTTGTTTCCCCTTCAGCTCATTAACACTTACGAGACTTATCACCGTCCCCCACCTCATAGGATCAACCCTAACGTCTCTATGTACCAGTGCTACTGATTTATCCATAGCACTCTGATAAGCCTAAAGAGGCTACACCCATAGCCCTATGCACTTACCCCCCTGCTTCTAGCCAGTGGGAGTCTCTCCCATTGTACTCCTACCAACTTCAGCTATTTCAGGTGAGATGTTAAGTGCTCAATCTGCTGTTGAAATAAAAATCAAGCCTTTTTTGGCTTGTATAGAGTGGGCAATAGATAGCAGGATTTTTATGTTGTTGAGATGGAGATTATAGAGGACCTAGGGTCAGATATCATTTTTAATAAAAAAAAAAAGGAAAAGACAGCAGCTACAAATACTGTAGCTGGTGACTTTAAAGAAACAGACAATCTCCAGCCCAGGAGTCCATTGCTGTCTTCAACAGGGTCAGTTCTTCGCTGGTCTTCAGATACCTGGCACTGACATCTTAGCTGTGGGAGCCAGCTGTGACATCCTGCTGTTTTACAGCTGGATCCCCATGCATGTTAATGCATGAGATTGTGCTGCTCTGTCAGATTGGTCCTGTAGCCTCCTGGGACATATGACCTGTCCCAGGAAGTTGCGGGTGGCGAGGGGGCAGACCAAACTGCCATACGGTAAGTCTCGTTGTGCAGGAATTGCGGAAGTGGCAGCAGGTAGGCACCTGTCAGAAAAGGGTACCTGCCAAAAAAAAATTCTAATATGTTAGATTAGAGGAGGGGGAGCAGAGACAAATTACTGGTACTTGAAATTTTTTAAGTGATGGTTTACTTTAGGTTCATACATTCTAGGTAAAATGTAACTTCCAGGGATTTATCTGCTTTTCTGTCCAGAAGGTAGGGGCTATCTTTGCTCAGGCGTTCTCCAGGGTCAGCATCTAGTGCCCTGGAATTTAAGACACTTGCTCATGTAAATCCTGGTGCATGTGCAGTTCTTGGATGTGTTAACAAATATCTGACACAGATCAGTTCCTGCTGCAGCAATAACAGAAACATAATATATTTCCAGCAGGCAGCATTAAAGCACACCTGTTGCTTAAAACACAATGTAAATTGTGTAGACTCCATCTTATCCAAAAACTAAGTCCCAAGGAAATTATTTACGCAATTTCCACACTAGCAGCATGTTGCATTGTGCTACAGTGCAAATGCACCATGTCGGTGCATTGATGTGAACTAAAACAATAGAAGGAAGGCTGATGCCTTTTTCTTGTGTTGGGACGATGTTGGGTAATGTTGCCTTGTGCTAACATTGGGCCACCTTTCCTGAGGTCTTCTCCAGCAACCAGATCCCAGGACAATTGTTGACACTTTAGCAGTGGCCTGCCTCCTGCAGCCCCATGTTCACTCTTTACTCTGATTGGCAATCTTACTGACCAATAGAATGAGGTGAGAGGTGGGAAGGGGTAGGCCACTTCTTGAGACAGCTAGGAAGTGTAAAAATTTGGCAAACGGCCAGGGACAGAGAGGGACGCAGTGTGATGAAAGACAGAGAGGGATGCCAGGGACAGAGAGGGACGCAGTGTGACGAGGACAGAGAGGGACAGAGGGATGCAGTGTGACGAGGACAGAGAGGGACGCCAGGGACAGAGGGATGCAGTGTGACGAGGACAGAGAGGGACGCCAGGGACAGAGGGATGCAGTGTGACGAGGACAGAGAGGGACGCCAGGGACAGAGGGACGCAGTGTGACGAGGACAGAGAGGGACGCAGTGTGACAAGGACAGAGAGGGGCGGAGTGGGAGTTAGAGGACGTGGGGGGGGGAGAGAGGACATGGGGACGGCGTGGGGGGGAGAGAACATGGGGATGCTGTGGGGGGGAGGACATGGGGACGCTGTAGGGGGGATAGAGGACATGGGGACGCTGGGGGGGAGAGGACATGGGGACGCTGGGGGGGAGATGACATGGGGACGCTGTGGGGGCGTGGAAGACACAGGTCCTCTGTGGTATCTCTTTGATTTGGGGGGGTTAAGAGGATTTGTCCCAACTCCCACCCTAGCATAAATCCTCCCCCCCCCCCCTGCCATCACTCCTCCATGTGTGATGTGCACCTGTTACCTGTCCCCATCCATCAATAAATCAGCCAGCTCTAGCCGTGCAATGTGCCCCCTCCCCCTCCTGTCTATGAGAATACCGGAGCTGAGCTCATCAGTAGCTCGATGTGGTGTGCTGTGTGCAGGCTGTCAGCGGAGGCCGGGCCCCCCTACATCTGCATCTCTACTGCCTGCCTCCCCCCTCACCTGATGCCTGTAATAATACCACTCACAGCGCTGCTCCCCGCCGGCCCCTTCTCTCTCGTCCGTCCCAGGTGATGTCATGTACAAGCACCTGGGGTGGACGGGAGGGAAAGAGTGGCCGGCGGGGAGCAGCGCGCTGTGAGAGATATTATTACAGCTGCTTCCTGTCCTACACTGCCTATGTTGCTGAGCATCTCATGGGGCCCCCTAATGGCCCCGGGCCCTCGGGCAGCGCACAGGAGCCTGATTGGTTAGTCCGCCCCAGAGTTATGTGTTCCTCTGGAGAGAAAACATTTGAAAGTAGGTCACACAAGGTTGTGTGGCTTCATTGTACTGCCTTAGCCATGTAAGAATGTTTTCTTGTCTGCCCCGCTGGTGACTTAGACATCTGTAGCATCTATTGGAGCCATCCTCCTGGTATTATGTTATATTAGAGCTTTGATGTTGACTACTAGTTTCAGTTCAGTTGTACATGACTTTTGGTTGTGTTGTCGCCTACCAAAAATAAAAAGAATGTGAAAAAAAAAAAATGTTGGCAGGTGTGTTTTTAGGCTTGTACACATGAACACAGAATAGATGAGTTTGTTTTCCACTTTGTAATCTAAAAGTAGCTTGGCCTTGTTTTGTAATCCTTTATAAGGATCAGTGCACAAATTAGCATGCTGATATTGGCTAATATTACACGTTTAGTTACAGTGAAGACACATCTGTTGTTGCCCAATCTCAGGTGAGCAAAAGAAATCAGAAGGAAAAATCAGACATACCGTTTCTTCCCGTTAAGTCAGTATGTCTAGGCTGTTTATACAAGTCACAAAATTCCCATTGACATGTACTATTTAAACAATAAAATTAACAAGATCATGCAATAATTATCTGCCATTTTTGGGTACCTTAAAGATTCTGAGCTCATTTACTACCTCCCAAAGAGATTACAATACTCCCTTTAATAATGATATTGGCTTCCTTTCTCCCAAGAAGACCAGCACCATCTTTGTTTGGGATCATTCAGAGTCAACAGCTACTGACTTCTTGTTCTAAAGTCTTTCCCCTACCCAGTTGTGTAAATCCTGGTGCCTGTGCAGTAGCTGTTTTGTTTTTGTATTTATGTACACATTACAAGAATTAAATTTTTAATAATGTGTTGCTGTATATTATATGATGTCACAAATTGATTCATTCAAACTTTAAAGTAGTTATGAAGGCAAAAGCTTCCAGACACTTTTTAATATATTGTACATCAAGTTATGCAGGCACTATATTAACTATTGCTTTTTTATATATATTAAAAAAAAAAAAAACCTACAGTGGCAAGAAAAATTATGTGAACCCTCAACTAAAGCCTAGTACACATGATCAGAAAATCGTCTGAAAAATACCGCTTTCAAATCGATCATTCGATAATCTGATAGTGCACGGCTTTCGAGAGCCGATCACGACAGATAATCTGAAAATATCCAAAGGCACAAACACGAAAATTTTTCATTTGATCAGTACAGTTTTCATCCGTAAATACAATACAAATACAATACATTACATCACTTACGAAGTTGTATTCTGTTGTACGAGAAATTTTTATAAATTGAATAACCTCTTCATTTTTAATATGGAGACTAGCATGCAAAAAAAAAAAATTGGATGATAATTTGTCCGATATTCTCATATTCTCATTGTCCGATATTCTGTATGAGGCTTAAGTCACAACAATAGACAAACACAATGTGCTTAAGCTAATAACAAACAAGCAATTCTAATTTATTTGTGTCTTTTTTGAACACACACATTATACATTCACAGTGCTAAAAGAATTAGTAAGTGAATCCTTGGAGTTAATAACTGGTTAAACCTCTTTTGGCATCAATGACTTCAAGCAAGTGCTTTCTGTTGTTCTGGCTCAGGCCTGTACAATGTTACAGAGGAATTTTTGACCATTCCGCAATACAAGGATGTCTGGTATGAATGGTTTCTTGAGGTAATTCCACAGCATCTCTGTAGGGTTAAGGTCTGGGCTCTGACTGGGCCAAGACTAAAGCCAGTCTGGTGTAGTTGTTAGCAGTTTCGCCTAGCAGCAAAAGGGTCGCTGGTTCGAATCCCGACCACGACACTATCTGCCTGGAGTTTGCATGTTCACCCTGTGCAGGCATGGGTTTCCTCCAGTTACTCAGGTTTCCTCCCACACTACAAAGACATGCTGGTAGGTTAATTGCATCCTTCTAAATTGGCCCTAGTATGTGTATGTATGAATGAGTTAGGGACCTAAGATTGTAAGCTCCTTGAGGGCAGGGACTGATGTATATGTAAATTTACAGCGCTATATAAGTACCTGTAATAAATTAATTTACTTCAATGCTAAGGAGAATTTTTCTGCTTCATCACCCAACTTCTACTAAGCTAATATTGCATAGGATATTTTGGTAAACTTGGGAATTAAAGTGGTTATAAAGTCAGAAGGTTTTTTTAATCATAAAGTGGAGTTCCACTCGTTTTTCTGTTTCTTCAAAGTCAGCAGCTACAAAAAGTGTAGCTGCTGACTTTTAATAAACACACACTCACCTGTCCCATGGTCCAGCGATGCGGCTGCCCGAAGCCTCGGCATGGCTGAATGGCTGAGAAATCTTCTGGGACCTGTGACGTGTCCCAGAAGATTGCAGGGAAGGGGATTGGAGGAATCGCCTAGGCGGCGCAAGCGGAAATGGGATCTGGGTACCTGTCAAAACTACGTACCCACTCCCCTCCCCCCAAAAAAAATGACATGCGAAATCTGGCATGTCAGGGGGTTAGGAGTCCTTAAAGCGCAAGTTCCACTTTTTAGTGAAACTCCACTTTAATGCATTTTATGCATTAAGATAAAAACCTTTTGTGTGCAGCAGTCCTTCTCAGCCCCCCTAATACTTACCTGAGCCCATTTAGATCCAGCGATGGTGCAGGAGTGTCTTGGTTGCCCGGGACTCTCCCTCCCCATTGGCTGAGATGGCAACGCGGCGCTATTGGGTCCCGCTGCTGTCATTGAAAGTCAGTGAGCCAATGGGGGATAGAGAGGGCACGGGCCGAACTGCAGCTCTTTGTCTGAATTGATACACAGAGCAGTGGCTCGGCTCAGATGCCCCCATAGCAAGCTGCTTGCTGTGGTGGCAGGAGTGAGGGGCCAGGAGCGCCGGCGAGGGACCCGAGCAGAGGATGTGGGCTGCTCTGTGCAAAAACACTGCACAGAGCAGGTAAGTATGACATGTTTGTTATTTGTAAAGGAAAAAGAAAGAGACTTTAGTATCACTTTAAAGTGGTAGTAAACCCTCTCTGACATGTTTTACCTACAGGTAAGCCTAGATTAAGGCTTACCTGTAGGTGTTTGCAATATCTCCTAAACCTACATGGTTTAGGAGATATTTGCCACAAAGAATGCACCAATGTCTACGGCGCATGAGCGACATAGACAACGAATAGCCATTCGTAAAACCAGCAATGCCGGCTTTGAAGGCTCCCGCGCGCATGCGCGGAGTGACGCCTTCGCCGCCCTGGCCAATCACAGCGCCGGAGCGGCGATACCCGGAAGTAACCTTCCGGAGAGATGTCTGCGGCCGGAGGGGGAGACAAGGATGGCTTGGGGGGCTTCGGTCTAACGTAAGTAATTCATAATGAGCTAGTATGCTAGTCATACTAGCTCATTATGCCTTTGTCTTGCAGGTTTTTATTTAAAAAAATAAATAAATGTGGGTATACAACCGCTTTAATTTTTCCCTTGATGATGGCAAGTGGTCCAGTCCCAGAGGCAATGAAGCAATCCTAAATCATGATGTTCTCTCCACCATACTTAACTGTTGGGATAATGTTTTGATGTTGGTAAGCTGTGCCCTTTTTGAGCTATACATAGTGCAGCATATTCTTCCCAAATAATTCATCTTTTTTTAATCAGTTCACAAAACATTTTCCAGTAGCCTTGCGGGTTTGCCAAGGTGCTCTTTGGCAAACTCCAGGGACGAAGCAATGTTTTTTTTTTTTCGGAGAGCAGCAACTTCCTCTATGGTGTTCTGCCATGGACACCCTGCCTTGCCCAACACTTACATATGGTAGACTCATGAACAGGGATGTCTACCAGTTCCAGTGATTTCTTCAAGCTTTTAGCTGTTACCTGTGTGTTCTTCTTTTGCTCATTGAGGATTCTGCCTTGTGCCTTGAAAGTCATCTTGTCTGGGCACCTACTTCTAGGAAGAGTAGCCACAGTACTAAACTATCTCCATTTATAAACAATTTGTATAACTGTTGACTAATGGATCCCTAAACACTTTGAGATTGCTTTGTATCCCTTTCCAACCTTATGCAGATCAACTACTCTTGATCATATGTATGCAGAGAGCTCCTTTTTGCGAGGCATGGTTCACATCAGCTGATGCTTCTTATAAGCATGAATCTTAAAATCTTTGAGTGTCTTTTATCAAAGTACCTCCAAACCCATTTCATTAATTGGACTCCAGTTGTGCAAACTAATGACTCAAAATAGCTTTTGAGGTAATTAGCATATGGGTTCACCTTCTTTTTCCTCCAGCACTGTAAATTTGTATTGGGTGTGTTCAATAAAGACACAAGAAATTAGAATTGTTTGTGTGTTATCAGCTTAAGCACATTGCATTTATATATTGTTGTGACTTAGATGAGGATCAGATCAGATTTTATGGCAAATTACTGCAGAAAACCAGTTACAATTCCAATGGGTTCACCTACTTTTTCTTGCAATTGTAATTTTTTTTTAAATCTTCCTTTGCATGTGACAGCACAGTGCTTTAGAAACTCCTTTTCCTGATAGCATCCTAGAAGGGGGATGGGCGTGGGTTTTCATTTCTGAAGAGGTTCTGAAGAGATGCAAACTGACCACACAAGCATGGATCAGCTTCTGTGCTTTGCATGGTCAGTTATGAACAAGAAAGAAGGGGGTCTGGCCGGATCAACCAGGTATTTTTAGATGTGTGGAATGCACATATGTTAAGGCATACATAGAAATTAAATATTTAGAGTAGCATATACTAAAACATTGGAAAGCTAAGTACACTTGACCATACAGAAAATCAATTTTTTATAGAAATATAAAAACAACTGATAACATTAAAGCAACCTTGATACAAGCATATTAGCAGGCTAGCATTCAAGAAGATGACATGGTCAATTTCAGTGCAGATAGAAAGCTTTTCTACAGGAGATTGTAAACACTGGTCTAGGGGAGATGCCTCAGGATGGAAGACCCACTAGGGAGGGCTTAACAGAGCAGCCTAGAGAAGATAAAGCTTACCATTGACATATTTCTGTGAGATTGCCCCTTTATCAAGGGATTTTAAAGTTACTGATGTGTTTACTTGAAGTCCCTCTGACACTTTAGCAGTGAGGTTTGCCCTCAAACATTTGTGTGTAGCTCCCAGGGTGGGTTTTTGCACTTCCCTCTTTACTCTTCCCCTGCGGCTACGCCGGATCCACACTTTAAGTATGAAATCCACTGTTTGATTACCTTTGGGTCTGCAGCGAGTTACCTCCTTCAGCTCCGTTGTCTAGGTGTACCAGTGTATTCAGGAATAAGGCCAATGTCCACACACGAGTAAAACCTAATCAGCAAGGCTTTATTCTTTTTGTTACTTTGAGTCAACTTGAAGAAAGCAATGGCAGAAAAGTTGAAGATGTAGGGGAAGGTTCAGGTACGCAACACTTAGATCCCAAATATATACACTCGTCGCCACTCAAGCCTGAGTGGGTATTGCTCACCCAGATAGTCCCTATGAGAGCGGTCCTAGCAGCCGGGATGGAGCACGGATGTCAGAGATGATGGATCCCCCTTTAGGTAGGCCTCCAGGCCTCTCCCCGAGACAGCAGTACAGTCGCTATCTCCGCCGGGACTGATCTTCCCCTGGAACTCCTTTCCTAAAGATGGGCCCCCTTACAAACGGGCAGCCTGGGATCCTTCCCCGAAGCGTAGGCCCTTGTTAAGAGAGCTGGGCCTACGATGCAGCAGCAGAGCCTCGGGCTAAACGTGCCCGAGGCCTAAACACACCTGCGCACCTCGTGCCATGTGGGCCACGAGGCACGCTCACTGGACCAGAGGTCTCCCTGAACGCCTTGGGGTCCCCCTGGAATCGCCTCACGCCAAATGGCGTCTGCCCCTCCTGTACCCTCTCCCAGCATGCACAGCTGGTAGACCACGCCCACTGCACGGGCGCCAAAAGAGGACACCCAAGGCGCTGCGATATCTCCGTGATCCAGCCTGTGCCGGCGGTGACAGTGCCACTTGCAGGCAAAGGCGAATAACACTGCTGGGCATTTTCACACCCAGAGCAGAGTAAACAATTTGAACTATAATTAGTCTGAGCCCAACTACTGGCTCAGACTTCCCTTAAATTTCCACATAGCGCCCCCAAATATTGGGGGGGTGCTACACGTGCTTTTACCCCAACCCATAATAGAATAACATGTGATATTCTGTACACCTCTGTTCCCCATGTGTTCATCCTACAATATCAAGATTCCATCAGGGTAGAGTGACACCAGCATTTGCTAGACTTGGGATTTCTGGTCATCTTACCACAGAAGTTCCTTTTAAGGTGTAAAGCGTATATAAATTCAAAAACAAAATGTTACCCGTTGCATCTCACCAGTTTTTAGATGTGGTGGCTGCATGAGTTTTGTTTTCAGGCTTTTGTCCTTCATCTTTACCTGGTAATCTTGTCAAAATATTTTATTGATTGGATCAACAAGTAAATACAAGCAGTTGTAATAAATAATACAACAGTAAGCAAACCATGTTTAACATAAATGGTAGAATTTTAAGGTCCACTAAGTAGCTACTGTTAGGTAGGTTATTTGTCCATTACAGAAAAGAAAAGTAAATTAGTTAATATAACTAAGAATAATTAACTACGATTGAAATAATGCTACCATATAGAGTATTAGCTTGGACCAGAGCTGTTAAAATTTGTTAAATAGGATAATACTTCATTACTGTTCAGTAAAAGAATAAATAATAGAGCCGAAGAGAAAGAAAAAAGAAAAGAACACACAGAAAAAGGGAGACACAAGAAAGGAAGAATAGAATAGTGAGGAGAATAGAGAAGAAAGTGCGGGAGTCCACTGGATTAGCTCAGATCATATGGCTTCCTGTCTGAGGGTGTAAAAAGCATTATAGTATTCACAACATGATGTAGGGTAGCACCAAGGCTCTGAAAGCTTGGGTTTGGGATTGCAAATCACTTTTATCTGTGTAGGGTTGTCAGCTACCATGGCACGAGAATTGTGTTATCACAGAGTGGTGATAAGTGGTATTTGATCCAAGGATTCCAGATTTTTTCGAAAGCTGGAATTTGATCTCTTTCTATTGCTAGCATTTTGGCATGAGACATGAAAACATTTAGTCTGGATTCAGTCTCGGGTACCTCTAGGTCGGGGGTCCTCCACGCCTTTGCGATTGTTTGCTTAGCCGCCGTGAGGAGTTGGGTAAGGAGTTTAAATTGTCTATAAGTAATACAGTCCGGTTTTAGATTGAGCAAGGCTGTGGCTGGGTCAGGTTGCACATTGAGATTAAACATTCTGGAGGCAACTCCAAATATTTTCTTCCAATATATCTGTGCCAATGGGCAGGACCACCATATGTGCAAGTGGGTGCCCGGGTCACGGCAGCCTCGAAAGCATTGCGCCATTTGGTTTGGCGTGAATTTGTCCAACCTGGAAGGGTCGAGGTACCAACGAGTTAAAACCTTATAGTTGGTTTCTACCGTCAGGATATTTGGAGAGGAAGATTTCGCTGCGGACCAAATTTTAGACTAGTCAGCCATATCAAATGTTCTATCCAGGTCCTCCTCCCATTTACGGGCACATGGGGGTTTATCAAGACCAGGGTAAGTTGAAATTTGGGAGTATAAAGTAGATATCATACCTCTTAAGTGGGGATCCTTCAGACAGGCTGATTCAAAGTGTGTGGTATGTGACGGGGAGGTAGTAGTACTTAGTAATGGTACGTAGAAATTTTTGATCTGGAGATATCTAAAGAGTTTGGAATTTGGTAAATTATAGGTGTCGCGAAGGGTAGGAAATGTGAGGAAGGATGTAGAAGATATTAGGTTATTAAGCCGTGTAATGTTCAGAGAGGTCCAAACCTTGAATGATTTGGGAAAGACCCATGCTGGGTAGAACGAGGGTTTTTTGGAGAATGATAATAAAGGGTTGTGTGGGGAGATTGTAGTTGGTGTTTGAATTTGAGTTTGTCCCATTAAGATAGAAAATATTTGGTGATGGGGTTACGCAAGGTTTTGCGTTCCTTGGGGAGGAGCCATAACAAATTGGAGATGGAGAGTGGGTCACATTCTGCGGCTTCTATTATAACCCATAAGGGTATTTCATGAGTAGCATGATATTTAGAAAGGCTGGCAATGTGTGCAGCTTTATAATAATTAGCAAAGTTCGGAAAACCAAGACCTCCTTTGAGTTTTGGTATATGTAACGTGTGAAGTGAAATACAGGGTTTAGTGGAGCCCCACACAAAGGTTGTTGTCCTTTTTTGAAGTAGTCTAAGTTAATAAGACGGGATTGAGATTGGCAAAACTCTAAATAAGTAGGGTAGTTTTGGGAGAATTGTCATTCTGATTGCATTAATTTTGCCAATCCATGAGATCGGGAGATGTGTCCATTGCTGTATAAGTTTTGTAATTTGTTTCAGAATTGGGGGGTAATTTACTGTGAAAAGGTCGGAATAGGAGGCTGTTAGGTAAATTCCTAAGTAGGGAATTGACCTCTCAGCCCAAATGAATGGGAGCGAATGTTTAACCGAATCTAATTCTACTTTGGAGAGGGATATATCAAGGGCTCTGGATTTTTTAGGATTTATTAAAAGGCCTGAAATCATCCCAAATTTGTTGAGGATGGGAAGGAGGTTGGGTCCTGAAACTTGTGGGGAGGACAAAAATAGTAATATGTCATCTGCAAATAAACATAATTTGTGTTGATATCCAGCAGTTTCTATACCTATGATTGTTGAATGTATATTGTTGAATGAAAAAATGGACTTTAAAGGCACTGATATATCAAAAATATAATAATTTTAATATTACACAATGATACAGAGATATACAAAAATTACAACTAATTTCTAAAATAAGAAATCATGGACAAAACCAAAATAGGGCACTCAGTGATACAAATTACTCATGCTGTGGGTGTACATGATGACTCTTCCCACTGAAGGTCATGAAAACCAGAGAGATGTCCCCAAGATGGGAGTCCATAAGTTCCTTGGAGCTTTAAAATTTGCTCGACATGTTTCGCAATTATCTGCGAATCGCTTCTTCAGGAGCTTCTAAATTCCAAAGTAGAGAATAAGGTTAAAATAATGATTGTTGAGTCAGAACATATTCGTTGGGCTTATGGTTCCACTAAAAGGGCGAATAAAAGGGGGGAAAGCGGGCATCCCTGGCGAGTTCCTCTTTCTATATTAAATGGACTAGATTTGTAACCTGCATATTTGACGTATGCAATTGGTTTGTTATAGAGTGCCTCGATCCAGGTCAAAAAGTGGGGACCAAACCCCCATTTTTGTAATGTATAGCGTAGGTAAGGCCATGATACGGAATCAAGAGATAGAAAACAGGAGGGTATATGCCGAGCTTTAGCTATTTACCTGGTAATCTTAAGACCCCTTTCACACTGGAGGCATTTTTGTAGGTGCTTTAGCGCTAAAAATAGCACCTGTAAAGCGCCTGAAAAAAGCCTCAGCTGCAATCCCAGTGTGAAAGCCCAAGTGCTTTCACACTGGGGCGCTGCGCTGGCAGGGCGTCAAAAAAAGTCCTGCAAGCAGGTTCTTTGCAGCGCTTTAGGAGCGGTGTATACACCTCTTCTAAAGCACCCCTGCCTGTTGAAATCAATGGGCAGCGCTGCTGAACCGCCGGCCAAAAAGCAGTGCAAAAACGCCACTAAAAATAGCGGCATTTTACCGCCGACGCCCAGGCGCTATCAGTGTGAAAGCACTCCTAAGCCCTGTACACACGATCGGATTTCCTATAGATTTTTCCATCAGAAATCCAATGAAGCTGACTTCCATCAGTCTTGCCTACACACCATCAGTCAAAAATCCGACTGTCCCAAACGCTGTGACGTAAAACACTCCGATGAGCCAAGAAAAATGAAGTCCAATGCTTCTGAGCATGTGTCGACTTGATTCTGAGCATGCGTGGGTTTTTTCTCCGATGGAGTTCCACACAGACGATCGGATTTTGCGATCGGTTTTTTCCCCATCGGATAAATTTAAAACATGTTCTATTTTTTCACACCGATGGAAAAAAGACAGATGGGGCCCATACACGATCAGTTCGCCTGATGAAAACAGTCCATCGGACTGTTTTCATCGGTAAAACCGATCGTGTGTACACGGCTTTACAGTTACACATTTTTCCTATCAATGTTTATACTGTATCTATGGGGAGGCCATGATTGTTACCCCAGGACCTGCCCCTCTCCTCTTCTTCAAAACATATGAGGGTCAGGTTCTGTAGTCCTCACTGATAGCAAGGGGCAATATAACTGATAACAGGAAGTTTACAGTGGACAAGATTTCTGGAAGAATCAACAGGTATTTTTTTGCACTTGTACAACAGATATAACAAAAACACTTCCAATGGTATATTTACTATGCTAAAAGTGACCAAATAAGAGAAGTTCATTGTTAGGGTTTACATATAGTTTATGAAACTAGATATGATTCATATTGCCAGCAACCATTCAGAGCTGATATGTCAGTGTTGGGTGGAATTGACCCTTAGGACAGTGTTGGATCCCCTGTAATACACTGATACATGAGTTAATTTTTGCCTATACTAATAACTGCTTTTACCGCAGGTAAGCTATAAATTCTTGCCGCATGCTGGCTGTTTAATTTCTGGTTGAGAAAGCACAGCGTTTTTTTTAGTTCATTATCTTAGGGAAAAAAAAGTCCGTAACAAGATAATACAGCTGCCTCTGATTAAGATGTAAATTCTTTCTAATTAGAATGTAAATTCTTACATTTAAATGAAGACATCAGTTGTCAGGATGCCATATGATATCTTATTTCACCTTGCTTGAATGCAGCCCTCATTGCTCGTCTATGGCACTAAAACAGTTTTGCAGGCCTTTTGTTCTGCTGTTCTTGTAATATTCCCTCTTCATGTTGCCTTTTCACATGTCTTTTGTTTGTTTTTCCCCTTGCATCTGATATTGTTGTGCCTTGGGATTCCGACGGAATTTGGAATGAAAATTGAGTTCAGCCTATGCCAGTATCTGCTTCTGCCTCAATTACTTCTGCTGCATTTTTCCTCAATGTAAATCAGAAAGGTGGCATAGAGTAAAGCGTGGATTCGAAATCATTAATTTCCCATAAAGTGATGGATCAAGTCCAATCAACCTTCCTGAAATTCAAAGAATAGAAAAGAGAATTGGAAATTAATTAACATTTCCTGTCATTAATAGTTTATTATTTTATTGCCATTGCGTATTTTAATAAGTTTTAGAAAATTATTTTTTCCTCTTATTATTATTGCGAAATGATAAATGGAACCTTTGACCACAATTATACAGCGGTGAAAAAGCGCTAATAAGAATTTTGGCAAAAATATGCCAGTGCAAATTTGCCGCTGATGGGCTTTGTGCAGAGAGTGGAAAAGTAAGAACAAATGCAAGTAAATTTTTAATAAAAGGACATATTATAAAGTATTATGCAGTAATATGTTAAAACATGTGGTAAATTTATTAAAACTTGCATCTAAAAGTCCCATAGGCATTGGATAATGGACACTCAATCCAGCCAAGGTTTATCTAGAGACTATCCCCTTGTCTTTGAATGCATTCAAACTACTTCAAACTTTAGAAGATATCTGGTTAATTTTGGTTTATTACCACACCCCCCGCTGCCAAGATGAACTGTTGCTGGAGATGTCTGTTCTGTCTTCCCATCTACGCTGGCATAAACAAAATGATCTTACAAAAGAAAAATAGAATTCTGTCCACTCATGAACCAACTTTTCATGTCTGGGTCACTTTAACCCTTCTGATCTTGTGCTTTGTAGAGTACCCCAAGACCCAGTTTTTGCTCAATAGGGGGAGGGTGACTCTGGACTTTTAGAGATGGTTGACCTATGCATCAGAGGGTGTCTTAGATTTCGGGATCCTGGGGTACTTCAGAGATATGTGACTGTGTATACAGGATACAAGTAGTCTTTATGTCTAGTGACAATTTAGAATAGTGTTTCTCAACCTCTTTCCATATGTGGCACCTCTTAACCACTTAAGCCCCGGACCATTTGGTAGCTAAAGGACCAGAGGTGAATTCAGAATTTTGCACTGCGCTGCTTTAACTGTAAATTGTGCGGACATGCAATGTTGTACCCAAACGAAATTTGCGTCCTTTTCTTCCCACAAATAGAGCTTTCTTTTAATGGTATTTGATTGCCTCTGCGATTTTTATTTTTTGCGATATAAACGGAAAAAGACCGAAAATTTTGAAAAAAAATTATATTTTCTAATTTTTGTTATAAGAAAAATCGAATAAACTCAATTTTAGTCATACATTTAGGCCAAAATTTATTCAGCCACATGTTTTTAGTAAAAAAAATGTCAATAAGCGTATATTTATTGGTTTGCGCAAAAGTTATAGAGTTTACAAACTAGGGTACATTTTCTGAAATTTACACAGCTTTAAATTTATGACTGCCTATCTCATTTCTAGAGGTGCTAAAATGACAGGGCAGTACAAAACCCCCCCAAATGACCCCATTTTGGAAAGTAGACACCCCAAGGAAATTGCTGAGAGGCATGTTGAGCCCATTGAATTTTTTTTTTTTTGTCTTAAGTGATTGAATAATGACAAAAAAAAAAAATTACAAAAAGTTGTCACTAAATGATATATTGCTCACACATGCCATGGTTATATGTGGAATTGCACCCCAAAATACATTTTGCTGCTTCTCCTGAGTACGGGGATACCACATGTGTGGGACTTTTTGGGAGCCTAGCCACGTACGGGACCCCGAAAACCAAGCACCGCCTTCAGGATTTCTAAGGGCGCAAATTTTTGATTTCACTCCTCACTACCTATCGCAGTTTCGAAGGCCATAAAATGCCAAAATAGCACAAAACCCCCACAAATGACCCCATTTTGGAATATAGACACCCCAAGCTATTTGCTGAGAGACATGGCGAGTATTTTACAGCTCTCATTTGTTTTTGAAAATGAAGAAAGAAAAAAAAAAAATATATATATATATATATATTTTTCAATTTTCAAAACTTTGTGACAAAAAGCGAGATCTGCAAAATACTCACAATACCTCTCAGCAAATAGCTTGGGGTGTCTACTTTCCAAAATGGGGTCATTTGGGGGGGTTTTATGCCATCTGGGCATTCCATGGCCTCCGAAACTGTGATAGGCAGTGAGAAGTGAAATCAAAAATTTACACCCTTAGAAAGCCTGAAGGCGGTGCTTGGTTTTTGGGGTCCCGTACGCGGCTAGGCTCCCAAAAAGTCTCACACATGTGGTATCCCCGTACTCAGGAGAAGCAACAGAATGTATTTTGGGGTGTAATTTCACATATGCCCATGGCATGTTTGAGCAATATGTCATTTAGTGACAACTTTGTGCAAAAAAAATAAAAAATTGTCATTTTTCCGCAACTTGTGTCAACATATAAAATATTCCATGGACTCGACATGCCTCTCAGTATATAGCTTGGGGTGTCTACTTTCCAAAATGGGGTCATTTGGGGGGGTTTTGAACTGTTCTGGCATTTTATACACAACATTAGGAAGCTTACATCCACTCTTCTAACCACTTGAAGACAAAGCCCTTTTTGACACTTTTTGTTTACATGATAACATATTTTTTTTTGCAAGAAAATTATGTTGAACCCCCAAACATTATATATATTTTTAAAGCAAAGGCCCTACAGATTAAAATGGTGGGTGTTGCATTTTTTTTTTCTACACAGTATTTGCGCAGCGATTTTTCAAACGCATTTTTTGGGTTAAAAAATACACTTTTTTAATTTTAATGCACTAAAACACACTATATTGCCCAAATGTTTGATGAAATAAAAAAGATGATCTTAGGCCGAGTACATAGATACCAAACACGACATGCTTTAAAATTTCGCACAAACGCGCATTGGCGACAAACTACATACATTTTTAAAAGCCTTTAAAAGCCTTTACAGGTTACCCCAGTAGATTTACAGAGGAGGTCTACTGCTAAAATGACTGCCCTCGATCTGACCTTCGCGGTGATACCTCACATGCATGGTGCAATTGCTGTTTACATATGACGCCAGACCGACGCTTGCGTTCGCCATTGGGCAAGAGCAGGGCAGGACAGGGTTGCTTTTTTTTTTTTTTTTTTTTTTTTTTTATTAATTTTGCTTTTTTATTTTATTTTTAAATTGTTCCTTCCAAGTATTTTTTTTTTTTTATCATTTTTATTGTTACCTCAGGGAATGTAAATATCCCCTATGATAGCAATAGGTAGTGACAGGTACTCTTTTTTTGAAAAAACTGGGGTCTTCTAGACCCTAGATTTTTCCTCTGCCCTCAAAGCATCTGACCACACCAAGATCGGTGTGATAAAATGCTTTCCCAATTTCCCAATGGCGCTTTTTATATCCGGGGGGGGCATTCCCTCCCACTGCTTGTAAAAGCAGTCCAGAGGCTAATTAGCCGCTAGGATTGCTGTTACATGAAAGCCGGCCGCATGCTGAAAAGAATGATACCAAGATGATACCTAAACCCGCAGGCATCATTCTGGTATAAACATTCAAAGTCCAGCAACATACCAGTACGTTGCTGGTCCTTGTTGGACATGTATTGTAATATTTTTTTTTCATGCAGCCAGTTGGCTGAACGAAAAAAGAGATTGATCGGTGGGTATGCCCACCATTAGAATACCGCCCTTCATCCACCCACTTCCAATGATGGGCATAAACGCACCATTTATATATGCCGAAGCATGGGGGCATCCTCCCGCAAAAAAGTTATGCCGCACACACATGGTCGGACTTTTCCACGGGCAAGCCTCCGTCGGAATTTCGACCGTATGTACGCGGCATTAGGAGCAAAATCGCTCCTGCTGCCCCAATGCTTCGGCATATATGCTTTTTTTATTTAACTGTGGTGGTGAAATCACCTCCTACAGCACTGGAGTCGCAGGGATCAGGCCTGTCTCTGCGAACGCTGCAGTTATGTGTGTTGTGTTTTGTAAGTGACAGTGATCGATCGATACTGCACTTCGGTGGCCTGGGCTGGACGGAGGGGCAAAACGCAGGTGCCAGCAGGTATCTGGGCTGATCCCGCTAACACTGCGTTTTTGGGAACCCTAAACTGCTGGGGACGCTAGTATAGATCTGATCAGATCAGATATTGATCTGTTCAGATACTATACCGCTAAAGGGGGGTGTATGCTTCACGCGTGGGTGTTAACGTTACTGGCACTAACCTGACGCTGCCTTGGGTGTGACGCAGACCCTCTCTGACGCTAAAACCTAATTGATATCACCCGCCGGGCGATCAGGGGGTTAAACCTTTATTGGGTTATATACGGCGGGTGCCCTGACACTATAAAAAGCAAACTAACTAACCAGCGTCACCCGTAACACTTATATGGTGATCACTGGTGAAAGGGTTAACTAGGGGCAATCAGGGGGTTAAAACCTTTATTAGATAATATATGGGGGTACCTGACGCTATAAAAACCTGCGGCGAACCTAAAAAAAATTACTGGCTACCGATCTGCATCACCGACACTAAGACAGCGTTTAGAAAAACGATCGCTTAGCGACAGTGGTGATAGGGGGTGAAAGGGTTACCTGGGGGGCGATCAAGGGGGTTAAACCTTTATTAGATAATATATTGGGGTACCTGACGCTATAAAAACCTGCGGCGAACCTAAAAAAAAATTACCAGCTACCGATCTGCATCACCGACACTAAGACAGCGTTTAGAAAAACGATCGCTTAGCGACAGTGGTGATAGGGGGTGAAAGGGTTACCTGGGGGGCGATCAAGGGGGTTAAACCTTTATTAGATAATATATTGGGGTACCTGACGCTATAAAAACATGCGGCGAACCTAAAAAAAATTACTGCCTACCGATCTGCATCACCGACACTAAGACAGCGTTTAGAAAAACGATCGCTTAGCGACAGTGGTGATAGGGGGTGAAAGGGTTACCTGGTGGGCGATCAAGGGGGTTAAACCTTTATTAGATAATATATTGGGGTACCTGACGCTATAAAAACCTGCGGCGAACCTAAAAAAAATTACCGGCTACCGATCTGCATCACCGACACTAAGACAGCGTTTAGAAAAACGATCGCTTAGCGACAGTGGTGATAGGGGGTGAAAGGGTTACCTGGGGGGCGATCAAGGGGGTTAAACCTTTATTAGATAATATATTGGGGTACCTGACGCTATAAAAACATGCAGCGAACCTAAAAAAAATTACTGGCTGCCGATCGGCATCACTGACGCTAAGACAGCGATCAGAAAAATGATCGCTTAGCGACAGTGGTGATAGGGGGTGAAAGGGTTATCTGGGGGGTGATCAGGGGGTTAAACCTTTATTAGGGGGGTTAGGGGGCTACACTGGACCTAAAACTGAATGTACTGACACTTTTACAGTCACAAATGTCACTGATTGCAGTGATCAGTAAATAAATGGTCACTGCAATCAGTGACACTGTGACTGGGGGCTGGGGGGGCGATTTATGTCCCTATGTGTCCTGGTGTCAGTGTAGTGTTGTGTGCACTGACCTGATGTCTTCTCTTGTACGGCGCTCGGTATATGTGAGCGCCGCACCAGAGATGACATCACTTCCTCCTGCTTCCTCTGCCTGACACAGACAGAGGGGGCATTTCCATTCGCCGGGAGCGATCGCGAGGGGGTGGCCGGAAACGAATGGCTGCCCCCTCATCCCGGAATGCTCCCGGACACTTAGCCACCGCTCACTGTATAGGAGGGGGGTCCGATTGGACCCCCAACTATACAAAGGCAATCACGTATGCTCTACGTGATTGTGCCTGTCGGTGCCATTCTGCCGACGTATATATACAGTGAGCGGTCGTTAAGTGGTTAAAGGGTTATAAAGGGTTTTTTTTGTTTTTGTTTTTTTCGTTTTTAAATAACGAACATGTCATACTTACCTCCACTGTGCAGTTCGTTTCGCACAGAGTGGCCCCGATCCTGGTCTTCTGGGGTCCCTCGGCGGCTGTCTCGGCTCCTCCCCGCAAGAACTAACCCCCTTCATGGGAAGCTCTCTCCCTAGGGGCCGACTGTATCACTCGGCCCCGGCGCCCCGCGTCATTGGATGTGATTGACAGCAGCGTGAGCCAATGGCTACGCTGCTATCAAGCTCCAATGAAGAGCCGCCTCAAGCGGGGGGAAACCATTGCGGGAGCGCGCCTACGGAGTTTCGAGCCTCAGGTAAGTAAAACTGGGGGGCTCGAGAGTGCAAGGTGTTTTTTCACCTTAATGCATAGGATGCATTAAGGTGAAAAAAAACAAAGCTTTACAACCCCTTTAAAGGTTTGCAAAATCTTGAGGCACCCCAGTCTAAAATGTAAATGGTATTTATTAATGTGAATATTAAGCCTGTAATAATGCCTTAAGAGGTACCACCCATCACATTAAGTTTCCCCCATCCTATTACAGTCTCCCTTCTCATCTGAGTTAACCCTTCACATCAGAGGCCCCCCATTACATCAGAATACCATCTATACATCAAAGGTTCTCCTATACTGTACACGAGAGCCTCCCAATCACACAGTACCCTCTTTTCATCAGAGTCATAACTTTTGGCTCAAGCAGTGTGGGAGATGGAGTCAGTCTTTAGGAGACAGATTTCTGCCTTTTACTGAATGTCGCCTGCCTTGGATCTGGTCATGCATTGCCCTGGTGTGCGCGAGCCAGCTGCTATTACCATAGTAATGAATGAAGATGTGCTTCCTGGACCTGGAGCGCAATTGGTTGTTATAGTGCTGGCGGCTGGCCTGTCTACACCATGGCAACTCATGATATAATAATGCATGTTATAGGACCTGGGCTGTTGAAGCTGAAGAGATGAAGAAAAACAAGCATAAGCAAAGGTTACATGCTGATTTAACCAAAGATAACTTCTGCTTATGTGTTTATTTTTATTTTTTTATATGGTCATTTTGCATTGCCCTGATCCTTGTTCTCCCTGGGCCTTTTTTGTGGGTGTGTGGATGGCTGCTGCAGAGTCTGCTCCCTCTACTTGGACCCTGACCTCATCTGTGTTTTCTGTGAGCCCAATATCTCTAAATGGAGATTTAGGATGGAGAGGGGCAGGAAATCTGTGAATTCTAAGCACTTCTAGATGTGCTGTGCCAAGTGTCTCCCATTTGCGTGAGCTGAGGACAGAGATGACATCACGGGCCTATGGTCTCAATAAAGACTTCCAGTCAGTATCTCTGTTCTATCACGCAGTGCATTTGTTAGACCCTTATGATAGCAATAAAATTAAGTTAAAACAAAAGTTAAAATGTATTAGAAACAATAATATCATTGATGATAAAAATTTAAAAGTCAACTTATTTTTGGTATTTAAGAACTTGACAGTATTGTTTTTCATAGGCCATTGTGTAAGGTTTTCATTTCTCGATTTTACACTGCTTTTTTGGACCACCCAGCTACTTTTTTATTCCACCTACCTGGAAAAAAAATCTGATCTAGGTTTTTAAAAGGTTTAAAGTGAGTACAGGTTCACATATAGTAAATATGGGGATTTCTTTTTTTTTTATTGCCCCTTTCTACCTGGCTACCCTAGACTCTGGCTCATTAGTGTCTTATGGTATTACACTAATAATTACACTTGTGAGTGATTCTGCCAGAGTGGGTAACTGCTCATTTGAATGAAAGAGAGGTTAGTTGTCCCTGCTTTCAGTTCAAAAGTTAACAAAAAAGTTTGATTTGAAATAGGCACTGGTCCAGTACAAGTCTGAACTCCTCTGTTTGTACTTTGCATGCCACAAAGAAAAGAAAGCAAGGCACAAGTTTCTTGGTAGTGTTTCTACCTCTGTTTTATTTACTACGTCTTCTGTTGATGGCATATATACTAAACACTCACTGCATCCAGTTTCTTTAACACCTCTTCTTGGCAAGCCACAGGTTCCCTCAGGATATCTGAAGATTAAAACAAGAGGGGGAACATTGCACATACCTTGAATAACGGGTTGGATAATCTTCAAAAAAGACAAGTCTTTATGCCTTTAGGGCTGCTTGAATTGAAAGAACATTGTCTCGGGCAACTTGGTAATAGGAGCTAAGTAGAGAAGGTACTAGTTCATTATGGTCCATAATCTTTTTGTGTTTGTTGAAGAGAGATGAAACTGAACTAACTGAATCCAAAGGAATGAGGAAGTCATGTGAGCTTTGCTTACTTAAAGGGAATAAAGTGAACTAAGATTGATCAAAAACAAATGTTTGCTTATTCCATATTTTTTTTCTCAGATAAATATTGTATATAAGAAAACAATGGAAGTCCAGTTGTCCTAATGGGTGTCCTGCTTATGTCATAGCTATGATTAAGCGCTGAATTTCAGTGCGAAACGCGTCAGTTCACACTAGCTGTTCCCTTTGCTGTGCTATGTATTTGTTATTTTTATTTTAATAAAAGAACAACCAATTTTTTTGGAGTGCGGCAGTCCAAGTTTTCTCACTATTTTTGCATTGCTATATGCATTGGCTGCACCCACGGTTCTGGATCCTGTGAGGAGATCATCGGCTGCACCTGAGCGGTTACCTCCCTTCGTTTACAAAATGTTGTTTAAGGTGTAAGCAAATTTGTCTGTTAACCCAAGCAGTTAGAATTGCTGCTGCTTTTTTTTTTTAAATCAGAAAAAACGTTATTGAACAAATTGCGGCATTCTAGAGAAGTCAGGTCATACAAAAGATAGAGACTTTACCAGAACGGTTGCATTACATTACAGTGTCATCGGAGTATCCAAGAGCAACCTTAAAAGAAAGTAGAACTACAGGGCATGTTGAAAGACGCACCATGAACATCGATTCTACTGTTTCCCCTGGGTATTGCAACAATCTCATTTGTATATGTTCCCTTGCTTTAGACCCATGTGTCAAGCCATAGTGCCCACAGCTTCTCAAATTTGCCAGGGTAACCTCTGTGTTGCTATATGTTGCGTTCAAAAAGAACGGTATTACCTACATACATTAGTTACTCATGCCTTGGGAGAGGGTGGGTCAGGGGATTTCCAAAGCTGCAGGAATAATTTACGGGCTTGGAAGAGGGCACAAGTTAATGCCTCCCTAGTGAACTCTTCCTCAGATACCACCTAATTTACAAAACCCAGAAGACAGTATTTGAGATTAGCCAGAAACGCTCTGTACCTTTTGGCTCTCTTGCTTTTACTTATATTCTAGTGCTTTTTGGATCTTGAAACAAAGAGCGAACCAAATCTGAATGGCTGGTGCTGTCCTGCTAAACTATGGAGGGCACATAATCCGATTCTGCTTAGTAACCAAGGAGTTTTGCAGCAGGAAAATTGACATTTCTGACTCTTGTTGTAGTCAGCAGTTCTTCTAGAAGTTAGTGGTGGCAGTGCTCCTGATGTCACTGGCCTCTTCAGATAACTGAACTTTCCTGAGAACATATGTATTCAAAGTGCTACCATTGTTTTATGTTTCAGTTACCGTATATACTCGAGTATAAGCCGAGTTTTTCAGCACATTTTTTTATGCTGAAAATGCCCCCCTCGGCTAATACTCGAGTCACCTTTTTGCGCCTGATCTCCCGGACTTTTGGGACCCGGTACCGGCACACATGTAGCCCCACTCTTCTACAAGTGTGCAAAGTTTTTTGTCCGTTTAACTCCCATGTTAAACGTCAGTCTAGTCATGGACACGGTGAGGCATGGACACAGTGAGGAAAAGTGAGGCATGGACACAGTGAGGCATGCACATGGACACAGTGAGGCAAAATGAGGCACAGTGAGGCATGCAGATGGACACTCTAGGCTTATACTCGAGTCAATATGTTTTCCCAGTTTTTTGTGGTAAAATTAGGTGCCTCGGCTTATATTCGGGTCGGTTTATACTCGAGTATATACGGTACTTATGTTTTTTAATTATTTCCACATTGCCTGGCTGACTCTTGGAAATTATGGTCATGTGATACAGTGTGTTCAGTTGTGTGTTTCATTTTTGATGGGGACATGCTCTTTTTTGTTTTACTGCTGTTGTGCTCTGATAACCACCGATCATTTGGTTCCTCTTTCTTATATGGCTCAATATATATACTTCCTAGCATCTCTGCTATCAATTGTGAGTAGACCTGGAAGCCCTACACTTATGCTTTGAATTTCTTATTAGTGGGAAAACTCATGGTGACCTTTGTACTCCAATAGCCTTAGCTTTGGTCTCCTTTTGGGGCGTTACCCCTCTTAGAAAATATTACGACTAATTAACCACTGGTCCCATTTTACCACTGTGATACATCCCCCTGATGAAGATTTGTGTCAAGAATTGAAACGCATCAGGGTTTTTATATGCATTATGCTCCTGTATCTTATTATGGTTTATATTTTTGATATGGATCAGTTTCTGATTTCTTTTTTTATATGTACAGTTTATTGTTTTGCGTGTATTTTTACAAATATAATAACACACTTGTTACTTTTTAATTTTGCGTCTTTTTTTTCCAGGGTGCCTTTAAAACCCCCAATGTTTTCTACTTTTCTATTTCTTTACATTTTGGCATGTGGCACTGCTGCTAACCAGATTGGGCTATATACTGTATATGTTTACTGTTCATATATTTTTAATGAAAGGTATATCCATAACTATGCATTTTACTGCTAAAGAAAAATGCTACAAGAAACTGTTTTTTTTAAAATTGCTTTGGAAGGGTACGTTGTCATGTGTTGCCCTTTAAAATCAAAAACCCTTATAATACGCCACGATGAATACAAAAAAAAAAAAAAAAAAGGGTGTATGGACTATTTTGGACAATTGAATATACAAATGTGAACTAGCATCATTAAAAACACTGGCAACCCTATGCACATGCTCCAACCTATGTTAAAATGTATGGGTGTGAATGGGCCTTTATGTTTTTGCTCCAATATATTAGAATTTGGTATGATGAATTACATTTCTACCTTCTGTTCCTGTTGCTTTTGATTTGGTTTTTTATTTTTTTATTTAGATTTCATCCTTTATGAGATTGTATTATCTGCATTTACTAGCATGTGCGTACAATTTCCTGTGCACCGTTATCCTTAGGTCTGACGTTGCATTTCACCCAGAAGCAGTAGTAAATTTTGGCATGTGTGTAATGCGATTTAAATCTTTACATGGAGGGTAAAGCATCATTACTGCTAGGCAGTGTATACACACTGATATTGTGTAAAGGTGTTGATGTCAAGTGCTTGCAAATCCTTGAAGATTAATTAAAGCATGCTTGGACAAGCCAAGAGATGGAGGCTTTCCTTTCTCATTGCTTGCAGTGCCCTCTCAGTACACCGTCAGCTAAATTATCTTTTAAGTCTCCTGAGATTTCCATTTATTCTTTAGCTGCTGTAATTCCAGTGGTGATTCTCTTGGTTTTAAATTTCCATTGTACAAACATTCCTGCCTCTTTTCTAGACATGTGATAAAGTTCTTTGTCAAAATACCTGTAAACCTGGAAGGTTACTACTGAGCAATGAAAGACTGTCCCTAAATCTCATGACGGTTAAAGTAGATATGTGAGTTCCTGGGGCCCAAAACAGTTGCTAAGTTGGCATGTCACTGAAATTCATGTAATTAGATTAACTATAGTCTTAGAATCATGGATCAGTTGTAGGTTCAAAAGTAAGTCTTGGCACTCAGTGCAGAGACAATCTAAGCACATCCATGCCTCATGTGGCATTCAAGCAAAAAGGCAAAACTGAGCATCATTTGCAACGTATGATGCGTCAGGTACAAGCTCAGTGCCAGTTTTTGATTATTTTCTTTTCCATCTGAAAGTCTTATTATTCAAAAGCAATTGACATAGCAGCTAATGATATTTTCATATAAGCAAATTTCATTTTATATCTATAATCTATGTAAATCACTTGATCGATTTACTAAAACTGGAGAAAGCAAATTCTGGTGCCGCTGTGCATAATTGCCGATCAGCTTTTAACTTTAGCTTGTTCAATTAAGCTTTGACAAAAAAAAAAATGGAAGCTGACTGTTTTCTATGCAGAGCTTCACCAGATTGGATGACAGGTCCTGTCTACTACACTGTGAAGAGCAGACACGGACACAGTCTCGCTCTCCTCTATAGGGAAATCAGGTGGAAATTGACTGCCTGTCCGTTTTCATCGAATCCACCAGACGGATGGGAAATAGGACCACCCTCCGTCTGAATTTTGCGGTCAGGATGGGATGGAATAATGGCAGGTGTCAGCGGACACTGCCGCTCCATGGAGGAGACTGCAAGGTCCAATCAGATTCACCTGAAAAACTGACAGGCGGACCTGATCGGAAAGCCTGTGTGAAAGGACCCTAAATGTTTCTGGAAACTGTTCAAGCTTACATTTTACATGTGCCCAGACTATGAACAATTAATATATTTTAGGGTAGAAAGGAAGCTGTTGTTATATATTCCCCTTGCCTGGCACTATAGTATCCCCCCTCCGCAACTTAGAAAGGCTGCTTTTATAAGAAAATGTGACTTAAGTAGCTGGTCATGATTTATTGCTAATATGATGAATTGTCTGGGTTAGTTTAGGTCCGTCAGGGCTTTGATACACTATTGATTAATAAGTCTTGTCATTGTGCACTCTTGTAACTCAATAATTTGATTGCTATCCAATTACTATGGGCAGTTTAACAATCACCAGATCTGATGACAATCTCTTAGGCCTCATGCCCACGGACGTTTTTACAGCTGCGTTTTTGAGCGTTTTTTACAGCTTAAAAACGCCTGTCCATGTTAGTCTATAGCTTCATGCCCACCTAGGCGTTTTTGAGCTGCAAATAGCATAGAAGTTTTTAAGCTGTTAAAAAAAAAAACCAGGACCAGTGCGTTCCTCGGCAACAGAATTAGGCAGAAAAAAAACGCCCGAAAACGCGCAAAAACTCGCACTAACGCACACTAACGGCGCGGTCGCGTTTTTCAGCTCCGACTTTATTTTTTTTTCATTATAAAAAAATTATACAATAACATGCATAGGCGTTTTTAAGCTGTAAAAAACGCAGCTGTAAAAACGTCCGTGGGCATGAGGCCTTATTGGTAGAATAAGAATTGGTAGAATTGGCTAGTGATTCAGCGTTACAGGGTGAAAGTTCGTGGACAGGTCGGAAAACCTTGTTCCCTTTTTATTTCTTTTTCCAAAGAACAGTCTCTACAGCAGGCTTGTCAAACTCAAAACATTGGGTCAAGTTGAGTCTTCAGGGGGCCACATTACAGGATTGCATCCACCTAATTCCAAAAACTGTACAACACTTTGATGACATACGTAAAGATGGCAGTAACTTTACAGCTCATAAGGTATCAGTGTTATAAATTGCCAGAAAACATTTTTTAATGTATCTAATTGCAAATTTATCCAAGAAAGTGTAGGTTTTATGAGCTATGGAACAGTCTGGGACATCATCCAGATACATTGGAGGGCCAAAAACAGATATAAGGTTACTGCAGCCAAAAACAAAAACACCATTTTTATTATGTGCTGATTGGGGCCTCTTCCATCCTGCTTCCATTGCCTAAACAGAACTCTGGTTTTGCCAGAAGGCAATTACCCCATTAATGCCTATATAGCATACTCTTTAACCACTTAAGGACCGCCGCACAACAATGTACATCGACAGAATGCCACGGACAGGCACAAGGGCAAACAGGTACGTCCCCTTTAAGAACCTGTCCGTGGGTCGCGCTCGCGACCCGGTTCGAAGCTCCGGAACCCGCGGACCCGATCACCGCCGGTGTCCCGCGATCGGGTCACAGAGCTGAAGAACGGGGAGAGGTAAGTGTAAACAAACCTTTCCCCGTTCTTCCTAGTGGCGCAGTGTCACTGATCGTCTGTTCCCTGTCATAGAGAACGACGATCTGTGACGTCACACGCCAAGCCACGCCCCCTTCAGTTAGAATCACTCATTAGGTCACACTTAACCCCTACAGCGCCACCTAGAGGTTAAACCCTTCACTGCAAGTGTCATTTTCACAGTAATCGGTGCATTTTTATAACAAGGGGGGGTCTTTCGCGCTACTGATGAGTAAATGAAATGTGAATGGGGTGATATATTTGCAAAAAGCACTGATCGCTGTAAAAATGACAATGGTCCCAAAAATGTGTCAAAAGTGTCTGATGTGTCCGCCATAATGTCGCAGTCACGATAAAAATTGCTGATCGCCACCATTACTAGTAAAAAAAAAAAAATATTAATAAAAATGCCATAAAACTACCTCCTATTTTGTAGATACTATAACTTTTGCGCAAACTAATCAATAAACGCTCATTGCGATTTTTTTTACCAAAAATATGTTGAAGAATACGTATCGGCCTAAACTGAGGAAAAAAATTTTTTTGATATATTTTTGGGGGATATTTATTATAGCAAAAAGTAAAAAATATGTAATTTTTTTCAAAATTGTCGCTCTATTTTTGTTTATAGCGCAAAAAATTAAAACCGTAGAGGTGATCAAATGCCACCAAAAGAAGGCTCTATTTGTGGGTAAAAAAGGACGTCAATTTTGTTTCGGAGCAATGTCGCACGACCGGGCAATTGTCAGTTAAAGCGACGCAGTGCCGAATCGCAAAAAGGGGCCTGGTCTTTAACCAGCCAAAATGGTTTTAAAGGGTCAGCACACTCTAAAGTTCAGAGCTAGAACCAGGTGTACTAAGAACACTCTTGACTTTTTAAATGTGTTGGATGCGCCAATATCAAGAGTTTCCTTTCATAATGTTCCTGTCCACCTGGTATATTTTGATATTCCTGCCCACTTTGTGTGTTGCAGCTTCCCTGCTTCTACATATTACAAAATAAGAAAATACACTCACCGTCCACTTAGGTACACCTGTTCAATTGCTTGGTAAAAAAAAATGCTAATCAGCCAATCACATGGCAGCAACTCAATGCATTTAGGCATCTAGACGTGGTGAAGACGACTTGCTAAAGTTCCAACCGAGCATCAGAATGGGGAAGAAAAGGGGTTTAAGTGACTTTGAACGTTGTATGGTTGTTGGTGCCATGACTGGTTTGATATGATAGAAATGCAACAGTAACTCAAATAACCACTCGTTACAACCAAGTTATGCAGAATACCATCTCTGAACGCATAACAAATCAAACCTTGAAGCAGATGGGCTACAGCAGCAGAAGACCACCATGGGTGCCACTCCTGTCTGCTCAGAACAGGCTACAATTCGCACAGACTCCCCACAATTGGACAATAGAAGATTGGAAAAACGTTGCTTGGTCTGATAAGTCTCGATTTCAGCTGCAACATTCAGTTGGTAGGGTCAGAATTTGGCGTAAACAACATGAAAGCATGGGTCCATCCTGCCTTGTATCAAGGGTTCAGGGTGGTGGTGTGGAGGATATTTTATTGGCACACTTTGGGCCCCTTAGTAGCAATTAAGCATCGTTTAAACGCCACGGCCTACCTGAGTATTGTTGCTGACCTTGTCCATCCCTTTATGACTACAGTGTACCCGTCTTCTGATGGCTCCTTCCAGCAGGATAATGTACCATGTCACAAAGCTTAAATCATCTCAAACGATTTTCATAAACATGATAATGATTTCACAGTACTCTAACGGCCTCCACAGTCACCAGATCTCAAGCCAATAGAACTCATTTGGGATGTGGTGGAACGGGAGATTTGCATAATGGATGTGCAGCTGATAAATCTGCAGCAACTGTGTGATGCCATCATGTCAATATGGACCAAAATCTCTAAGGAATGTTTCCAACACCTTGTTGAATCTATACCAAGAAGAATTAAAGTGGATGTAAACCCTCTCCTATACCCAGTGGAGTGAATAGCCTCAGATGATACACAGAGATGAAACAAATCTCCCTACATAAGTTTTACATGTATATCTGCTGTCTTCACTCTGTAGAAAGTGCACATCGTGTTACAAATCTTTATTCCTGTTTCAGCAGTGGGTGTGAAGTCTGGGCTTACACTGTGGGAGAGCTGATTGGAAGAAAGGCGCACACACCCCCTCCACATAGGCAGAGGAATGAAAAAACTTGCAGAGCTGCAGTCTGAATAGACAAGTTCTCTGTTTATCTGTCTCTTTTTTTTTTTTTTTATTCTTTATTTAAATAGAGCATATGGTGGTACAGAAACCTCAACAATGTCGAACATGCAATGGATCATCACCACATACAAGACCTCATGCACTGACATCACAGTGACATCAATGGTAAAAACATATGAAATGCAGGACAGAGTGTGGGCTTGGAGGGCTAGGAAATCTCTGTATCCCACACACCCTTTTTTTGTTTTATTTTTTACGGTTAACATCGTTTTATTCAAAAAACTAGTGAGAGCAGAAATGGCCCACAGGGCCCAGGAGCAAGGAGAATAATAGAAAAAGTCCAGTAAAGAGGGGGGAAGAAAGGAGGGGACAACCACCAACCAGTACCTCCAACCACATCCAGGGAGCCTTACCATTCGGCCCAACTCTAGTGAGTTAAGTCACCAAACCCGCATGCTCCTCAGAGTAAACAAACTCGTGCCAATAAAACCATTTTTTTAAGAAATTTTGCTTATCTGTCTCTAAGTTCCCTTTCCGACACAAATTTCCAGCTCCTTTTATCTCCTGTGTCGGGGAGCTTGTTAGAAATGTCATGCTGATAACAGAGGAATGGAGCAGCAGAAAGACACAGGACTTAGAGGTTTGGAGAGAGATAAGTAAACACTACAGATATATGTGCCAAGTTCAGATTTCATGGATGGGGTTTACAACCACTTTTAGGGCCAGTTCACACCACATGCAGTCCAGTGCGTTTTTTTTTTCTTCATAAAAACACATGGAAAGTAGGTTATATGGTTTTCAATGGCATAGTTCACACCAGTGCTTACAGTTCCAGTGCGTTCCAGTTCGCGAAATAAAGTAGAACATGCTGCATTTTACCTGCACTGGACTGTACTGGAACGCTGTAAAACGCATCAAAAACGCACTAGAACGCACCTAAATGCACCAAAAACGCACCGGAACACACTTGTCCCTATCTAATGTTAATAAAAAAGAGGGGTGAAAAAAAGCACTGGACTGCATTAAAAACGTACCAAAAACGCACTGGAACGCATCAAAAACGCGCATGCAAAAAAGCACCTGGAACGCATCCGGATTGCGTTTCTATGGTGTGAACTGGGCCTTAGGCAGTTCTGAAGGTGTGGCCGGTGAATGTAAATTCAACAGGGTATATAGGTGCTCTTCATAAGGGACAAAACAGGTGTACGGAACTAGCAACTCAAGCACTGAAACCTCAGAGTTGAGTCTCTGAGGAATAAGAAGCTGGTAGATGATTTTATTTTCAGCAACTACCAAAAACTTATACAGTATATTTGTTTTGCATGAACCAACTCTTTAAGGCAAGGGGTAGGCAACCTCGGCCCTCCAGCTGTTGTGAAACTTCAAGTCCCATGACACATTGCAAGACCCTGACAATCACAGGCAAGGCTCCTAAAGGCAGAGGCATGATGGGATTTGTAGTTTCACCATAGCTGGAGGGCCGAAGTTGCCTACCCCTGCTTTAAGGTGTGGAATATTTCAAATACATACAAATGGTTTTTATATTGTATTCACTTTCAACAGCAATAAAAAAGGAACCCCCTCCTCTCATTGGTAAATGAAGAAAACAGCTTAGGTCACCCTGCTTCAGAACTGTCCATTAACTATCCTCAGTGGCTAAAAAGATTCAGAGCTGCTCTACTTTTTCCCCTGCAATGCAGTCTGGACTTTGGCTATATAGTGCTTTCAGGCTCAGAACAGCAAACGGGTCCCAGTGGAACGACTTCCTTCTTTCCTCATATTCATACAAATCAGCATTTATTTTTGGTCTAACAACCTTTTTATTTGTCTGTGTTTAAATCTCAGCTACATTCCACTTGCTTGTGTCGCCTTTCCATTCTACCAGATTTGTTTTCCCTTGCTGCGTGCCAGAAAACATATGTGTTTGCCTTCACAATAAATTAATTGTTTGTTAAATGAGTTGTTTGATTTGTCTGTGTTAATAATTGTCTTAAATGTTTCAACATTTATTTTTCGGTTGACTTTTTTTTTTTTCATTAACCGTATTGTGTTAGTGGCAGATAGCTTAATTTATACACGCATTGCAACGTGTAAAGCTTTGGTATGGAGGAAAGGAGTCTCAGAAAAGATTTTAATGAATAGGGGGAACATATGGGAAAAGAATGAGGATTGTCTTTAAGAGCCCATTTAAGATTGCAGCTTTCAACGAGATGCTTTCAAGTGATTATATGTGGTTTCTTTTTCTTGTTAAGGATGTTACCTGACAAGAATGGTTACCCTGTGTTTGCAGATATCATATTTTCTCTGTTTATTAAAAAAAAAGAATTTGGATTTATTTTAGCTGAGTTTAAATTAAATATTTTGTATGTACATTTCATATTTTCAACTTTGTGCTAGTAGAGGTGATGAATGCAAAGCTACTACATCAGTTTTTTTTAGAAGACTTGTTTATTTCCAAGCTGTTAATATCCTGTATTGTAACGTGATTGAATCCCTGGATACTACTTTACACACCTGCACTACAGAATGACTCAGAGGAGAGAAGGGCCTAGCTTCTCTTCTCGGACAGATGTGGACTTGTGAAGTGGTAAGTGCTAGGTTAGTACCCAGGTTTTTATTATGCTCTTTTATGTTGGAAATGTAGTCCTGGATCACCTCTCATGTTCCCCAAGTTTGGTGTCCCTGTCACCTATGGTTCAGGAGCAGTGCCATGTCAAGCTGACCAAAATTTCCTATAGACTTCCAATACTTGCAAGTGTATGTAAATCGAGGTATGCCTATAGCAGGTTAGAACATGATACATAAACACACACAGTTGAATGACTCAGAAAACTAGCCTACTCCACTACAGCCCTTCACCTTTTCCTGTTGCAAGTATGGACATACAGTATCTCACAAACGTGAGTACACCCCTCGCATTTTTATAAATATTTTATTATATTTTTTAATGTGACAACACTGAAGAAATTACACTTTGCTTTAGGGTAAAGTAGTGAGTGTACAGCTTGTATAACAGTGTAAATTTGACCTAAAAATAACTTGACACACAACCATTAATGTCTAAACCGCTGGCAACAGAAGAGAGTACAACCCTAAGTGAAAATGTCCAAATTGGGCCCAATTAGCTATTTCCCCTCCCTTCAACATGGCACTTCATGGCAAAGAACTCTCTGAGGATCTGAAAAAAAGAATTGTTGCTCTACATAAAGATGGCCTAGGCTATAAGAAGATTGCCAAGACCCTGAAACAGCGCTGTGGCCAAGACCATACAGCAGTTTAACAGGACAGTTTCCACTTTGAACAGGCCTCGCCATAGTCGACCAAAGAAGTTGATTGCACGTGCTCAGCATCATATCCAGAGGTTGTCTTTGGGAAATAGACTTATGAGTGCTGCCAGCATTGCTGCAGAGGTTGAAGGAGTGGGGGTCAGCCTGTCAGGGCTCAGACCATACGCCACACACTGCATCAAATTGGTCTGCATGGCTGTCGTTCCAGAAGGAAGCCTCTTCTAAAGATGATGCACCAGGAAGACCGCAAACAGTTTGCTGAAGACAAGCAGTCTAAGGACACGGATTACTGGAACTATGTCCTGTGGTCTGATGAGACCAGGATAAACGTATTTGGTTCAGAGGGTATCAAGCGTGTGTGGCGGCAACCAGGTGAGGAGTACAAAGTGTGTGTCTTGCCTACAGTCAAACATGGTGGTGGGAGTATCATGGTCTGGGGCTGCATGAGTGCTGCCGGAACTGGGGAGCTAAAGTACATTGAGGGAACCAAGAATACCAACATGTACTGTGACATACTGAAGTAGATCATGATCCCCTCCCTTCGGCGACTGGGCCACAGGGCAGTATGAAGCTCTGGTGAACTCCATTCCCAAGAGGGTTAAGGCAGTGCTGAAAAATAATGATACTTTGGGCCCAATTTGGAAATGTTTTACTTAGGGGTGTACTCACTTTGGTTGCCAGCGGTTTAGACATTAATGGCTGTGTGTTGCGTTATTTTGAGGGGACAGCAAATGTACACTGTTATACAAGCTGTTTACTCACTACTTTACATTGTAGTAAAGTGTAATTTCTTCAATGTTGTCGCATGAAAAGATATAACAAAATACTGTATATACTCGAGTATAAGCCGAGTTTTTCAGCACATTTTTTTGTGCTGAAAACGCCCCCCTCGGCTTATACTCGTGCCTGTGTCCATCTTCAACTTTGTGCGCCTGATCCGGGCCAGCCGTAAGTCCACTGGACCCCAAACTTGGCACACATGTAGCCCCACTCTTCCTCTACAAGTTTTTAAAGTTTGTTGTCCGGTAGACCTACAGCCGGGGAGCACCGATTTTTTTTAAAGCCGGGCACCCCTTCAATAGACTCCAATGTTAAACGGTCATTTCTCCTATGATTTTGGGGACCCGGTACTGGCCGGCCCTAGGGCCCCTGGACCCCAAACTTGGCACAAATGTAGCCCCACTCTTCGTGTATAAGTGTGCAAAGTTTGTTGTCCAGGGCACCTACGGCCGGGGAGTACCGATTTTTCAAAGCCGGCACCCCTTTCATAGACTCCCATGTTAAAAGTCAGTCTAGTCACACAGCGCCGGAGATCAGGTAGGAAGATTGGGCACAGTGAGGCAAAGTGAGGCACAGTGAGACATGCAGATGGACACCCTAGGCTTATACTCGAGTCAATAAGTTTTCTCAGTTTTTTGTGGTGAAATTAGGTGCCTCGATTTATATTCGGGTCAGCCTATACTCGAGTATATACGGTATTTACAAAAATGTGAGGGGTGTACTTTTTTGAGATGCTGTATGTTTGTTCTGTTTGACAGAAGCAGTTTTCAAGTGCAGAGGCAATGCTGGACTAGAATTCTCCAGTCAGCAGGGAGCATAAGCTTTGCCGATTGGCGACCTAAATGTTTGACCTAGAAGTCAAAGAGTGACCCCTGCTTCCTCATAGAGAGCAAGAGTTCTACACTGCAGCATTCTGGCAGAGGACAGGCTTTTTTGCGTGCCTGCTTTCCAAAGAAAACAAATTGTAAGACATTAAATCCCAACCTCCTGCAAACCTAATGATTATCCCATGCAGTGGTTCTGCATCCGTACTGCAAGGATCAACTGATCATTCAGTCTAGGGGAAAGTAAAAGCACTTTAACATACTTGATCCTCCTCTCTCCTGGCAGATGGCGCCCCCCCGCATGCTCCGGTGTTGGACTTTCCATTGGTGTCATTACGTCCAATGCAGGGACTGCATTGGTCTTGATGACTTTAGTACCTTAGACTGCGGGGGAGAAGCATGGGGGAGAAGATGTTGTGGGGACCCATCTAGCACCATGGAGCTTTGGGTAAGTAGATAATGTTTTCTTTGTCCCCTAGACCTAAACAATCAACTAACCCTTGCAATGTGGGCACAGCCCCACTACAAGGGATCATTTTTAAGCTTCCTAGAGTTACCGTTAAACACTTTTAGTTTTGAAGTTCCAGGAATTTTATTTATCTGATTTAAATGCAGTGTTCACTTGGACAAACAAGCAAGCTAGCAATGACTATTATCTTTAGCTGTTTTTCACTCCTTTCACTTTTTTTTACTTATTATCTTGTCATCCTTGCTCTTTACAGATGAGACAGTATAGAGAATAGACACCAATTTTACACAGTGAAAGTCTCTATCAGAGTGAATGGTATTCAGAGACACAACATTATTGGTGTCAATATCTGAGGTTAAATTGATTAAAGGCAGTGTCAGATGCAGAACAGGAAGCCTCAATGCTTATCTGTCTGTTTTCTAGTGATATACACTGTATACCGAACCAGCTTTATGTATTTTACTATTGAGCTGTCAGCCAGCTTGGTCTGCTCAGTACAGTCATGCATATTCATAGTTAATAACATGGTATCTGACATACTGTCACTATCCAAAGCTGAGGGGTCTTTTCAAGAGGAATTCCTGGTAGGTGGGCACTTTCAATTGTCGATAGAAGGGGTTTTAAAATGGCTTTATTTTTAGCATGAATTTATATACATACCAATACATGCCCCCCTATGGCTCTCTTCCCTTTAATTACACCAATTACACATAGAATTATGTAAACCCCCCACCATCACACACCTCTGTAGACAGGGTTGCAGGGACCTGACAAAATTCACTCTCTGCCTCTTAGTTTGTGGCACCCTGAATTCTTTGCAGAAGTTAACAATATTCTGTTGATAGTGAAATTAAAGAGGATCACCTATCATGACATTAATGTGCGCATGTTAAAAACATAGCTTTAAACCATATAATATTTATACAAGTTGATACACATTCATAGGCAGGTTAAATAATATCTGCTTCTCTAGACAGAATACAGCCCATATTTTTATATATTGCCTATCGTATTTATCCCCTTAAAACTTTATTCATCAATCAGTGTAATACAGCCAATTAAATGTTTAAAAAAAATCCAATTACAAATATTGTCTGGTTTAGCTGGCAACAGATTACCGTATATACTCGAGTATAAGCCGAGTTTTTCAGCCCTTTTTTAGGGCTGAAAATGCCCCCCTTGGCTTATACTCGAGTCAGTGTTTTTTTGTACCTGAATTCTTGACAGGCGTCCATTTTTTTAAAAGTCGCGGCTTCCTCCTGGCGTTCTGTTCCGTGATAGGCATTTGACACTGTGTTCCGCCTATCACAGAGGTCCTCTTATCCTCGGACAGTTTCCCAGCAGACACTGTGTTCAGTGTTCCGCCAATCACGGACGTCCTCTTGTCCGAGGATGAAAGAATGTCCGTGATTGGCGGAACACTGAACACAGTGTCTATTGGGAAACTGAGTCCGAGGATGAGTGGACCTCCGTGATAGGCGGAACACAGTGTCAAATGCCTATCATGGAACGGAAAGCCAAGAGGAAGCCGCAAATTTTTAAATAATGGACGCCTGTCAAGAATTCAAGTACTCGGGCACAGTGAGACTGCAATGGGCACAGTGAGGTATGGCACAGTGAGACTGCAATGGGCACAGTGAGGTGTCGCACAGTGAGACTGCAATGGGCACAGTGAGGTATGGCACAGTGAGACTGCAATGGGCACAGTGAGGTGTCGCACAGTGAGACTGCAATGGGCATAGTGAGGTATGGCACAGTGAGACTGCAATGGGCACAGTGAGGTTGCAAATGGGCACAGTGAGGCTGCAAATGGGCATTGTTGACCCACTTTTCCGCTTACAGTAGCTGCTGCATTTTCACCCTCGGCTTATACTCGAGTCAATAAGTTTACCCAGGTTTTTTTTTTTTTTGATAAAATTAGGTCCTCGGCTTATACTCGGGTCGGCTTATACTCGAGTATATACGGTACTTTTTTTTTAGCAAAAACAAACAGATTCCTCCAACCACACAGGCAAGGTGAAGGAAGGAATCCTTCCTGCTGAGACATTGGCAGTGATTTACTAAAATAGGAGAGTGAAAAATCTGATGCAGCTGTGCACGATAGCCAATCAGCTTCTAACTTCAGCTTGTTCAATTAAGTTTTGAAAAAAAAACCTGGAAGCTGATTGGTTTCTATGCAGAGCTGTTCCAAATTTTGCACTCTCCAGTTTTAGAAATCAATATCATCGTATTCTGACAGCGGGACTCTCCATTGTCAAAATACACTGATCAGTGGCTGCAGGCACTGATCGAGAAAAGATGTAAAACATGCCCATTCAACATAAGTCAAACGTTAGATTGACTGCTGTCAGGCGGGTCCTGCCACACATAGATCGACATTTTACTGATTTATTTTATCAATTTTGCTATGTACATGCTATGTGTTGGAAATATCTTATAAATGGACGACTTTGCGTAAAAAAAATGCGTTTGATAAATTGTGATGATTTTGATACATCTATGGTCTCCACCGAGGGTCTGACCTTTGGTGTCCACTCTAGGACAGTCCTCCAGAGTTTCTCTTTTGCCTGCCATGTTGTATTTTCAAGGGAATTTATAAATTATTTAAAATCCAGCTTATTACTTGCCCCCACAGTAATTCCTTTCTGCCACTAAATGTGTAGCATCATTCAACCTGTTTCCTGTTAGTGCAAGAAGTGATGGGACCCCTGTCACATCTGCAACCTGCACTCTCATATAATGATGCAGAGAATGGTTCTTCTTAAAACAAAACTTCCTTTTAAACTAATAAAAGGGTAGTAGCAGTTATAACTTTGCCCAATGTTTAGAACACCCCAACTGCTCTGATATGGCAGCCTTGAGTTTGGATAGACTGTTTAGGGCCATTACCCACCACCCATATTGGACACTGAGGACCGGCTTCTATCGAACGAGCATGCTGGAAAACCAGCATCCGATGAGTGTGTTCTGGCGAGGGGGGCAGTTCCCCTGTCAGAACACAATAGCTCACTGGGGGAAGACTGCTGCATTAACATCGCTTAGTTAGTGTGTACCCAACTTAAAGAGGTTGTAAACCCACAAAAATAAAAAACTGCAAGACAAAGGCATAATAAGCTAGTATGCATAGCTTAGATCGAAGCCCCCGCATTGGTCCTCGTTCCCCGCTCCACCTGGCGACATCGTTTCCGGAGTTACTTCCGGGTATTACGGGCTCCAGCGCTGTAAATGGCCGGAGCCGCGATGACGTCACTCCCGCGCATGCACATGGGAGCCGCCCGGTAGCAGCACATTGTCTGAAGCAACGGCATGTTAGTGTGTACCCAACTTAAAGAGGTTGTAAACCCACAAAAATAAAAAACTGCAAGACAAAGGCATAATAAGCTAGTATGCATAGCTTAGATCGAAGCCCCCGCATTGGTCCTCGTTCCCAGCTCCACATGGCGACATCGTTTCCGGAGTTACTTCCGGGTATTACGGGCTCCAGCGCTGTAAATGGCCGGAGCTGCGATGACGTCACTCCCGCGCATGCACATGGGAGCCGCCCGGTAGCAGCACATTGTCTGAAGCAACGGCATGTATGTGCCGTTGCTTCAGTGCGCATGTGGCGATTACGTCGGCACATGCAGATACAGGGGATATCTCCTAAACCGTGTAGGTTTAGGAGATATCCGGGGTAGCTACAGGTAAACCTTATTATAGGCTTACCTGTAGTAAAAAGTGGTTGTAAAGGGTTTACAACCATTTTAAGGAAAGGATTTCCAAACTAGCAAGTGTTTTTTGTTTTGTTTTTTCTGCTTTGGTTCTCCAATATGCCCTTACGACTTTTCCTATTACACCTAATTCTCCAAATTGTTATACAAAATAATTAAAATTGTGAATTTTAGACTAAAACATTTTTCTGTACATGGACACTGTTGTCTTGTCTTTATTTGTTTTGACCTGTGCCCAAAGAAGGCATGGAACACAACTTCTTACTGAGTACATAGTAAACTGAAAGCTGAAACTCGTTCAAATTCAAAGCAACAAATCTTTCATTTCCGGAACTTGTTCTATGCCAATGTCATGCTGAGTGCTTTGTAGTCAATAAAATGAGCCACTGCCTGTCTGCAGAGCATAGCTTCCCATTCACCTTTTTCTCTTTTGGTTATATAATATACTGTATTTTGCATTTGTACTTAACGCAAATATTTAAAAAATGTTTTTTGAAATTTGGACTGTAGTTCCTTCTATTTTTGGACCGGTTAAGACTCTGTAACCACATTGGATTTGTACTTTGGAAGCGGATTGAATGTTCATTTTCACAGTGTTTACAGTTCAGCCATTCTATGCTTTTGTCTCCTTGTGTCCTTCCAGAAACCAGAACGTTAAGTTCCCTAGGCCACCAAAGGGCTGTTTTACTGGCATATGTCCTGTGTTTAGCTAAGTTCATTTGCTGCATTCCAAATTGAGAGATCAACATCAATGAGCTGCTCAGGCTAGTTTTTAGCCCACTGTGGGCCTGATTTCGATTTTTACTTCAAGGTCTTTAACTGATTTGTGTCAGGTCCTTTATGTCTTTTCTTGTAACAGCGATTTACAAGAAAAATAGAATCCTGTATTTGGATGAGACCCATCTGTGCTGAAACATGGAAGTTACTCCTTTTCTATTGTTAAAGTTCATGTATACAGTTGTTTAAAAGGCCCCTATTTACATCAAGCTTTGCTTCGCACAGCCAGAAGCACCCCTTCTCATTCTGTTTATAGGGTTCTTTAAAGTAGATCTAACCCCTAACTAGGATACATTGAAATTCACATCTATTTCTACTTTAGCGATCAGATTTGGGAAAGCCAAATTATATGTTTGTTTGTTTTCATTCACACTGCATACCTATTTGTTTCCTGCCTTTTAGATTTTTCTCAACAATCTAACAGTGTCTCTCTCCCTACACAGACTTGGAACATACTGAGCTATCCCTCATTAGGGTACAATGCAGGAGGTCAGCTTTGTAACCTTTGTTAGGACAGACAATATTTAAATCTAGCTTACAACTGACAAGGAGATCTGCCAGCACAGTAGAGGCCAGATTAATTATGGTGCACATTAACCAGTTGCCGACCGCCGCACGACGATGTACGTTGACAGATTGGCACAGGCAGGCACATTGGCGTACAGGTACGTCCCTTTAAATTTGCGCCCGCCGCGTGCCTCGCGAGTATTTACGGGTCCCGGGAACTCGATGTTCCCGGGCGGCCCGCGATTGCGGTCGGCAATGGCAGAACAGGGGAATGCCTTTGTAAACAAGGCATTCCCCTATTCTGCCTAGTGACACTGTCACTGATGACTGTTCCCCGTGATCGGGAACGGTCATCAGTGAAGTGTCACATGTAGCCACGCCACCTAACAGTAAGAATCACTCACTAGTACTGACCTAACCCCTTCAGCGCCACCTAGTGGTTAACCCCTTCACTGCCAGTATAATTTTCACCGTAATCAGTGCATTTTTATAGCACTGATCGCTGTAAAAATGACAATGGTCCCAAAAATGTGTCAAAAGTGTCCGATGTGTCCGCCATAATGTCGCAGTCACGATAAAAATCGCTGATCGCCGCCATTACTAGTAAAAATAAAATATTAATCAAAATGCCATAAAACTATCCCCAAATTTGTAGACGCTATAACTTTTGCACAAACCGATCAATAAACGCTTATTGCAGTTTTTTTTACCAAAAATATGTAGAAGAATACATATTGGCCTAAACTGAGGGAAAAAAAAATTATATATTTTTTGGGGATATTTATTATAGCAAAAAATTTTAAATATAGATTTTTTTTCGAAATTGTCGCTTTATTTTTGTTTATAGCGCAAAAAATAAAAACCGCAGAGGTGATCAAATACCACCAAAATAAATCTCTATTTGTTGGAAAAAAAGGACGTACATTTTGTTTGGGAGCCACGTCACACGACCGCGCAATTGTCAGTTAAAGTGACGCAGTGCCGAATCGCAAAAACTGGCCTGGTCTTTGACCAGCGAAATGGTCCGGGTCTGAAGTGGTTAACTCTCCAAACCCCTTGCATTCTACAGAAAAATTCACTTTAGGAGTAAAATTTAAGAGCAAATAAAAATCTAAGCAGTAGTTTTTAATTTGTTTTTAAAGTACCAAATAAAAAGTTGGATTTATACAATTGTGACTACAAAAGTGGAAATACACTTTTACTTTCTGCTGCTCCTGCAGCCATGAGTCCGATGTTGATTTTTACACCTGGAGATCAGCTTTTAGGGAAAAGTGATCCAGGCAGCACTAGATGCTTGGTAGCCTGATTGTGATAGCAATAAAGATTTAAAAAGTTGAAAAAATAAAAAAAAGTTTTCAAAAATAAATTATTAGAAAATTAAAAAAAGAATAACAAAAAACTTCAGAAACACCCCTGTACACATCCAAATGCAAACGCAAACGTTGGGGCACACAAATTGCACTACACGTGTGAGGTATCACAGCAAATGTTGAAGTGAGAGAAATAATGCAAGAGCCATACTTCATGATTAAAGGATAACTTTTTGCAGATAAAAAAATGTGCATTTATTATGTTTTATTTTAGGAGGCCTGGAAAGCATTGCACCCGCAATCAGTAGATCATTGATGCCATGCAGGTCTCCTGCTGACTGTCAATGTAAGCTGCATGGTCGTACATCGTATGGACAGGTAGTTTCACACTTACAGGAAGAATCAATGAACTACTACAACGCTCAACAGCACCGTGGTAGTTCATTGAGAACTGTAAGCCGACAGCCACAAAGGCTGTCTGTAGTTGTAGTCTATTCATTCACAGAACAGAACTCACACCATTTTTTTCTGCTTCTGCTTTCAGAAAATATATAATTGTTTGGGGGTTTGAAGTAGTTTCTACCAAAAGATGCAAAGTTTAACATGTTTGGAAAATTAAAACATTTCCTTGGTAGAAAAGTGGTTGGACACTGTATAATAAACAATAGAATATGGTTTTAAACTTTTGCATCAGAATATTTGCATCTCTGTGAGACTGATAGCATCCAGCCCCTTCTAACTATTTTCTCTTTACATACACTTGTTCCAGTGTCAGCTGAACATTATTGCTAAGGCCTGGCTCCTTAACAGAGACAGTAGTGGACTATACCTAAGCAATGTGGGTCATAAAGTCTAAACCAAGGATTGATAGAATGACAACAAAGGTGGACAACTGGGAGACCTAATAGGAAATGCCTGAAAAGGGACCTACATTGCAAATGAACATGCCAACAGTGTGGGTCCACTGTATGTAGGGCAGGGGCATATGTACTGCGAGGCAAACCAGGCCTGGCTGCATTTTTCTGGCGGGCGACGTCACAACCCACCCCACCCCAGGCGGCGACGCTATAGCCGAATAATGGCTACAGCGCAATCGTCCAGTTATGGGAGGGCTTCTATTCACTTTCCCCCAGAACCACAACGCCTGCATCCTTTAAACACAGCTGATCACAGATCGGGTTAAAGATCCAATTACAGCTGCTCTTTGCCACGTGATCAGCTGTGTCCAATCACAGCTGATCATGATGTAGACACACTTGCCAGTTATCAGCATTTCTTTCCTCATGCTGTCACAGCGTGAGGAGAGAGCCGGTAACCGGCCAGTGTGAAAAGGGACATCTACACTGATAGGGCAATCATTGTCCTGATTATCAGTGCAGCCCCAACAGTGCCCATCAGTGCTGCCAATCGTGCCTTCACATCAGTGCCATCTATCAGTGCTGCCTATCAGTGTCCATCAGTGCCTTCTCATCAGTGCCCACCAGTGCTGCCTCATCCTCTGCCCTGCTGACTCTGTCCTATGTCCCACTGAGTCCATCCTCTGCCCCATTAACCTCATATGTGGCACTTGGACGAATCATGTCTCAGGGTCTGATGAGGAAGAAGCTGCTGTTGACTGTGAACGGCTGCAGCTTCCTCATCAGACCCTGAGACAAAGGCCTCGTACACACGACCGTTTTTCTCGTCCAAAACAGTCAAGAAAAGTGCCGCGAGAGTTTTTTTGTCTAGAAAAACGTTTGTGTGTATGGTTTTACGACAAGAAAATTGCCGAGAATCTCGACGAGAAAATAGAGAACCTGCTCTCTATTTTCTCGTCAGGATTCCAGATTTCCTTGTCGTGTTTCTCGTCGGCCTGTTTTGTGACGAGAAAATGGTTCGTGTGTATGCTTTTACGACTCTTCCAAAAGCGCGCATGCTCAGAAGCAACTATGAGACGGGAGCGCATCTTCTGGTAAAACAAGCCTTCGTAATGGAGAGAGCATATTCGTCACGCTCAAAAATATTTCATCGTTTAAATGTTCTGCATTGAAATCTTCGTTAGAATGTTACATTAATCAAAACGAGTGACCTTCTTTTGCTACTGATATTCACACAGAGTTATGCCTTATTTTTAACCTTTTTCATGCTGCTCTTTATAAGATTTGTGTGTATTATATCGTGCAAGTTTTTAGGAATAATTTAAATGGTTAGATTTTTCTAAATGAAGTTAATTATAATTTCACAATGTTTTGATAGTGATCTCCCATTTAATTTTGGAATCTATATTATTTAAATTTCCCACCATGTTTTTGTGCTAATCAGATTTAGTTATTCTTTTGGGGGGTGATATCTGTGCCTTTTATTGTCAGTCAAATGTATCTGCTTACTCCAAAGCTTGATTTTGTTTATTTAAAAATACACATAGTCAAGTATGAACTTAAACAAAAATCACATTTATTCATGTTTATAAATTAAATAAAGAGAAGGCAGCGCTGGAGAAGCTGCTGCCATTTGTGCATCCCAGGGACCCCAGAGCACACAGCAACCCTGTGTGGACACTAAAATTGGGAGCTTGAGAAGGCCAACATTTCTGAACACAATCTGATGCTGGCCTCCCAGAGGTCAGGAACAGCAGCAGGTGATATATATGTCCCAAGTGTGTGGTACTACAACAGGCTGCCTTCTGTCCGACCACAATGAAGCAAGGCCATCACTTCCTCTTCTTCCTGGCAACCTTCCCTGCAGCCTTTCCTGAAGCCTTCCCTGCAGCCTTTCCTGAAGCCTTCCCTGCAGCCTTCCTTCTTTGTTTGGCTGTAGGCTGACCCACTGGAGGGGTACTCCTGTCAGGAGGAGGAGGTGGAGGTGTAGCAGAAGGGGGTGGGGCAGAAGAAGAAGGTGGAGGTGTAGCAGAAGGGGGTGGGGCAGAAGAAGAAGGTGAAGGTGTAGCAGAAGGGGTGGGGCAGAAGGTGGAGGTGTAGCAGAAGGGGGTGGGGCAGAAGAAGAAGGTGGAGGTGTAGCAGAAGGGGGTGGGGCAGAAGGTGGAGGTGTAGCAGAAGGGGTGGGGCAGAAGGTGGAGGTGTAGCAGAAGGGGGTGGGGCAGAAGAAGAAGGTGGAGGTGTAGCAGAAGGGGGTGGGGCAGAAGAAGAAGGTGGAGGTGTAGCAGAAGGGGGTGGGGCAGAAGGTGGAGGTGTAGCAGAAGGGGGTGGGGCAGAAGAAGAAGGTGGAGGTGTAGCAGAAGGGGGTGGGGCAGAAGGTGGAGGTGTAGCAGAAGGGGTGGGGCAGAAGAAGAAGGTGAAGGTGTAGCAGAAGGGGGTGGGGCAGAAGGTGGAGGTGTAGCAGAAGGGGGTGGGGCAGAAGGTGGAGGTGTAGCAGAAGGGGGTGGGGCAGAAGGTGGAGGTGTAGCAGAAGGGGGTGGGGCAGAAGAAGAAGGTGGAGGTGTAGCAGAAGGGGGTGGGGCAGAAGAAGAAGGTGGAGGTGTAGCAGAAGGGGGTAGGGCAGAAGGTGGAGGTGTAGCAGAAGGGGGTGGGGCAGAAGAAGAAGGTGGAGGTTGAGGTTGGGTCAGTTGGGCCACCTCACATATGGCGGTATTGGGTGTAATTTTCTCGATCACCCCCTTGTTGAGCAAGGTGATGAGCAGGGGCTCGCATAGGAGGCGTTGCTCCATGCTCATCACCTTGAACTTAGCCTCCACTAGGCCGGCAATGGCCTCTTCAGGGGATGTGGGCTCCTTGAGGGTGGCATGGGCCTCTTTAATAAGGGCCATTGCTGCCTCACTGGTGGTCCTGTCCCTCCTGCCTCTTTTGTGAAGCCGGATGGGAGGCACCTGGGATCTGGTGCTTCTCCTTTGCCCTGCCACCTCCTGTCTGCCACTGGGCCCTGCCACCTCCTGTCTGCCACTGGGCCCTGCCACCTCCTGGCTGCCACTGGGCCCTTCCTCCTCCTGCCTGACAGTTTCCAGACCCTCCTCCTGGCTGATTTCATCCTGTGTATGAAAAAGGAACATAGTTTAATATGTTGGTTTAATCTTTGCATCAAACTTTGTAATCCTGATTGAAGCAATTAGAATGTAAATGCATAAATCCTTGCTTTAAATTTACCACTACATCAGATTGACTATTTAGCACCCAATTAAGTGCAGAATAATGTCTACAGATCTTGATTTCACTTGTGGAATCCAAAATAATGTGTGTTTCTCATCCTGACATATTTGTCAAACATTAATTTTATCCCAATACATTTTCAGTTAATACTATACCTGGCTCCAGATGGCCAAATCAGGATCATCCAGGATGGCTGCCTCCTCTTGCTCCAGAGAAGGCTCAGGTTGGCTGCAGGGAAGTCTGGGGGGAAGAGTGGAGAGTGATGGCCTTGTGTCAATGTGGTCATCCAGGAAGGACATCCTGTTGTAGTACCACAAAATCGGGACATAAACATCATCTGCTGCTGCTCCTGACCTCTGAGAAACCAGCACCTTAGAGCGTTCAGTCCTGTAGGTACCTCTCAAGCTCCCAATTTTAGTGTCCACTTGTTTTGCTGTGGCTGTGGGCACCTTGGTATGCACAAATGGGAGCAGCTTCTCCAGCGCTGCTTTTCTCACCCCTTTTTTTTTATGGATGGGGTTTTTCGTCTCCCACAGAGCCGGCAGCTCCCTTACCCGGTCAATAAATTCTGCCAGGAACTCTTTGTCGCTAATAAAGACATTCATATTGTATCTGCAAGTTAAAAAAATTATATTTAACTAATGTGAGGCAAACAGTCTAACCTCCTTAACATCCTAGTCACCATATATATCCTCCAACAATCTCAAGACAGTATAGGCCAACAATTTTTACAAGTCACAAAATCACATACCTTCGTTCGCACGTCCGTCACTTGAACTCCTCTCTCCGCACAACGAACGTACTATAGTCACATGTGTGTTTGCTATATACACACCACGCATGCGTCAAAATTCGAACACGTCGCTCCGCACACGTCGCCCGCCCATGACGTTCTAACTAACATCTTTTCCCCGCCCCTTCTCTTTCGGCGCGCAGACAGATATGGCGGAGTTACAGCAGGTGTCTGATAATTCCGCAACTAACGAGGAGACAAGCCCGGAGACCGAGGACACGTCACGATCAAGGAGGAGATTCAAGGCATCGAATATGTCTTTGGCGGAGATGGCGGAGATGGTGGACATCTTGGTCAAGGCTGATTATGATGCCAAGCATGGGCCGTATAGCAAACCAAATAGAAGGAAGGCCAAAATCCTCACTAAAGTTGTGAAGAGTCTGAGGGCGAAGTTCGGGGTGAAACGCTCAAATGAGCAGCTCAGAAAGAGGTGGTCAGACCTCAAACTGAGGGAGCCAGACCAGTTGAGGAGCATAAAGAGGATGCTCGCTAAAAGTAAGTAAAATGTCGACTTTTCTGCTATTAATCTTTTTATAAACTGACATGTTTTTTTTTTTTTTTCTCATATTGGACTCCCTTCCAAAATGTAATATTTTGAACTTGGTTGGGCACAGTAATCGTTCGTTACGTTACCGACACTTCGTTTGGCCACTACTAGCGGTTTTGGCTTATTTTAGAGCCACAAAAGTAATTAGACATCTGCCATTTTTGATCAACTATTGTGGATAATTTTTTAGTCTAGATGATGTGTTTGTAAAGAGAATGAAATGCAAACTTTTATCAGTGTAAAGGAGAGGACACTCAGCAGCTGCTTCCACATCTGTACTTTGGAGCACTATAGTGTGGGCCACCAGACCCGCCTTTTTTGGGTGTCCCACACAGGTGCATCAGAGAATTTTTGTGGTGCCTCCATGTCAAAAAAATTACATCCAAATGTGAATACTAAACATATTTGGGGTCATAAATAATGCATTCTTCTTTAAATTCCGCACAAACACACACTTGTACCCCACTTCCAAGCAATTTAGCCTGTTTTTATTTTAACAATGAGATTTACAGTGTGATAAATAGACCTTTGGTTTTATTCTCATAGGGGAGAGAAGACTGGGAGGAGGACACTCCAGGGAGCACATGCACCCCACAACTTCCAAGCAACCCCAAACTCCCAAAGAACCACAACCGAAAGATGTGCAGGAAGTTGAGGTGGAGGAAGGAGAAGTGCAGGAAGGAGAGGTGGATGACGTTGTGGATCTGGTCACCACAACAGGTCAGTATCTGTCACCACAGCTTCAGGTAAGCGAGGTAGGCCTGCAGAGTTATAATACATTTTTTTTTTGGTTTTTAGGGGATGTAAATGTTGTGAAGGATAGTACACGGTTCTCTGCTGACAGTGCCCTCCGCCTCATCCAGCAAGTGATGGAATGTAGCACGGAACTGGACCTAATTAAACAAAGAATCCATGTGATGGAACAAACATTTAAAGACATTCTCGATGTTTTGGGGAGAATTCAATAAGCCATCCAAAAACATTTGTTTTTACATGTTTGTTTTTGTAATTTTTTGAATTTTTTTGACTATCAAACCAGCCAAAAATTGAATATGCACACAGTGTGTCAACATGTGCTATCTGCCATCAGGGGATATCCATGTACGTCTTTTGTGGGTGCAACCCCTTCCTCGTATCAAAAGTCAGTGAACTGAGGAAGGGGATGCACCCCCAAAACACGTCCATTGATCACCCCTGATGGCAGATAGCACATGTTGACAATAGGGATCAGGATTGTAAACTTCCTATATGAAAAAAAACACAAATGTGTGCATATTCAATTTTTGGCTGGCCAAGGGGTGGCAGGACCCCATATTAGGACGGGCACATAGAGACATAGTTTGTGTAAGTGAATGTCTCCGATTGCTCAGAGGTATCCAATGTTGTAATTTTTGAAATGCAACTGTTATTTTTGTATTTTCATAAGCAAAAAATTGCCGGGTTGGGGCCAGGCCAACCCCAAAGTAAAAAAAAAAAATGAAGAGAATGTGCACAGAGTAAAATATTTGACCACAAACAACGTGTAGCTTCTTTTTATAATACCCTCTAAGCTTATTTGGTTCTTTTGTAAGGTTACATAGTGAAATGGTTGTTATTTACTAAAGTAAAATACACTTGCCACTACAAATGCACAAAGACAAACTAGGAGACAGGAAAGAACAAATAATTAAAGGTTTAAACAAGCTTTTTATTGGGATACTTAGACATAGGCTGGCATAGGAATTGCCCCCCTACCCGTGAAATACTCCATGTATTTGTCCCGAACCACACGGGCATTTTGGGGGGGCAAGCCAAGACGGGCAGATTCCAGGCCCGGAAGGGGATTTGCAGGGGAAAGTCAGCCTCTGGCAAAACTGAGGCCATATATGAATTAGATTTGCGGCAAAGAAAATTGTGTAGCACACAGCAGCATAACACTACATAGTTTATTTTGTAGTCCGCCAAGTGGATGGAAGTCATAAAAAGGCGGAACCGGCTGGCCATTATGCCGAAGGCATTTTCAACGACTCTTCGGCCCCTGGCCAGCCGGTAATTGAACACCCTCTTCTCTGGGGTCAGGGTCCTCTGTGGAAATGGCCTCATAAGATGCCGTCCGAGCCCGAAGGCTTCATCAGCCAAAAAAACAAAGGGGAGTCCTTCAATATTCCCTGCATCCGGTGGCAATGCAAGGTCGTCACTCTGGAGACGGAGGGCAAACTCCGTCTGGATGAAGGATCCCCCATCGGACATCCGGCCATTCTTCCCTACATCAACATAGAGGAATTCATACCGTGCTGACACCACCGCCATCAGCACAATGCTATGAAACCCCTTGTAGTTGTAGTAGTAGGACCCAGAACGGGGTGGCGGCACGATGCGGACGTGCTTCCCGTCTATGGCACCACCGCAGTTGGGGAAGTCCCACCGCGTGGCAAACTCCGATGCCACAGTCTGCCATTCCTGTGGTGTGGAAGGAAGCTGTGGAGTGAAACAAGATGAAATAATATTAGAAAAAAAAAGTCATACATTACAAGGAAATTCTATCCCAAAAAATTAGAGGCCAACATCAATCAAATTATACGTTTATTAAGGTGTGTAAAAAAAGGATAATGGAAGGCTCATTTATCATATTCATCACCCCCTCTGATGGGCCATTACTAAATTATTTTGGGGGGGGGAGGTGTGTTTGGCCACAGGATAGCATTACAGTGGCGGTGCGTCCAGAGTGGGCGCTGGAGCACTGCCCCCTCTCTCCTGTGCCTATCACTCAGAACAATACATAGGTTCATGCGTTGCATGAACCTATGTATTGTCTATGCCGCACACTATTCAGGTGGATGGCCTCTTGTAAAGCGACCGACATATGAATCATTGCGGCATTTAGGGGGTTAAAATTGCATAGCAGAAACAGGTAGTAAAATAGTCTTGCAAATTACAACCTGAGGGATGTAATTGGCTTCCTAAAAGAAAAATCGGGGACGCAGGGGGGGGGGGGCATTCCTTGGGTAAACACTGACAGGCTGCTCTGCCAATCATGTTCACCAAGTCTGTTTAATGGTAACATGATTGGCTGATGCAACATGAAGGGAAGGAGAAGACATCAAGGACAGAAGAAGGATGGCGCTGACCACAAGAAGGTAAGTGCAGGGCTGGGGGGAAACTGGCTGCATTAGAGGGGACTAAATGGCTGCATTTGAGGGAACAAAATGGCTGCATTGGAGGGGACAACTGGGGGCGTTTAATAGGCACCAGAGCAAAAAAGGAGGAAGTTTATTTCCTAAATTGGGGTTTGAACCCCCAAACATTTGGAGCAACAGGCGCCCCTGCTGGAAAAGTTAGTGAAGGGAAATATTTAGGGAGGAGAAAAAAGGGGCAATCTAAAGCTTCCAACATGCATGGGGACAAAGGGGACATTCTCAGCATATTACAATCATGGTAATTAGGGAAGGATGAAAGAAATACAATACATTAGCATACATGTAATACATAAAATGTGATGTTAAGGGAGCAAACTTACCCTAATATAGTCCTCCTGCAGGACTTGGATGATGGCAGAACAGGTGTCTGGGATTATGAGGCCCAGAGCCTGGGGGGAGATGCCTGTGGTGAACTTCAAGTCCTGAAGACTTCTCCCTGTCGCCAGGTAACGCAACGTGGCGATGAGCCTCTGCTCAGCACTGATGGCTTCCCGCATAACGGTGTCCTTCCTGGTAATATAGGGGGACACCAAAGCCAACAGTTCCTGAAAAACGGGGTCAGACATCCTCAGAAAATTCCTGTAGTCCTCAGGATTATTCTCGACGATCTCCCGCAGCAGAGGCATATGGCAGAATTGGTCCCGCTGGAGCAACCAATTCTTGGTCCATGAACTCCTCCTCACACCATTCATGGACTGGTCTTGGTCCAAAACAAGCAGACCAACACCAAGCGCACGCACAGCACGAACTCGACGACGAGAACGTCCAGGCGACATGGCTAGGAAACGGTCGTCTAATCAGAACGTACAGAACAGAACGCACTTTAGAACAGCAAGGCCTATGAATAACGAACTGAAAATCAGAAACGAACAGGCAAGAACGCACTGTAAAACAGATACGACCTGCCTAGACGCCCTGAAAGTCAAGATACGAACCTACAAGCACAAACTGAACGGCAGAAAACTATCTGAAAAGTACGAAGACTGAAAAGCGCGAATCGTCTCTTCCCAAACTTTTACTTCACACGCGGTAACACGAGATCAGCAAAAGAAGCCCAAGGGGTGGCGCCAAGAAAAAAGATCTTCCCCTTTATAGTGCCGTCGTACGTGCTGGACGTGAGCGCGGAGAACAACGAGGAAATTGGGAAATGACAGTGTGTACGCATAGAAAGCTTGACGAGAAAATCGACAAGCTTAACAAGAATCTCGTCGAAAAAAACGACGTGTTTTTTACGACGAGAAACTCGGTCGTGTGTACGAGGCCAAAAACAGTATACTGCAGCTGGGGGGGGGGGGGGCGCCGATTTTAGTCTTGGCTAGGGCAGCACAAAATCAAAATACACCACTGATGTAGGGTTCAGTAAACACTAAAAGCAGCAGCTGGAGGAAGATTTTACAGCACAAAATGAAGCTTGATGCATACAACATTTGGGTAGCCTTTTAAATATCATCTACACAAACCCTAAGTTACATTGCTAAGAAGACTGGCGTCTAACCTGTGACATACAGCAGTTACCATGCAGAACCTTTAAATTGTATGGTTATCTTGTAAACTAAGGTGTAATGCATGTATGTAAATCTCTGTACCCAAAACCTTTTTTTATTTTCATGGAAATTCCACTTATAAGGTTTTCTTATGACAACATTCAATTTTTAAAGCAGAAAAAACTTGCAGGGAACTTTTGGATTAGTGAGACACAGCAAATGCATTGCTGAGTACACCTTACTGGGCATCCAAAATAGTCTTGGAGGTCCCTTTTAAAACCTGTTTGAATAGGGCCTGTGAATACTCATAGGGGCGTTTCAGGTGACCATGTCATGTATGTGAATGCTACCTAAAGTTGATGGCCACTATTCAGGGAATAGGTTGTCGGATAGACCAATCATTATCCCAGTCCCCAGATAAAATGGCTTTGACAAGACCTCCCGGTTTCTCCAAATTGGCCAGTCAGTATATTTTTCCGTAAAGACTATCAGATCATGCATTCACATCTAACCATCCTCTAAAGTCTATGGGCTGTTTATTAATTCCTGTTAAATAAACACAGGTGCAGTAGCTAAAATAGCTAATCACCAGGTTTACACATTTGTATTGAAGTGAGGACATCTTGAAAACATGTCTTCATATCCCCAGGGCTGATCTGCAACTAATGCCTTTTTAAGGTGGGATTTTGCAAACAAAAACATGTCGACACAAATTAGCCCATTAATAAGTAAGATAACATCACTCTTTTAATTAATTGGTGGAGCATTTCTGCATGGTTGGAGGCATTGCACATGCCTATCTTACTACTTTAAGATACATAAATGACCTTTGCTTCATTATGCATGTGGTCTTCCCAATTTTAAGGTGTTTGGTGTCAATTAAAAAATATTTTTAGATTATTCTGAGGTCTCTAGCTGCGTTGCTGACCTGGGCTTTGGACACATTAACTCTGGGGAAACTTTAAGAAGAACGAGTGTGTCGGCACCAATGCAAACCTTTTTGATTTTGTACATAGACGTGAACATTCTGCTTCAACTTATGATTAGGAAGCCATATGTCTCATTTTTTCAGCCCAGGGTATCAAGGCCCATTCAGTGGGAGTTTGGAATATGCACCTGGTGCCCAGTTTTGATACTCATGTCTACTGGATCTTAAAGAGGAACCATAGTATTTTAATTTTGTTTTAGAAATACATGTGATAGACATCCACCTAAAGTGACCTTATCACATAATCAAATATTTTCAACCAAGCCCATGCTGTACCACATACCTGTGAAAAAAAGACTAAATGCTTGCCTTGTCTGCCTAAAAATCTTCTATGCTCGTGCAAGGTGATTTTTTTGTAAATCCCTTGTGTATTACCTCTCCAGATGTCTGTGCTACTTTACACCATTCCAATCGCTAGAAATGGTCCCCAAAAGAACTCTGAGAAACCAACATTTTCAGAGGAGGCAGTGGTTTCCCGCAGCTCTCCACTGGTTCCTGCTACTGGACTTCATGTCCCTGCAGGAGAATGCTAGAAAAAACAAAGTACTCTTGAAGTAATTACTAACCTAACTACCTTTTAATGGTAGCTTTGCCTTTTTTCCTCTCTTCTCTTTTCCTGGCACTATGTACCACTCCAACTTCATTCAACCGTTAAGTTCTAGCATCTGTATTGTCCACTGAGGTTCTGATATTTGAAATTTGAATGTCAGAAGGTAGGTCTTAGCATTGGGTGATGTAACTTAATCTCACTGCAGAGAGAAGTTGATGCCCTGAGTACAGTGCGGATCTACAACCCAGACGCACAGAATAATTTAAAGACACACACAAGTAATTTTAGGCACTGTTACTACCTTAGGCACTTGGTCAGGTTCACTTCAAGATTCCCATAGTCCTAAGATTATTGTCCCCAGTCCAATTGGATCAGTTGACAATTCTTTTGACTTATAGAAGACTTTCCTAGCCAGTTGTTCTTATGTTCTCAGCAGAATAGTCACCAATTGGGGATATTCTTTGTCAACCATTGTGTTTACCCTTAATGTATCCCCTTGATTAAGGTAAAAAGTGTTTTGCCACTGGCTGCCCCCATAGCAAGAAAGTAGCTTGCTATGGGGACAGACACAGAAGAGGAGGAGCCGCAAACACCTGCAGGGGACAGCAGAAGAGAAGGTTCAAGGCCTCTCTGTGCAATACAAACAGAGCAGGTGAGTATAGCATGTTTATTATTTTAATAAAAAAGATTGCCTTTAGAAATGCTTTAATTACAGTTTTTTTTCTCCATATTTGTTTTTGATTTGCTAACATTAAAGTCGTCCATCGCCTGTCTTTATTATCCGATATTTTGTAGGATCATTGTAATAAATTGGAGTACTGTTTGAGGGGTGGGAAACATGTTGTTATAACCAGAGGGTATTTTTTATTTTATGGGTTACTGTTGTCATGGTGGCAGTATTAATATGGCCCTTACTGGATGGTAATATATCTTTTTAATAAGGAAAATTGCAAATATAAACAATTTTTTATAAATAAAAAAAAAATTATATATATATATATATATATATATATATATACAGGGCTCAAAGTTTCAAGTCCTGAGCTACTGGCCAGACCTCAAGGGTTACTCGCCACCAGTCGCCACCTTGTGTCCACCAAATGCAGCCTTGTGTCCACCAAATGCAGCCTTGTGTCCACCAAATGCAGCTTTGTGTCCACCAATGCAGCCTTGTGTCCACCAATGCAACCTTGTGTCCACCAGTGCAACCTTGTGTCCACCAATGCAGCCTTGTGTCCACCATGCAGCCTTGTGCCCACCATGCAGCCTTGTGCCCATCATTCAGCCTGTGTCCACCAAATGCAGCCTTGTGTCCACCAAATGCAGCCTTGTGTCCACCAAATGCAGCCTTGTGTCCACCAAATGCAGCCTTGTGTCCACCAAATGCAGCTTTGTGTCCACCAAATGCAGCTTTGTGTCCACCAAATGCAGCTTTGTGTCCACCAAATGCAGCCTTGTGTCCACCAAATGCAGCCTTGTGTCTACCATGCAGCCTTGTGTCCACCATGCAGCCTTGTGCCCACCATTCAGCCTGTGTTCACCAAATGCAGCCTTGTGTCCACCATGCAGCCTTGTGCCCACCATTCAGCCTGTGTCCACTATGCAGCCTACCTGTGCAGGGGAGGAGAGGAACAGGAGAGCCGCCCAGGTGATCAGAGCACAGCGCATATATGTTTATATATGTATTTCATTATTTTATTTTTTTTGTGTTGTTGCTGTTTTGCGCCTTAATAGATGTGAGAGAAAATTGAACTGTATATAAAAAAAAAAATTGATAAGTGTGGCCACATGCATATCCACCATTTAGTGTCCATGGCTAGCTTTTATTTGTTCTTCCAAGTTGGTTATTGATCAGTGATTTAATGGTCATTTTAATGTAGAGCTAGATTGTTTTCTTTCATGACAGATTAAATCTCTTTTTTTCCCTCTCTCAGAAATCTCTATTTCATTATCGTAAACCCCTCAAATGTTAAGAGAGCTTAAATAGGCTGCTAAGTGTAATCCTTTGAAGTTATCCACTGAAAAACTGCTTAAGTACCTCCATTGTAGTGTCTGCCCTTTGTCACCACTTCTGTTGTCCAGAGTATTCATGACTCGTTCTTTGGAGAGAAACCTTTTTAATGACGGTCTTTGTTTTATTATTCGTAGCATATACATTGCTGGTCATTTTGCTGATTAAAACACATTAAGTGTAAGTGGACCCTTGACTAAATATACAGTGGTGGGTGAAGGAGTTTGTCGATTCTCTGTTTCCTCTAATTGCATAACCAAACAACATACGGTAAGTTTGTGAGTTAAACCCCAGGAATGGACCCTCCCAAGTTTACTCAATAATTCAGCAAGTGGTCTGCAATATCTAATAGTAACCAGTCCAGATTTCAGTATGGTGAAATATGGTTACTGTGTGTTACTGTAGTTTATGGTTGCTTTAATATTATTAAATTAGCCTGTTTGTGTCTATATGGCTTCCCTTTATTTAAAGATGTCCTTAAACAATAATTTTTTGATCAGGTGCCTGTACTCATTCTTTGCATGTTATGTAATTTTTAGATTGAAATATATTGAGACAGACTGGCACACAATATAGTTAATGTTGTCACATTTATGCTACAGTCTCATTGAACAGATTGGATAATTCAAAGGAACTAGGTAGCCAATGCACAGAAAATATTAGTGCCCTGATTCATCAAATCACAATGGCATTTAAGGCATGCTAAAGTGACATATGATAATACTAACAGAGTTCATTTAGCTTGCTTCCAGCACACTTAATAGGTTGTCCTAAAGCCCAACTCTAGGCTGCTTTTAAATTTACCTATATTCGGTGGGTTAAATGCTTGATTCGCTAGGGCTAAAAGGAATAGGTATAAACACCCTGAGCGGGGCTTTATGTGTTACTTGAAGCTTGATGAATTAGCCTTTTATGTTGAGGCTAGTGAAAACATGGGTTCCCTGACTTCTTAAAGCATGTCTGTCTTATTGGATGTGTACACCACAGTAACGTCCCAGCTGCTTAGCATGGACCTTTCATTGGCACATCTTACGTGGAGCGTTCCTCCGTGATACCACTATTATTGAGCATTGACTTACCTTCAAATCCCTTTGCACACGGGTTCCAAGCAACCATTGGCTGACATAAGCAAAGTCTTCACAAAGAATTGGAGTGCCCCGGTGAGCTGCTACCGCTCGCTGCTTTAGGTCACCTGACCCGAAAACCAGAGCGCTGCCAATCTGCTTTTTGCAACTACAACAATCTTACACCACTACCCACTCTCCATAATGCCTCCCTTATTCTGGATTTAAATATTCACTATAGGTCAGCTTTACAACCCTTTTTTTAATGTATTTTTTCCTTTTAGTCGTTTTTTGCAACTATTTTACCCATGGTTGCTTTTTTCAGCATAATAGAAAATCCATCCTTTTAATTACATTACCACCAAAAAAAGTTTTTTTTTGTTGATTTCATCATAAGTAGGAGAGACTTTAAATGTCTTTCCAGTCCTGTAATATCTTGCAAGATACTAATTATTTTCCAGCCTGAAAACAGGATCTCTTGTTGTTTCACAGGCCTCTTTTGTTGCATTCACTTTGTTTCGGCCAAGCATCTTTCAGCTCTCGCATCTTTGTGGCAAAATTAATTGCAGGACATATAACATGACGCTAAAGAGGGTCTAATGCTTTGCCCTTAAACAATGGGATCCCCTCCGAGCTTCAAATCTTTGATGCCTGTCTGTGGAATAAAGTCCTTAGACCCCATATTTTTTGACCTGCTAGACAGCACAAAAGTAAAGACAAAGTGTAAGTGATGTGCATTGTGACTCGGCTGTGCCCTCATCACTGTACGATCATGGGGGGTGAGTTGTCCATTGTAGGCCATAGAAGTGATTAGAGAAGTTAACAGCGGCTAATGCTTGCTTACAACCCTGTGCTGTCTGTTCCTCGCTTCATGCTGAGTGCTTGTGTAAAGTTTTAGTTTGTGCACCCAGTGTATAATTGTATACAATTAGCCTTGTGCCGTACAACAAATATCCTTTAGTGATGAAGCAAATAAGTCAGGTGATCTTCAATATCTACATCAATTTTTTTTTTTAAATAGATTTAAACTAAAACTCTAAAATCTTGTATAATATTTAACATACTAATGTAATTTAAAAAGTCATGTTCAAGCTTTATAAAGATGCCGTTTTAATTAAAATAATACCTTGTGATCCTGTCATAAACATCCACGTTCAGGCACTTCCTGTTATGGGGTGCCAGCGCTCTGTTCCCGTCTCCCTATTGGGCTCTTGCTTTGTCATTCTGACACATAGGCCTCCGAAAGAGACTGTGAACATTGTCTAATTTTTTTTTTTTTTTTTTAATTCTTTTTATTAATGCTTTTTGTACTGTTGAATTACAAAACAAGGCCATAGGGGCATACCCCAGCCAAACATTGCGCATAACCACATGCACAACAAAAGAAAATACCATCACACCCTAACGCTAAATACTTCTAGCTAAACACAACATAAACACCTCTCAGGTTACCCATGATAGGATTTTAGCAGGAGTTATTGTTTCTTGTAGGACCTCATCTCGTTCCTAACTGCCTGTATAGAACTGTACTGGAGCAATTAGGAGTAGGCACGATCATCTTTTAGATTATGCCTACACCTCCGTTTACCTATTCGGATTAGGACCTCAGTGCCAAGCACCCCAGGTGGGTACCCAGGAGATCCATCTAAGTCACTCCCCCTGCGGCTGGTCATCAGTTGTGGATTCAGAGTCAGTCCACAAATGCCAGACTTTTTCATATTTTTTGGGGCATCCTCGAGACAGATATGTCGCTTTATAGAGGGGTATCATTGTGTTAACTAGCTGTTTCCAAAAGGTCAGGGTGGGGGGGGTGTTTGACTTCCACTTTAATACTAAGGCTTTTCTTGCATAAAAGAGAAGGATACCTATAAGGGTACGTGTTGCTTTGGACAGTGCCAGTTGCTCCACCAGGCCGAGAAGGCAGACACTAATTGTCAGGGGAATAGGAATGGTAGTTAGGTTGTGAATAAATTGAGTTACCTCCCGCCAATAGTCCTGAATCTGTGGGCAGTCCCAAAATATATGTGTGAAGCCCGCAGGAGTAGCAGAGCATCTCCAACAGTCAGCCGACAGGGCTGGGTATATGCGATGAAGGCGTTGGGGCGTGTAATAGATCCTGTGGAGGATTTTGAATTGGATCAATTTGTCTCTAGTTGCGACCAGTGGCTGGAATGGATAGTCCCACATGTCCTCCCAGTCTTCACTGTCCAGCTCCTGCATCTCCGCCCGCCACAGGCCGCGCAGATCATCCAGTCCAACCTGGATGGACGGTAGAAGTGCACTATAAATTTTGGATAAAGGTTTTGGAAGCTCGGCATCATCTAGCAGAATCTCCAGGTCATCAAGCTCCATCCGAAGCTGAACCGACCCGAATTGCGAATTAAAGGCGTGGCGGAGCTGCAGGAACCTGAAGAAGAAAGAGTTCGGAAGCTGGAATTTGTTCTTTAGCCTATCGAATGTAAATAACCCCAACACATCGCAGATATCCCTCAAATACTTGATGCCCTTACCGGCCCACAAACCCGGGTCCTGTAGAGAGTGGAATTCCCGCAACCTTGGATTACACCAAAGTGGTGTATTAGGGGACCATCTGGCCCTTGCCAAATTAGGTTTAATCACTACTATGTACCATGCCTTAATAATCGCTTTCATAGCCGGAGGTAAAGGTACCGGGGAGCCCCCCGACCCCCTATAAAGTGCGTTGCGAAGGGCCTCAAAGGATCCCAAGCATGCTGCCTCTAGGACGACTGATGCATTGGTGTCGTCCGAGATCAGCCAGTTATGTGCATGGGTGAGCATTGCTGCTAAATAGTAGGTGTGAAAGTCTGGGCAGGCAAGTCCCCCCTGTGTCCATGGTCTACGCAAGATCTTTTTACTGAATCTAGCCGGGCGTGATTGCCACAAGAAGGAAGCCACTGAGGAGTCTAGCTGCTGGAAAAGAGACTTGGGGATCCAGACCGGAGAATGCCGCAAGATATACAGCAAGACCGGGAGTAGTTTCATTTTAATTAAGTTAATTCTCCCTATAAGAGATAATGGGAGGTTCGACCAGGCCTTCAGTTTTGATTTACACCACTGCAGCACCGGGGACAAATTAAGTTTGAAAAAATCCTGGGTGTTGGGAGAGATATTAATTCCTAGGTATCTAATGGTATCTGCCCATTGTAGAGGTGAAGTAGGATCACTCAGCCTCCTTGCCCCGGGATCTATGGGCAAAATTAAGGATTTGCTCCAGTTGGTTCGGAGGCCAGAGAGAGTCGAAAAATGATCCAGAAGCCGAAGCGCCCCGGTGAGCGAGGGACCAGGGTCCCGGAGGAAAAGGATTAAATCATCGGCATACAATGCCAGCTTCTCGGTCACCGAGCCGACCTGCACTCCAGACACCTCGCTCGACCTCCGCAAGGCCTCAGCTAAAGGCTCCATCACCAGGGCAAACAGCGCAGGTGATAGAGGACATCCCTGTCTTGTCCCCCTCCTAATCGGAAAGGAGGGTGAGAGCCTACCATTTAGTTTGATACGGGCAGTGGGGGCCCTATATAGTAAGCCGATCCATTTCCGGAAAGTTGGGCCAAAGCCAAAACCCTCCAGAACCTGCATCATATAAGACCATCTAACTGTATCGAAAGCCTTTTCGATATCGAAAGATACCAGGACCCGGGAGGCAGTCTCCTCGGGTGGGAGCTGGAGATGGGTAAAGACTCGTCTAATGTTAATGTCCGTGCACTTGCCAGGCATGAAGCCTGTCTGATCTATATTGACAAGGGATGGTAAAACTGTCATGATTCTATTGGCTAGTGCTTTGGTGAGAATTCAGCAACGAAATGGGTCTATAGGACGAGCAGCAAGTGGGGTCCTTCCCTGGTTTGGGCAGCAGCACTATATGTGCCTGGTACATGCTATCCGGTATCCTATCGGATTCCAAGCAATCTGTGAACAACTGTGTTAGCTTGGGGGCCAGTAAGGCAGCGTGAGTTTTGTACCAGTCCCCAGGTAAACCATCGGGGCCCGGGGATTTATTGTTGGGTAAGGAGTAGATTGCAGCTTCTATTTCCAGACGTGTCAAGGGCTTATCTAGCGCGACCCTGTCCTCCTCAGAAAGAAGAGGCAAAGTAATTCCCCCTAGTTCCTCTAACCCAGCAGCAGCTGAGCCAGAGAATGGGTCATCATACAATTTGCTATAAAAGAGATGAAATTCCCTCAGTATACCCTCGGGGTCAGTAACCTGGCAACCAGTGGAAGTCTGAATTCTAGGGATTACCGTTTGGAGCGTGGGTTCTGCCACTAGGTTGGCCAGTAGTTTGCCATTCTTGTCCCCTGACTCGAAAAGCTTGGCTACAAACTTCCGCGTATCAGAGTGCACCAGCGAGGTGTAATGGAGCTTCAGATCTCTCCTCGCCTGGGCTAGAGCAGAATAATTTTCAGGTGTCGGATGCCCCGTAAAAAGTTCCAGTGCCGTTCCTTCGTTCTGTTCCAATTGAGTGGTCTGCGACGCAAAGCCGGATCTCACTGCCTTAATAGAAGAGATATATTCCCCTCGGGCATAAGCCTTGCCCGCCTCCCAGACCACATCAAAGGAAGCCGACCCCACATTTGTTAGCCAGTAGTCTACAAGTTTGGGCTCCACCAACTCTTGGATTTGAGGATTGCCTATCCAATGGGACGCTAGCTTCCAACATCCCGGCTCGCGGGAGGTACCCAGAGTCAAGCCCAGCTCCAGCGGTGAGTGGTCCGAAAGACCTGCCGGGAGATAGGAGACCGCTCCGACCTGAGACAGAGCAGAAGCCGACCCAAATATGAAGTCTATGCGGTGCCGAGATGTGTGAATACGTCCTATCCTCCGGATGCTTCCACCGCCAGATTTCCTGGAGACCAAAAGTGTCCGCCCAGAGGGCCAAATCAGGGGGGGCAAGTCTAATGGGATTTGTAGTGTCTCTGTTATGATCTAGGATGGCGTTAAAGTCCCCTCCAACTAGAATATTGTGGACCTGGAGAGGGGCTATTTTTGTAAGGATGGTGTACAGGATGGAGGAATCAAACGGAGGAGGGATATATACATTGACCATTGCCCAGCGTTGGGCATACAGTTCAAGAATTAGGATGAGGTATCGTCCCCCTGGATCCATGAAGACCTGTTCCACCAAGTAAGGGAGCGACTTGTTCAGCAGAATAGTCACGCCCCTCGCGTAGGAGGAATATGTGGCATGGAACCCTTGTTTAACCCATGCCCGTTTAAGTGTTAGAATTTTACTGCCAGTCAGGTGAGTTTCTTGAAGAAACAGAACGTGAGGTTTGTGAGACTGCAGAAATTTAAACAATAATGACCTTTTCACCTTGTCATTCAGTCCTCTAATATTCCAAGATATCAACTTTAAATCTATACCCATTTAGAATAGGGAAGCTCAATAACAACAGGATCATAGAAGACCCACATCCAGTAGCGTCCTGGCCATAGGCCCGCTGCGGAGGCAGTTCAGAAGATGCAGTAGTCCAGTGAGTCTGTAGAGAAAAGAGGTGAACAGGAGAAAAGAACAAGATGAAGACAACGTAGTCCAGCAAGAAAAATGGTGCGGAACCTGAGCAGGTGTGGTAACTAAACAAGAGTACATGTAACGCCCTACCGCCTGGCATAACCCCAACTGTCGCCAAGGCAGTTTCTTACCCTAAACTTTAATAGTAGATGTCGCCTTCTGGAGGCTCAAAGTTCCTGGGATAACCTCAGCGTGAGTTCAACCTATAACAATAGGCGAGGTTGAGGGAACCTGCATCCCATCGCAGTGTGGGGGGACCTGGCAATCTGGAGCAGTAGTATAGTCCCTCCAGGTCGCAGGAGTGCCCCAGGTAGAAGTATGCTACCAGGTTCTCCGCTCTTCAAGAGAGCAAAAAACAAAAAAAAAAAAAAACCACCCCAATGGGGGGGGGGTCAACTGTGGTAAACTTGTAGAGGTACATTTGGGGTAACTCCGGTGCTTACAGGGATAAAATAGGATAAAGCAAACCAGGATGAAGAAGAATCGTGCATCACATGGACTAATGAGAAGAATCTTTCAACGCAAGGTGGTTAGCCAGCCATCAGCATCCGCAGGGTTGTCGAAGAAGCGGACCGTTCCGTCATGTTGGACTCGCAGACGGCTGGGGTAAAGCATGCTATATTTAATGTTCTTGTCCCTGAGTCGTCTGCGGACATCATTGAAGGTCTTTCTCTTTCTTTGCAAATCTGCTGAAGAGTCAGGGAAAAGAAGAACTGAGGTGTTGCAATATTTGAATGTGGGATGTTTGCGGGCCTCGGAGAGAATCTTGTCCCTGTCCCGGTAGTTGAGGAAGCGGACCAGGAAAGGCCTGGGAGGGTTCCCCGGGATGGCTCTGCCCGTAGGCACTCGGTGGGCCCGTTCAACAACGTAGGTGGGGGGAACATCCGTAAAGCCCAGGAGAGTTTTGAAGAACTCCTCCGCAAATACAGCAGGGCAATCCCCCTCCTCTCCCTCAGGCAGACCAATGACTCTGACATTGTTGCGCCGCAGCCTGTTTTCCGCGTCATCTGACTTTGCGACAAGGGACTGCACTGTGCGTTGTAGCTCAGCAATGGAGGTGGAATGAGTGGCCGTTAGATCCTCAGTGGCCGATACTCTTGATTCAGTTTTGGACATCCTCCCCCGTATCTTGTCCAGGTCATTACGTATGAGAACGCACTCCTCAGCAAGGTGGTCAATGCGCACTAGCAGCGAAGTCCTACTCTGCTCGATCGCAGCAAGGATTATGGCTGTGCCGTCAGGAGATGGCGGGGCTGGCCGAACATTGTCTAATTTTAAAAATTCAATTTGGAGTCCACACCAACAGATTCTATAGATTTAAAGCCCTGATGAAGGGGGACGATTTGTGGTCCCCAAAAGGTGTTGGTTGCAGCACCTGATATATGTCTGGAATAAAACATAACTTTGGACTCTGAAGCCCTGTACACACGATCCGTTTTACCGATGAAAACAGTCCGATGGACTGTTTTCATCCAACGAACCGATTGTGTATGGGCCCCATCGGTCTTTTTTCCATCGGTGTGAAAAAATAGAAAATTTTTTAAATTTATCCGATGGGGAAAAAAAACAATAGCAAAATCCGATTGTCTGTGTGGAGCTCCATCAGAGAAAAAACCCACGCATGCTCAGAATCAAGTTGACACATGCTCAGAAGCATTGAACTTAATTTTTCTCGGCTTGTCTGAGTGTTTTACGTCACAGCTTTTGGGATGGTCGGATTTTGGACTCATGGTGTGTAGGCAAGACTGATGGAAGTCAGCTTCATCGGAATTCCGATGGAGAAATCCATTGGATTAGAATCCATAGGAAATCCGATCGTGTGTACAGGGCTTAACACTTTGGTGTGGAGATTAAATCTTCAGACTCAAATATTACTTCCATATTCCAAGGTTATTGTGGCAGCTTCTCGGTTCACAGGAGCAATCCACTTCTCACCTAGCGCCCCATTGGGATACCACCAGTACAATTTCACCAAATACACAGATGGCTTAAAAGCATTATTTACCTAAGTTTCCAGTGCCATCAATCCACCAATTCACATTAAGCACGCATGGTCCACTGTTGTTACAATTGGGAAACTCACCCAAAGAAATGCCATTTGGGCATATTGCAGTACATGCATGTAGACAGAAAGTGGTTCCAGAGAGGCTGCAGGAGATCAGCATCACTGAGATGGAAGAAAGATCAAGAAAAGGGAAAAAACAAGTATTTTATTTTAAAAATAGCATTTTTATTTTTTTTAAACTGATCTGAATGCAGCCCATTACAGGCATGTAAATATCATTAAACTAGCACCGTATTTAGATCAGTGAAAAAATACAAAGATCTGGTCAGTATTTTACGTGTGTACACACATAAAATCACATTTCCCCTAAATTGTTTATCATTGTGGGAGCTAAAATAATTTTTATGCCTGCAAGTGTGCATATATATGTGTAAACGCGCACACTATCCAGATCATACTTGCATTTTCTGAAAAAGAACTTTCTGCCAGAAAGATCCAGCATTCATACATCCATATCATATGCAAGGTGGTTTAAGAAACTCCAAATGTCATTAAAACTAGTGGTGCAACGGATCGGTGGTGATCCATGATCCGAACGGGTCACCCTGTTCGGATCGGAACACCACGCGATCCGCTGAGCGCTCCGGAGCCTCGGCCATTGGAAAGGCCGCGGCATCGGCCTAGCTCCGGAGCGGCGGCCACCTTTGTACACCCGGCGGCGGCCGCTGTAGTGACGTTTTGCCGCCATCTTGCTCCACCCCACACTCCTCACTCTCATTACTGTGCAGAAGGGGCCAAGCGGACATCTTGTTACACCCAACAGAGTTTTAGATTTCAGGTATTTTATATGCTTAAAGCTGTGATTGGCCGGAGCGGCGAAGACGTGCCTCCGCGCATGCACGCGGGAGCCGTCACATTCGGCTACGCCCAGCGATTGCTGGGAAGTAGCCGATTTTGTGAATGGGATTAACCCCATGAATGCGCCGTTGTCTACGGCGCGCATGCGCCGTAGACAGCGGCGCCTGTCATTTTTAGTAACTATCTCCTAAACCGTGTAGGTTTAGGAGATATTTCTTGCACCTACAGGTAAGCCTTAATCTAGGCTTACCTGTAGGTGCAAGTTGAAAAAGTGGGTTTACAACCACTTTAAGCATATAAGCTCCATTTTGTGTTGAAAATAACTGTGAAATAGAAAACTCCGGTGGGTGTAACATTATTTTTTTTTTTTTTGCCGATCCGAAAATGATCCGATCTGTGGCTCTGATCCGAGGATCGATCCGATCCGTGAGTTTTTTGATCCGTTGCACCCCTAATTAAAACCCATCTCTGGACTTCAGCTGTAAATTGGGTTATCTTATTCTGAAATAAGTACTCAAATTTTTGTATTTGTTTTGGACTTCAGCCTTCAGATTTGGTCTGGTCTTGCTACTCAGTCAGATAACTTCAAAACCCACCTGGCAGTCTGCAGTGCATGAAGTTTGCATGACCTCTCCATTTTTTGTAGGTTTCCTCCTACCTTCCAAAATCTTACAGTAAGGCTAGGTTTCCACTATTGCGACCTGAAAGTCACGTGATTTCGCTGCAATTTTTGCATCGATTTTGATGCGACTTAAAAAAATGCCTGTGTATTCTTGAAGTCTATGGACCTTAAGTTACATCAAAGTGGGACTAAAGTAGTGCAGGGACTACTTTGCAGTCGCTGCGACTTGAAGTCGCACAGATATGAACGGTGCTCATTGGAAATCATGGGGTGCGATTTTGCAATCTCAAGTCGCACGACAAGTCGCACTAGTGGAAACCGAGCCTTAGGTAAATTGTCCCTCTGTATGTACATGAGTGTGGTAGGAATGTGTGATTATGAGCCCCTGTAGGGGACTGACATGTTGGAGCTTTATAAATGCAGAAAATATTCATTCCTGCACCAGAGTTTCCAGTTTTACTCAACTGCTACAACCAGTGATGGAGTCTTATGCCCCATACACACGATCGTTTTTCTTGCCATTTTTTTTCTTGCCGTTTTTCACATCGTTTTTTTTCATGTTTCCTCTCAAGCCTGTCTTGCGTACACACGATCATTTAAAAAAACGATCAAGCAAAGCGCAGTGACGTACAACACGTACGACGGCACTATAAAGGGGAAGTTCCGTTCGAATGGCGCCACCCTTCATGTTAGTAAAGTTTGTTGAGCGACGATTCGCTCTTTTCAGTCTCGTGCTTTTCAGTCCGTGACTGCGTGACGAATGTGCTATCTCCATTACGAACGCTAGTTTTACCAGAACGAGCGCTCCTGTCTCATACTTGATTCTGAGCATGCGCGTTTTTTTTCACGTCGTTAAAGCATACACACTATCGTTTTTCACGTCGTTAAAAAAAACGACATGAAAAACGACGTGAAAAAAGAGAGCATGTTCGAAATTTTTAATGGCCGTTTTTCACGTCGTTAAAAATGCTCTGGAGCCTACACACGATCATTTTTAATGGCCATTTTTTTTAATGGCATTTTTAACGGCATGAAAAACGATCGTGTGTATGGGGCATTAGTCTGTTTTTTTATAATAATATATGTAAAACGTCATCAAAGAGTACAGACTTTCTTAATGCGTGTATTATAATTGGCATTTACCATGGAAGAAAAAGCAGCCATTTGTGAAAATGCTTTAATTGGCTTTTTTTGCAGTTATTTTCTAAATGTTTTATTGTTTTCTATTTGTCTAGCTTTTTATCATTGTGGCTGTTTTGTAGTGTCCGTTTGTGTCAGGGTGGACTTGATTTAAACCAACTCAATTTAAATCATAATTTTTAAAGAGCAACTGTCCTCTCTGTCCCGCAGCGGCTCCTCCTCTGACCCGCTGTTGACCGACAGTCCCATTCACTTTAATGGGGCGACTGGTGATGCAACAGTGACCCAACAAGGTGAGGGACGTGGCGGCAGCAGGTGAGTGGATGCCCGCTAACAGGTGCTCTTTATGTAAGGACTCATTCTTGCTGGTAGTTAGAATCTTTAATATCTTTAATATTTGCAAACAAAATGAAGGTTTCCTATTTAGAATAATAAGCTGTCAGGTTAGTAAAACAGCGATATCAGAACCGATTCAATCATACAGTTTGTAGTTTACATAGATTTGAAAAACATTGGGATAAAGGAATATTCCTGAACTTTGTTTTATCTCATGGTTGCTGTGAAATTGTGTGAATGCATCAATGCAGTGCATGTTATCACAGCTTGCAGAGCTTGGATTCATTGAATGAGTTTACCAAAAATGTAAATATTGCCGAATATACAGCCTCATGCTACATAACTAAGCTCCATTTCATGCTGAAATTTTTTTTTTTATTAATGTATCTTAAATAGAAAACTATCTTTAGATAGATTTTTACTCCAAAAGCATTTTATTAAAATAATTTTGATAAAAGTAAAAAAAATCCGATTTGTTTTAAAAAAAAATCATAGACTTTTATCCACCCTGGTTTTACTGTAGTTCAGGTTTAGCTTTTAATGTTGTTTACCTGTAACTTCATACACCTTCATACGCCTAAATGACTACAGTATATTTTATGTCAATAAATCACAATTTGGTCACATTTGGCTTTACACTTATCTAGCTGAACTGTTAAGTTGGCTATGCAATGAGCAAAATTTGGCCATTTTCATCAGAGACCGGCTGATTTTTGATTAGTGTGTGGCCATCCCTGCTGGACAGAAGCCGATAATTGATTTCTGTCGAAGGGGCATGCTGGAATTTTTTTTGTTCGGTCAGCGGCTGCAGCTGATTGACTGTTTTCTGACAGTTGCGGGTGATTCCTCCATTCAGCTTATTTGTGTGGATGGCGCAATCTGTTAGTTTTCTAACAGATTTGAACTTTTTTAGAATAATATCTCCAATTCTGGAGACATCACTCAAAACAGAAAATATATACCTGTGCTCAAATCCCAATAGCTTGTACATGTATTTAAACTATCAGGTGCTAAATGGGTGTGACCACATATTGACACTACAAATTCTGGATGGTCCATCCAGAATTTGTAGTCAGAGGCGGCTCTAGACTTTGTGAGACCTTAGGCATAACTTAGACATGAGGCCCCACCACTAATGGAAAAAATTATTCAAGCGATAATAAATAACAGCATTAATATCATATATTAAGAGTCTTAGTGATGGTTTCAGTGTCCATTCTCTCAGTGCTGAAGTCAGGGCACTTTTTTCTCAGTACACTCTGTCTTGGTGCTGGACTCAGTGTCCTCTGGGCTGAGCGGTGCTGCACGGAGAAGGAGAGAGCGACTCGGAGGAGCCAGTGATCACCGGCCGAGCACACAGGCAGGGAATGAAATACAGAGCAGCCAGTGCAGTAGAGGCGGGAGCTCTGCTACTCACTCCAGCCACCCAGGCACTGCTATTCCTACCCATCTCAAGCTCTTTAAAGAAAAAAAAAAATACATTAAAAATCCTAAAAAAATAAGAAAAAAATTAATAGAAAACGAAAAAATTTATACTCACCCGAAAAGCCTGTTGCTATGCGTAAATCCCCTAATCTGCCTTCTACTGTGCCTCTTCCTTGTCCTCGGATTGAGAACTTCCGTTTCCTCTTCTTGTGAATGGGGCGAGCTGCCTTCTGGGAACTGTGTGTATCCCAGGAGGCAAGCCGCCCATTCACAAAGCACCGTGCGAATGGCGCATGCGCAGTAGGAAACGGGCAGTAAAGCCGTAAGGCTTCACAGCCTGTTTCCCTTAGTCAGGATGGAGGAGCCAGGAGCCTGGCAGCTGCGATCGATCGCCGTGGCGGGACTGACATCACGGGCAAGTAGGACAGGTAAGTGTCCTTATTAAAAGTCAGCAGCTACACTGTTAGTAGCTGCTGACTTTAAAAAAAAAAAAATACAAGCTGCACCTCCGCTTTAATTGGGCAAATAAGGTGGTTGCGAGGCCCCTGAGAGTGCGAGGCCTTAGGCGACCGCCTAATTTGCCTAATTAGAGAGCCGCCTCTGTTTGTAGTGTTAATATGTGGTCACACCCCTTTAGCACCTGATAGTTTAAATACATGTACAAGCTATTGGGATTTAAGCACAGGTATATATTTTCTGTGTTGTTATGCAAGTCAGTGACCAGACCTAAACCTGGTAGCTTTCCCCCACCTTGTGTCTTTATGCCCCAGGTTGGCATGGTGTCCACCGTAGCATTTGCAGTGTCAAAGCAGTGTAGGACCGGTCATAAGAGGGATTACTTTGATGCAGTTGGTCAGCATAACCTCTTAGCGCCGACCGTGCGCAAATTTGCATTTGTGACTTGAAGGGTTTAAACTGGGGAGATGCCTGCAGCTGCAGGCATCACCCCGGTACCGTTTTTTAGAGCGGGCGATTGGCTTTTTAGTGATGACAACCGATGCAGCTAAAAGTTGCTCGGCTGTTATTCTAAAGGAGCAGAAGGGGATGTCCCCCTCCCACCGCCTTCTGCCACTCTTCCCAGGCCTCCCAATGGGATCCGGCGCGTCCGCTGGCTAGGCTGAGTCTGGAATGAAGCCGGAAAAGGCTTTGATCGAGTCTCCTATGTTAAAACACGGAAGCGACCTCACGACTCCACTTCCGGTTTACAGCCAATGGCACAGATTAAAAAAATATGACAGTATTCAGAATCACCGTTTTTGGCAATCTGAATATTTTTAAGTGCAAAGGAGGCATTTGGGGTCTTTTAGACCCCGATCCCTCCATAAAGAGTACCTGTCACCCCTATCACTGTCACAAGGAATGTTTACATTTATTGTGACAGCAATGAAAGTGATCAGAATTATTTTTTTTTTTTTTTTAAGGGACAATGTAAAAATAAAAATAAAACATTTTTAAAGTGCCCCTGTGTGCTTGCGTAGCAAATAAAATGCATACGTACGTCGTACCCGCATATGTAAATGGTGTTTATATAATACATGTGAGGTATCGCTGCTAACGTCAGAGTGAGAGCAATAATTCAAGCAAAATACCTTCTCTGTAACTCTAACCTGGTAATCGTCACATTTTTTTAAAGTGTCGCCTATTGAGATTTTTAGGTACCATAGTTTGTCGCCATTCCACGAGTGTGGGCTATTTCAAAGCATGACATGTTAGGTATCTATTTACTCAGCATAACATCCTCTTTCACATTATATTATACTGTTTAGTTTTTTTTTTAATTCAGTGTCTTAGTGTCTTTTTTTCCCAAAAAAATGCGTTTGGAAGACTGCTGCACAAATACTGTGTGACATAAAATATTGCAACGATCGCTATTTTATTCTCTGGGGTCTCTGCTAAAAAATATTTATAATGTTTGGGGGTTCTAAGTAATTTTCTAGCAAAAAATACAGATTTTAACTTGTAAGCAACAAATGTCAGAAATCGGCTTGAAAGGGTTAAGCATGTATTGCAATATGTGTGAACTAAATATCCCTGTTTTTCATTTGCATAGTTTGCTGGAAAGGGTGTATAGCAGTGTGCAGAGGGTCCATCCACAATTTGTAGTCTCACTCACAAAAATATATTGGTAAGACAGAACGAGTCCAGAGATGGGCAACAAAAAAGTTTAAGGCCCCGTTCACACCTTTGCGAATTGGTTGCAGCTTACACCGCATCCAATTCGCATAACATTATAAAATACATTGAGTCCAATGAAGCTGGTTCACATATGTGCGATGCATTCACACTGCGCATTGCCGAAAAAACGTGTGCGTTCTCTAGGCATTGCGGTGCGGATCAGGTGCGAATTCAGGCCCATTATGTTCTATGGGCATGCATCTGATTCGTACATGTGTTGCGTTCTGAACAGGGATCTTGAGGGGGAACTCAACGCCAAATTTTAAAAAAAAACGGCATTTGGGGGGAACTGGCTGTATATGGGGGACAAACTGGCTGAATATGGGGGGAACTGGCTGAATATGGGGGACAAACTGGCTGAATATGGGGCACAAACTGGCTGCATTTGGGGGGAACTGGCTGTATATGGGGCACAAACTGGCTGAATATGGGGGGAACTGGCTGTATATGGGGGACACGCTGGCTGCATTTGGGGGGAACTGGCTGTATATGGGGGACAAACTGGCTGAATATGGGGGACAAACTGGCTGAATATGGGGGGAACTGGCTGTATATGGGGGACACGCTGGCTGCATTTGGGGGGAACTGGCTGTATATGGGGGACAAACTGGCTGCATTTGGGGGGAACTGGCTGTATATGGGGGACACGCTGGCTGCATTTGGGGGGAACTGGCTGTATATGGGGGACAAACTGGCTGCATTTGGGGGGAACTGGCTGTATATGGGGGACAAACTGGCTGCATTTGGGGGGAACTGGCTGTATATGGGGGACAAACTGGCTGCATTTGGGGGGAACTGGCTGTATATGGGGGACACGCTGGCTGCATTTGGGGGGAACTGGCTGTATATGGGGGACAAACTGGCTGCATTTGGGGGGAACTGGCTGTATATGGGGACAAACTGGCTGTATATGGGGGCACACTGGCTATATATATGGGGACACACTGGCTGTATATGGGGGCACACTGGCTATATATATGGGGACAAACTGGCTGTATATGGGGGCACACTGGCTATATATATATGGGGGCACACTGGCTGTATATGGGGGCACACTGGCTGTATATATGGGGGCACACTGGCTGTATATATGGGGGCACACTGGCTGTATATGGAAATAAACTGGCTGTATTTGAGGGGGCAAACTGGTGGCGTTTGGGCACAGTGGCTGCGTTTTAATGGGCACAATGGCAGCAATTGATTTTTCTTTTTTTTCAGTTTGTTTGCGCCCCCCCAAAAATTTGGAGCACCAGCCGCCACTGTTCAGGGGGCAGTATTTTCTAGATTTAGCTAAGATCTAGAATATAGAGACAGGACCTCAAACTAGCAAGAGGAAATTTCAAAACGAATCTTAGAAAATATTATTTTACTGAAATAGTTCTTGATGCTTCAAACTTAATTCCAGGAGATGTAGTGAGTCAGCCAACAGTAAGTGGGTTCAAACATGCTTGGTACAAACATAGATCTATACTCAAGACAAGAAAGTAAAAAAAAAAAATGAGGCAGACTCGATGGACCAACTTGGTCTTTTCTGTCCTCACTCCTCTAGGTTTATTGACTTATAACTATGAAATGTGGGATTTGTAGTGTGCATAGAGCAGTGCATATGACCACAATCAACATGTACTGCTTGTTTCAAACAAACAGAAGTGGGAAGGTAATAGAGAGGTTCAGGCACAAATGAAGGATATTATAAGGAGGCAGAAAAACACAGTAAGAAATTCTTGAAAACTTGATTAGAGGGCCATTAGGTAATGTATGTGTATGCATTATTTTTGGAGAATAAGGATTTATTTATGGACTTTAGCATGGGCATCCAGTTAAAGTGGTTGTAAACTCTACTTCATAACTTTTCCCCATGTAATGGAGCCTAGAGTAACTTGCATGTCCATGTCTTTCATATGGCTCCAATGTGCGCCCTTTAGAAGAAATCGCCAATATTTACTTCAATGATGTCGCTGTCGAATGCGCATTTTTGCCTTAGTTTACGGCACGCTTCGTGGTCTGTCAGTCTATTTCTCTTGTGCTGTGCCTGCATCATCAGCAGGTAATCTCGCAAGATTACGGTCCCATTGAGATTTTCCTGATACACCTCATGTGACTTGCACGTCACAGGGGTTGTAACATCGGCGCTCAGCGTCAACGGAGCAAGCAGGCCCACTGCGCATGCGTGAAACACAGAGGAAGGGCGGAAGTATGCTGAGGGCAGGAAGCAGACAGGAGCTAAAATGACACAGCCTGCAGCTGGAAAAAATCGAAACGAAACTACACTGGAAAAGAAGCAATAGGCATGGTAGGTGGATAAATCAGATTGCAATGTGTTTTAAAAAGTTTAAATTGGTGGCCTTATAGTTGCAAATGTTTTGTGCACTGGAGTTTACTTCCTCTTTAATGGAGTGATGTTAGTGGTACAAACAATCTTTAGAAAAACTTTGGAATGCCAGACACAGAAGAAATTCCATTTGATCATCACCCGATTCAGATTTTTGCACATTATGAAAAATAGGGTGGTGACATTTTCATGGCCTGTTCACAAATAAAGCACTAAGAACTACTGTGTGTATAGGATGAGGAAAGGATATTTTAATGGTTAGAGTTTTTCCTAACAGCAGACATGAAAGGTAGACGTCCTGCTTTGCTATGAGCCCCTAAAGCTCAAGGTTAGACATAAATACAGCTAAAACATAAGGATACTATCTGAAAAGTAAATATAACTATTGGCTTTACATGGTGTTTGGATTTTTAATGACAACAGGGCCTCATTCACATGGGCACTGAGACCCTGAAGCCTGGTACACACAATTAGTTTTTATTCGTTCAACCCTGCCGGTTGAACAAAAAAAAAACTGACAGCTCCGGTCGGAGCCGCTGTACTAACAGTCCGACAATAGTACAGCGATCTCCCCTGCTGAGCTGTAGTGTTGTCTGATCAGTGCTTTTTAGCCATTGTCCGCTGATTGGGAACCAGTCGGTTGCTGGGTTTCTAGCATGCTCGTCCGATAGAAGCCAGCCAAGCGGCTGGTTTCTGTTGGACCGGCTCACATACACACGTCCCGAATGTCGGCTGGTTTTTATTGAATCCGCCAATGACTCCCGACATTCGGCCCGTGTGTACTAGGAATTACAGCATGAATTGTCAGGTGCTGTGTGCTGGCTGCCCAAGTAAGTCTATGGGAACACAGCTGCTCATCCTAATTTGACAGGCATGGGGGTGCTGGTAAGGCGCCCTGAATTCATACTGTGCACATTCAGGGTCACTCACCCATGCACCTGTCAAAGTAGGACAAAGTTTAGCTTTTTTGCCTAAAAATCTGACATGCTGATCAGTTGCATGTGCATCCCATCAACCAACTTCTTCAGGCTGAAAGAAGCAGGCCAAGATGTAGATTGTAGTTTTAATGGGTAGTGATCTGACCGGTTCCCCTCTCCTATGCCAGGAAGCTGATCTAATAACTTTTAGCTAGTTTTGTGCTCAGAGTAAAGGTTACCACACCTCTAACTAGGAAGCAATTGACAAAGGACTCCTGGAATTTGGACCAATACCATTTGTGGAATTAATTTAAATAGCAAAATTGAATGCCTTGTTTAGCGCCTGTCTATACTAGAGCCATGTAACACATTAGTCCAAAAACAAATATATATTATATTGCAGTTTACCAGACCTTCAATGTGGTGCCTGAATTCATTTTCTTAGAGTCCAGGCTTTTTTTCTTTTTTTTTTAATCCTGCGAACATCACATTTTCATCCCTGGGTGGCTACGCTCCCTCCTCCCACTGATTCCCTGGGGGCAGCCATGGTTGCCACCCAGGCTTGTCTACAAATATAGCTGCCTTCATTCATCTCTATTACATGGTGGATGGGGAGAATAGTAGTTTTCACAAGAAGGCTAATATTATTTGTGCTTTTAGTTCAGCTCACAGGACGTGACAAGCACACTGCATTTCCAGCAAGGTCAACAGGTGTTTTCTGTACTTGCTGAAAATGTTCTTAGCCTGAAGATTGGAAACTAAAGCAGTCATTAATTCTCAGGACTGGTAAGTTATGATATATTATTTTTTTTATTCTTGGGTTTAGTTATCTTTTACTATTTGGACTAGGTATGCCTGGAAGGGACCTACATACCACAGTTTATTTTGACATTTGTGCATACAAGGCCTCATAACTATACCTTTAATTCAAGTTAATCTATTAACTTCTAATGCTTATTTAAACTGCTTTGGTTTCATTTTTTTTAACAATGTAATATATATCTTAATTTAAAATTACACTGTACTTTGGAGACTAGTAGATAAGAGAACACAACAGTCAACAGAAACCTATGATGATGGTATCCCATTTCTCTACTTATTTTCTAGACAGCTGACCTCCATTTTGTTGAAGAACATGCGTTAATGACATTTAACCTCAAATAACATTGAAATTCAAGGAATGCATTTTTTTCACATTTTTATTACTATTATTATTTAATACACATTCATAGCTACACAGAAAGCATGAAACTGTCGGAGATCTTGCTCAATAAGTGGGATTTTTTAATGATAGTAATTTTTCTCCCAGTGTTTTGTGCTTCACTGGATATGAATGCAGAGATTGTATTTTCCAAGCTGATATAGTTGTCATGTTTACATCAAATTTTAATTATTGGCCCTTTGACACAAAGAATAGAAAAGAATACACACTTCTCTCTGAATGATAAGAGATAGCAGGGCTGGTGTAATTGATAGTTTAAGGTATTTTGGGATAGCAAATTGTTGACTTTTGCAGGTGTTGAATTAATGAAATGCCCCAACGCCTCACAAAAAATGAAATAGTTTGCTTAACTGCCGATTAGAGTTGCCTACTTTAATTGATGTTTCTCAGAAACTTTCTTTGCAAGTTTGCAGATTATTTGAGTGAAGAGTTTATATGACTGCCTGCCACTGAAACTTTGTATTAACTGGATACTTCCGTTTAAATCAAAAACTGCAGTAAAGGGTCCAACGTCTGAACATGTACCAAAGCCAGTTACTATGTGATGCACATAGTAAAGTAAATAGAAAACTTCCATTTCCGTCTCACTCAGACACTACATTTTACAGTGGGGAGGTTTTAGCAGCACAGTCAGTTCTGCCAATCCAGAAAGCCCCGAGCAGGGTCTAGGTATGACCAGGTGCTAATTGAATCAGCAATGACAGTGCTGGTAACCAAGCCCCCTTGCAACATTTTCCCACCCACAATAGTGCAAGCAGGCACAATCTACACAAGAGTGTCAACACTGCTCTGAATTCAGGAGCAGTGCAGCATTGTTGCCACACCATTACAGGAAGCTGCACTATTTGGAATTCATTGGCAGACTCAATAGGCATTCGTGGGACTTTGCAGGGGGACTAAGAGAAAACTAGAAATGTGGATACACTTAGGCCATAGTTTTACTCTAAGCTGTTTCTGACACAATGGTGCAACAGTCGTTGAACTGCATGAGCTGGATTGGGCTTGGGTACAGATGACTTGGACTGTGGTAAACCAGGCCATTAGCTTGTATGCCCAAATCTGGCCAGATGTTAAGAACTCAGATCTAGCTTTTAGATCCTGAGAGGCCCAGGGAATAAGATGAGCAAAATTGCGTTTGTTGTGTGACCATATTGAATGTACTGTGTGCTTTATATTCAGATGGGCTTTTATCAGTCTCACGGGTCATCTGCACACCATGCACAGTCCAGATATTTAGGCCAAAACCAATAGAGAACTCTCTCCATGCCCCCACCCATTGGTAGAACTTTTATGACCCTCATTGCATAGTAGACTAAATCCCATCTCTTCTAACATGATAGAACTTATCGAGAGAGAGGTTTTAGAGAAAAAAAATTCTTGCAATTGTTAACCACTTATCCTCCGGTGACATTAATACAGTGATCAGTGCTAAACAAAATATGCACTGTCACTGTTCTAAGAAATGGGTTAACATCAGGGTCGATCACAGGGTTAAATGTGTTTCTAGCCAGTGTTTTAGTGTACTTTGTGTGCTGCTTTTACTAGGGGAAGGCATGGATCCATGTTCCTGCTTTGCAGGAATGCAGGAGCCGCCACTAGGTACTTGATCCGGTGCAGCAGTGCCACTTTGCCACTGTATATGTAAGTTATACAGTCGGAAAGAACAGGGTAGAATAGTATTGTGCTACTATTTGTAAATTTTCCTAGCACAGTATGTCTAAATCAGTGGTTCTCAACTCCTGTCCTCAGGACCCACTAACAGGCCAGATTTTAAGTATTACCTTGGTGAGATGCAGACTAGAATACTGCAATCCCTGAGCAGAAAATTATATCACCTGTGATGCATTTCAGTTATCTTGCAAACCTGGCCTGTTGGTGGGCCCTGAGGACTGGAGTTGAGAACCACTGGTCTAAATGAACACACTGTAATAGTAGATTTCACTTGCAGGGTAGGGCTGTAGATTAAATTGAGGCTCTTGGCATAACATGGAACTGGGGATGAGTTACTATGCTGAGGGGTAAGAAGCTGGATAAGAAAGAAGACTGTAAACTTAAGAACCCCCTACATTGTAGAGTGTGGGTACACAGAAATCTGTTTCCTATATTGAAGGTTTTTAAAGTTACAAAATTGTAAAAGAAAGTTTACACCCCTTCTTCTTTGACTCCATTTGACAAATTATGTATGTCGGCTGCCCCTGTTCCTCACTCTATCTCAGCTCTTTATTAGATGCTGCTGTCAGCTGAGTCTGGGAGCAGGCCGGTATACATACGGGAATGGGAGAGAGACTTGCAGCATACGTTTACGGAGGCCCAACTTGACCACTCATATAGCCTTCTGTGGACATAAAGATCCAGGAAAATAGCTTTAAGTTGCTGATCCAGTGGTACTCTGGTGAGGATTTTTCTGACTAACTCAGATGTCTTCTGGAGGGGCTGTGGGCTTCGGGCACTTATCTACATAGTTGGTGGGAGTGCCCGAGGCTCCAGCCATTCTGGCAAGATATTAGAGCCCAGATAAAGGTAATACTGGATATTGAAATGAGTGACTCTCCTTTGGAGTTCCTGCTTCATGTGCCATCCATCCCTCTCAGTCACTACCGAAAGTCGGTCCTGCCTCGCCTCCGGAATGCAGCCAGGCGTCTGATCCCATCTATTGGAAAACAGCACCTGTTCCTGGAAGAGCTGATTGGATCCGCCTGGCTAATAACTTTATGGCAGCGGAGGATTGGGTGGTGACGTGTTGGGACAGACAAGTTCTACGGTATTTGAGCCACTTGGATACGTTATACCTCTAGCGCCTCGCATTAACCCCAGCTTGCCACTTCTGGGTCCTCTTTGTCTTTATCTCCACTGCTAGGAAATTAAATTGAATTGATTTTGTGTAGTGATATCACGGAGTGAGGTGGGCTTGCCGTAGATCTTTAGTACATTGTCGATATCGATACATCTAAATTCAGTTATAGTGCTGATTTTTTTTTGTTTTTGTGTATAACCTATCCCTCATCTCCCCTGCTCCCCTTCCCTCCTATTCCCCTCTCCGATACCCATTCCCATTTTTGACCCTTTTCCCTTTCCTTTCATGATATTATTCATAGGCTTCTAGCTCATGCCTGGTACGACAACTCAGGAACACAACCCCCAGTATTGTCTGGGAAAGAATATGGTATAATTACATGATGTACGCAACTGAATGTACCAATGAGCATTTAATATCACTTTTGCATGCTTGTGATTTACGATGTGTTGCCCTTTAGGCACCTTTTTCTTTTTTCTGTATACTATGTTTTTTGTTTGATAAGAAAGAAAGAAAGTTTACAGCTACAGAACTACAAATTATACATTCAGAACAAAGCTGAGCTATCTGGCCGTGAGCTCTCACACATTTACAAGAAGATGGTCACCAAAAACTTCACTGCACAATGTTAGCTGCTTTAAATGTAAGCAGGGCATTGGTGTTTTTTCTGAAGTGGGGTCCTAGGGTGGTGATTGGTTCATGTTACCTGGGGTTCTGGTGGAACCATTGGTAGGGCAGAGGGTAGAAGTATGTGCAGAGAAGCAGGTGATAGATGGACAGCACATAGCGATATAGGGCTGATTCAAAAAATTCATCTGAATGATAATTATATTATTCAGATATTCTGAATGGAAAGCATGCCTAAGTTTCTGATTAGGATTTTTGAAGAGACTTTTAAAATAATGTTACGGTTTTATTGTTCTCTGTGTCCCCTTTGAAAAACTCCTCTCTACCTGCACTGGTGACACCCAGGACATTAATGAGAAACTAAACTTTGCTTCTCCTCTCTGACACCTTCATTACTAGAGCCTACAAGGAAATAATTACATCTTCTGACTTCTTAGTATCCTACATGGAAATGTATGAAGAGCAAGGAAAGAAGTTCTGTGCAATGCTAAGGATGACATGGTAACAGTATGGGCCCATTTACACTTATGGTTGGGGGGGGGGGGCAAATGCAGCTGGATGGTGATGTACACATGCCTCTGCCATGATACTGTGCTTTGCATGTGCGGCAAAAATTTAACTCTCCTGTCACAGTTAGCAGGTATGACTTTCTCCATACATGGCCCATTCAATGAATGGGGATGGGTCGCTACCACCCTGCAACGGTGTGCAATGCATATGGTTGCGGCTCAGTAGTTTGGGCTTTATGAGGTAAAACGGACACTACAAAGGCAACATATCCTCACCAGCTGTCAAATGCTTCTTAAAAGCAATCTACCATGGATCAGAGAGGTGGTGAAGTCTGCTGCATGTGTAAAACGTAGCCTAAGTAAGGGTAGTACATCTATTAAAGCCTACGTTTAGTCAAAGTTAAAACAAAAAATCCCTCCTTCACCCCAGGTGCTGTAATCTTTGTGTGTGGCGGGGTTAATAGAGCCAATGGACCTGTGACAGGCGCTCAGCAAGACTGCCCATCTGTGCCCGCCCTTTCCACCTAGCTCCTCCATTTATAGAAGCTGTACTATAGCTTCTATGACTGAAACACAATCTATGAATGGAGGGGGTGGACCTTTTAATCATCTGCCACTCAAAGATTGTGTTTCATTCAGTGGAGCTATAGTATGGGTTCTATCAAAGAAGGAGCTTGGCGTAAAGGGCTGACATAGTCGTTTACTCTTGATGAGTGCCTGACAAGATTACTGTAGTGGGGGCTGGAGGGGGTCTATGGAAGAAGATTTCAATGAATGCTGGAGCACAATAGACACATTGGAGTAACGCCTTGTTCACACGGGTGTACTATAGTGCATGCCCGTGTGAGGACCCTGTTTGCCCGCACAGGGATGCACAGGTGTTCTGTGCATTCCAATGCAGGCGGGCCTGTTCAGTACAATTGGGATGCAGCGGATGCACAGACACAGCCACTACTCCCAGTTTGACAGCCGTGCAAGTGCAGGTGTGTGTCCCCAAACACAGACAGTGTGCGTCTGGGGTGTGCACCCGCACAGCTGTCAAATTGGAAGCAGCAGCTGTGTCCTTGCAGCCACTGCATTCCAATTAAAATGAAATAGAAATGCCTGCATGGGATTGCACCGAAAACCCATTTTTCCGCATGCGGGAAAACATGGCCTTCACATGGGCCTTAAAGTTGAAGTCCTCCCTAACACTGAAATCCAAGGATCTAACACTAACCTATCTAGCCCTGTAAAGAAGAAATCGCTAAACATACCTTTTTTGAAGCCGATCCGACCTGATCCCTCGCTGAGCTTTCAGCTGCAGTTTCGATGTGGTGGCGGGTGCAGAGGACAAAGCTGACAACGGAAACCCCATAGTAACTCTATGGGTAACGTCATTCCCTATTCATTTCACAGCCGTTGTCGGCTGTGTCCTCTGCAGAGCTTCTGCTGCTGGAGACCTGATCGGCTTCAAAAAAGGTATGTATAACGATTTCTTCTTTACAGAGCTAGATAGGTTAGTGTTAGATCGTGGATGTCTGTAGATGCAGGGATTTTAGTGTTAGGCCTTAAAGTTGAAGTCCTCCCTATGTAGGGGCCATGTTTGCCCACATGGGGAAGAACGGGTTTTCGGTGCAATCCCATGCAGGTTTTTAGTGTTAGGGTGGACTTACACTTTAAGCCTCATACACGCTATGCATTAACAATGCAGCTGCCTTTGATCTTTTTTTCTCTGCCTATAAAATCCCCTCTATGTTAGCCTATGTGCCCTTGCACACATAGACGTTTAGAGGCAGAAGAAAAAAAGCATAATTTGCGCGATCAGGAAAGGAGCGCTTGGGCAGAAAAAACACCTGGTGTTTAGCACTTAAGCATTCATTCATTTTTAATGACCAGAATACATTAACATTTACAATGATTGACACGCCTAAACACGCCCTTGCAAAATGCGGCTTAGGGTGCATTTTTAACACCGCTTTTCTCCTGCCAGGAGAAAGGCGTTCAGAAGAGCCAAGGCCTAAAAGTAATGTCCCTTGTGCTGATTTTTCATTTTCACTAAACAAAGGTATTAACAATTATATCAAACAAGTGCAATTGATCAACAGTTTAACAAGTAGGTTGAAATACAATCATTACACAGAGTCAGCTGTGTAGGAAGAATAGAACTCGGTGAGGAAATATAATTTTTTTCTGTTTATGCCGTTGTAGGTTTTCAATTGATAAATAAAACCTATAATGGCATTAGTTCTGTCATTATATAGGGTATTCGTGTTCTCCAAACTAAGACTAGCTATGCACTTATTGGTTGAGGCATTTTGCCAGCTGTCATAATTTGAGCTTTGATGCTGGTGGGATACTGTAATTTCTTTTAACTTTTTTTTTTTTACCATACTCGTTTTTGCCAAAAAAATTGTCTGAAAACTTCTGCAAATCTACAAATTGCACATTATAATATTAATATCTATATCTATCTATCTATATGTATATATATATATATATATATATATATATATATATACATATATATATACATATATATATATATATATATATGAACACTTGGTAGGTAGGGGAATACCCCCTTTGTGTTTACTGGGAGCCAATTGATATTTCTACCTTGAGTGTACCTTTGGAGAACTGAAGAGCTCTCCACCAATAAATTAAGATTGCCACTTACACAGGATTTCAGCTTAAGGTCACTGATACCCTTTGCATTTTAATCAGTTGAAGAGGCTGGAGTGGGTGCTTGAAAGTGCCAACAGACTGATGTTGATCCCAAGCAGAAATAATATTGATTATTTTTTTGTCATGCCCCTAAAGGGCTGAGGGTCTAACTGTTTACCCAACCTTATTATGCCAAGTGTTCGGGACGGTTACTTGTGCATTGCTTCAAAGAATTCTCACCAGAGAAGATGAGATGCTAGTTCCAACCTCTCCTTTCCAAATCCTTTTCCATCCTTCAAAATTACTGTTGACTAACAAGTTGTGTCTCTTTTTCTCTGAGGCATTGGGTGCAAAACAAGTACTTGAGAAGAGGGGAACATTTATCCCGTAGGCCTGTGATCCTTACTCAACCAGAAAGGCTCTGCATGTGGAGAGAGCCCTGTTGCAGCATTCCACATTTTTAATGAGCTGCTTTTGCAGAGGCTACGGCTTCCCCTTTTTTCAAGCTTTAACTGAAAAAAAAGGATTTGTCCTCATTAGGAAGGGAATGCTGGAGAATGATAGTTTAAGGTGTTCGTCTATAACGCCGCAATCACCTTTGATCTGAAAGCCTCTATTTCATCATGGCCTTCCCATGTTTTGTTTTTTTTTGTAGTTAATGTCTTAGAGTTATGATACTGGGAAAAACTAATTTAATGTTTTGGAATCCTTTAAAAGCTTTAAAAAATCACACCATAGCATAACCAATAGGATACCCATGTATTAATGTAAAATGTTTGATGATTTTAATTATTTTTGTTTTTTTCTTACTGCAGTCAGTGGTGTACAGGTGAGTGTAGCAGATAATCCTGACACACCAAGTCAGAGAAAAGTTAAAAAATAAGTTCATTTTTTTGGAAAAAATAATAAATGCACATATGTTTTCAGAAAAAAATGTGCATTTATAATTCTTCCGCAGGAGCCTACGTAGCATTGCACCTGTGATCAGTGGCTTCAAAATGAACTATGAGCACGTTCATCCGTGCCCTCGCAGTTCATTGAGAACTACAAGCCATCTGCCGCAGTGGGAGACAGGACCTGTAGTTCTTTCATTCACAGATCGCTGTGAATGAAGGACATGGCTGTGTGGGTGGAGCCCCACACAACCACACTGTTTTTGAAAAGTGGCAGAGGGTGTGAGGAAAAGAACCCTACTCGCTGTCACAGGGGCACGGGAAGGGGGTGCATGAGGGACTGCTGGAACATGTTACACATTATACTCTATGTATGGGTGTAACGTTTAGCATGCTCCAAAAGGTAAACTTAGCCTTTAATAGGACCAGGGCTTTTTTCAGCGGGAACACAGGAAACGCAGTTCGGGCACCTCCAGCACTGAATGTATTTTATAGTAAGGTGTGCTTAAGGGTCTAGCGATGCTACCTGCTGGGGGTTTTATTTTCACTGGTAGGGATTTATTTTGTGTGGGGGTCTATTGTTGCTGGCAGGGGGTCTTATGTTGCTGGGGGGTCAGTTGTTGCTGGAAGGGATCTACTGATGAGGGAGAGGTCTATTACTAATTGCTGCTGGAGGGTCTATTGATGCTGGCTGCTGGGATATCTGTTGTTGCTGCTGGGGCGTCCATTGTTGCTGGGGTGATATTTTGTTGCTGGGAATCCATTGCTGTTGGGGGGATCTGTTGTTGTATGGGGGATATATTGTTGGTGGGGTCTATCAAATTTAAAATTACTTAGTAACACAAAATAATACCTGGTTCTGTATTCCCTAAAAGGGACGGTACAGGGAGGTGGGTAGGGGTTAGAACAAGGGGATGGTGCTCAGAGGTGGGTAGGGGGTAGAGATGAAGGATGACCCAGAATGAAGGAGTTCCTGCACCTATTCTCTGAGGGGAAAAAAATCCCTGAATAGTACACATTGGAAAATTTCAACCTGCTTCCCATTGTTCTTGATTATGTAAGGATCAGCTGGCTCTGTACAGCAATGAGCATATTGTGATATATAGTTTAATCAACATGTACACGCTGGGTGTACCAAAAAAAAACCCTATAAGGGTCATATTGCCGTCAAATTAAATTACTGTACATCAAAAACCAAATTAAAAATTTGTTTTATTTTTTTGGGGCTTGTTCACACCCCATGCTTAAGCCGCACCCACCCATCCGCGTCAGAGTCAGCAGCCTGGGGTGTACACATGCTATGGCCGCAATGCTTTGTAGCCACAGCAGGAATTTTACCCCTTAAAGTCTGCCAAACCCAACCGATTCATGTGACTGAGGCTGCTCTTCAAATTCCTCCTAACCGCGTGCAATGCATGCAGGTGTGGTGCACTAGTATGGAGTTCAAGAGCTCAAAGCAGTGGATCACTCTTCAGAAAGCAAAACTAGTGTAAACAAACCCTTTGAATTTGCAGCTTTCATTAAAATAATACTTATAATCTTACTGTGAAGGTCCTTGTTCAGGCACTTCGTATTATTGGGTATCTGTCTCCCAGTTGTGCTCCTGCATTGTCACCATATCACATGTGCCCCTAGTGGAGACTGCAATCAGCTGTGCAAACACACATTGCTCAAAAATGGTCTACTGTTGTCGCTGTCAAGAAGCAAGTGCAGAGATATGATGTCCTGCTGGCGCTGAAGTGAATGCATGTACAAAGGAAATGACTAAAAGAGGCTGCAGGAATTCAGCAGCACTACAAAAAGAATAAGACAAAGTCAAAAACAGTATTTTATGAAAAAAAATAAAAAGTAATTGTAAATGATGAATCAAGTTTAGGTCTAATTTAAGTTTTAACTTCTGTACCAAAAAAAGATGTACTCTAAAAAAGAAAAGTTCAAAAGTTTTTTACTTTTATTTTTTTTTATTTTTGGAACTTGGTACAATTGCGGATTTTGTCTATGCTAATTTTTTTTTAATTAGCTCTTCTGAACTTGTAGCCTTGTTGGAAGCTTTGTTTTTTTGCTGAATGAGTTAAACATTCCTTATAAGCAAAGCGCTTTCTTTTTTTTTTTAACTCGCTCAGTTGATTTCTCGAACAATGAGAGCCGAGTATATCATGTCATGTCACACTTAGGTGAAAACCAAGCATCTCGGTGTGTGATACAATATTGCGATAATGTCTATTTTATACCTAGGTGGACAAACACAATCACAGGCTGGTCAGCCATTGTTCCGACCCTGTTTGATATAGTCTCAGAGTACATCGCTTCTGCCAAAAAAGCTCGACTGTGTACAGCTCAAGACAAGCTTTTTCAAAGTCCGTGAGGTCCGGTATAATCTAATGATTCACTTACATCTCCCTTTACTTAACAGTGTCATAGAAAGTAAGGATCGGCCATTCATAATTTACATGTCATTTGCTGCTTCATATTGTGTGAAATTTAATTACACAGCTTAAATCGTAGCCAGTGCTCGTTTGTCTCAGAGCGTGCTCACAATAAAGCATTGATCTGAATCCAGCATTCAGTGGTAGTTCTTCTTTTATCAAATCACCTTCTGGTGCGGCCATCAAGCCCGGCCAGTTGTTCTTTTCACTCCATTGTAAGGAAAATGAGAGAATTTGACCCTTATTTTCATTTAAAAATCCAGGGCATCATATAAAGGCTGCAGCCTGAAAAGATTTTATTCAGTGCTTTATCACAATGGAATATACAGATAAATTTTCTGAAGGTGATTACAGCGCCTTGCCCGGGTCCTCCTAGCCCCCTGTAATAGTTTTTTATACAACGCCTATTGAGACCCAAGAAAAAAAAATGAAATACTAAAACTCCCCACAGGTGTCGTTTTTATAATTTTTTCAACAAACACTTCTGGTCGAGGGGGAACCCCCTGATCTACAGCGACAAATTACTAATCACGGGCATTATTCAGCGTTTTAGTCCATTTCTGAAACTTTTCCTTTAAATCAAAAGGACCGCTTTTTTGGTAATTGCCGGCTGCCCAGCCTCCTGGGGTGAGACTCCTGGAAGAATAATCCCACTGACGACTCTTACTGGCTCCCATCCCACTCCTTGGCAAAACACTGAGACTGAATTAAGAGGATGAAGAGGATAATTATTAGATTCAGGAACAGTTTCCCAGCAAAATCTGTTTTTATTCACCGCCATGAAAAACTGTTTATGGTTTTGGAAATACTCTGTTATGGTAATGGGAAGGGGCCAACTTGTGACCTCGTTTTTCAGTTTTAATGCTTGCTCAAAAGGATGGAAAATGACTCTACCAAGGAAGGAAGTTTTATGTCCACTAGTTTTCAGATTTTATTTTTTTATATTTAGTTTACCTGTGTATCTTTTTTACGCAGTTGATTCTGACTTGTTCATAATCTTTACAATCCATACCTGAAGTGTAATTTGAAAGGTTGGTTACTGATATTTATTCTCAAGTGTTACTTTTTAAAATGTTAATTTTTAAAATGTTTTATTTTTTTTCACTTAAAGTGAACCCCCATATTAGTTTGTAGAGTCTAGCTAGGGACCGAAACTCCAGCACTATCCTCAGGAGCAGCAATAAGACTATCGCCACATACACACTGTTTTTAATTATAAATCAGGATTCCCGGAGCAGGATTAAGGCCCTTATGCACATGATTTTTTCTTGCATATAATTTCTGGCATTTGTTCGCTGCTGGAGATCCCACAGGTGCCAATGTACAAGTGCCCATACAAGGGAACGATGGTATGCAATGGTGCGCTCGTAAATGCTGTGCACTTGCACATAATGCTTATTTCCCCAAATGAAAAAGTGACACACTATGAAAAAATGGGAGGGTAGGAGAACAAATCAAAGACAGAAGTGCACTCTATCCTGTCAAGAAGAGCAGTAGCGGAAGCGTCCTATGCTGCATTAGAGTGATATTTAATCCATGGGTTCCAGATTTTATCAAAAAAGGCAATCTTTTCATATAATACCGCCAAAAGGCGTTCATTGACCATGATCCAGGACAACTTAGACTTTACTAGGCTGAACTGGATCATAGGGGATTTCCATTATCTGGCGATGGCAATTCTAGCCACCAAAAAAAAATATTTTATAAGCCGTCTTTTATGTCCTGGAGTCCCCTCCACCGGACACCCCAGCAGTGCCTGTAATGGTGACTTGGTAAGGTTCACCTGGGTATGAGAGTAGATAAAATTATAGGTACGGATCCAAAATCTCCTTACTTTTGGGCAACTCCACCAGGTGTGGAACAACGTGCCCTCCAGTCCACAGCCACTAAAGCACAGCGGGGAGGCCCCCGGGACAAAACATGCCACTCTCACTGGCACCATGTACCATCTTAGAAATATTTTATAGTTTGCTTCGATTAGTGAGGTGTTAATAAACCATAGAATGCATTAAGGTGAAAAACCTTGAGGGTTTACAACACTTTTAGATTATACGTAGTTACAATAGTTATAAAGCAAAACTGTGGCCAGAATATCCACATACAAGTGCTTACATATTCTTAATAGTCAATTAATGAGCTTTACAACAAGTTCTCGCTAACCTCTGTAGCGACAGGTGCAGTGGAGTAATTCAGCCACAAAGTTCATAGTATAGGGAGTAAAGTCATTCTCTTAGCTCAGCTTCCCCTCTCAGAAGTGACTCAGCAGCCTTCCAGTCTTCTAATCTCTAAAATATATACAGAACAGAAGCACTGGCAGGGAGGAGCATGGTGACCTGGGCCGCTGAGAATAGGGCAGAATCTTTAGAAGGGGGAGCAGAGTGAGCTTAGCTGCCTGAAAGAAACACTGCAACAACTTTAGTGCTGCTGCTGGTAACTTTAAAGATTAATTGTATGTGTTTATATGGTTATATGTGGTTACAATAGTTATAAAGAAAAACTGTGGCCAGAATATGGACATACAAGTGCTTACATTTTCTTCTTCCACATAAAAATATACCCTGCACAAGACCTCTCTTAAAAAGTCATCTCATGGTGGTACCCAGTGCACTCTAATTTCAGATGTTCTGAGGGTTTTCTTCCCCAAGATGGAGTTTAGGATGGCCGTTACTGTGGGTTTAAGATTAGTACTGGTGGTTGCTTCAGGAATCCCTCACAGTCTGATATTGTTGCACCTGCTTCTGCTTCAACTATATTCTGTTTGAAGCTGCAGGTTGGATATGCGTTGTGTGTGAAGTGTGGTAAGCTGTTTAAGGGCTGTAGTGCGAGATTCCTGAGCCCTCATTACCCCTTCTATTGCTGTTACCCATGATTCTGTACTGACCTTTTGCTGATGGAGACCCTCTAACTCCGTTTTCACAGAGAGTTTGAAATGTTGCATTAATTTCTCCAGATACACTTTTATTGGCAAGAATTGCAGGTCTGCTTTAATAGGGAGAGTGTGAAGGAGAGCCCTGAAGTCTGCCAGGATAGAGGCTTCCATGACATCTCCCATATGCATCACTGAGGGATGAGCAGCTGAGTCCCTTTTTGTGCTGGAAGATCTTCCAAGCTTTTTGAGGGCTGCCCTTGTAAGAAACAACTCTCCGCGGGGACCAGGAGTGCAGGGAGAATTGTCTGATCTACACAGAGCTCCCTTATGCATGTCTTCACTCCGCATTTGCTGGACACACCTTGCGCTTACATATTCTTAATGGTCAACAAATGAGCTTTAAAACAAGTCCTCAGTTACCTCTGTAGCTATGGTTGCTGTGGAGAAATTAAACTTTGAGGAGTGCCTGGCGCTGTAGAGGTCGGTTGTGTCTTGTTTTAAAACTCTTTTACTTGTGGTCTCCTTAAAGATAATGTATAAAAATACCCCACTGTGTTCTGATTTGTCAGGTTACTTAGACCTTATAAAATCTGAGAGATAAATATAACTTGGGTATACTAGGGACATGGTGTGCATTTTCAGAGACAGAGATTTTGCATAGAATTGTGTTCCTAAAGTAAATCTGTGGGCAGGTTATGGTAGTTGAAGTAGTTCAGCAGCTCAGCTCCCCCTCTCAGCAGTGACCTAACAACTGTCTACTAATCTCGAGTGTAAAAGAAAAGCAGGAGCTCAGGGAGGGGGGAAAGAGGATGAGCTTAACTGCTTACAGAAGGTTGTTAGTGCTGCTGCTGTGAACTTTTAGAATTAAGTACTCCACAGTGCCTACAGGTAAAGAAGTCAATGAGGATTTGTTTTAAAGTTAATTTACTGCCTCTTATGGTTCTCACGGAGCAACTGTTTTATTACTCTTATTAAATGTTTGTCTGTCTTATCCTTTATGTATTATGTAATCTTTGGTTCTCATAGAAGATGTGCATAAATATGTATCTGATTTAAGAAAAAGTTTATTTACTGCTTGCTAAGTATATGCAAATACTTACATGTCCATAGCCTATCCACTGGTTTACTTTAAGGCCTATACAGTATATGCAATCCTCTTTATTTCTATGTTACATGGCTTTGATCATTAAAAGCCTTTAGGATGTCCCCACTAATGATTATGCTCATGGGGGACTTGACCCCTTAGGTCTTAATTTCCTCCCAAGACCATTGCCTTTATATTATTAGATCGGGTTGCCTGGGTATGCTGGCTATTATTTGCACACAAACCACTGCTCAACCCCCTGCTTGGGGATTGGGCAGTGGATTGGGACTTTTGGAGTTCACCAGTGGTTCCCTTCTATGTGGGATCCTGGTGTCTCTCCAAAGATCTGTTTTTCTGACTGTAGAGATTTACTAATTTCCATGGATTTGTTTTACCCAACCCCCTGCCAGCTCTACTACATCCCTCACAGTGCCAACCCCATGGGGCTATTGCTCTAAGGTTTCCGTCTCATTGATTTGTTTGGTTCCATGTATTTGTTGTACACCTTTCCTCTCTTCTATTCCCTTAATCCTTCTCTCTCTTCCCCACTCTGCATCCTCTCCGTTCCCTATCTTTTCCACTTCTGCCAAGGATGGCTTGACCCCTTTCCAATCAAAGGCATCAGTCCAGTATAGTCTATCCTCAAAACTGTGCCAAGATATAAATATATTATAACTCAACGTACAAGACCCAAACTCTGCACAAGATAGTAAAGGCTTTCTGCCACTTTATGTCACTACACGCTTACAAGAAATACATTTTTATAGATCTTGTCCCAAGAACTTTCATCCCTCCTACCCAATGGTATTTACAGTATCTTACAAAAGTGAGTACACCCCTCAAATGTTGCTACAATGTAAAGTAGTGAGTGTACAGCTTTTATAACAATGTAAATTATCTGTCCCCTCAAAATAACTCAACACACAGCCATTAACGTCTAAACTGCTGGCAACAAAAGTACAGACCTAAGGAAAAATGTCCAAATTGGGCCCAAAGTGTCAATATTTTGTGTGGCCACCATTATTTCCCAGCACTGCCTTAACCCTCTTGAGCATGGAGTTCACCAGAGCTTCACATGTTGCCGCTCCTCCACCTTCCATTTGAGGATGCCCCACAGATGCTCAATAGGGTTTAAGTCTGAAGACATGCTTGGCCAGTCCATCACCTTTACCCTCATCTTCTTTAGCAAGGCAGTGGTCCTCTTGGAGGTGTGTTTGGGGTCATTATCATGTTGGAATACTGCCCTGGGCCCAGTCTCTAAAGAGAGGGGATCATGCTCTGCTTCAGTATGTCACAGTACATGTTTGCATTCATGGTTCCCTCAATGAACTGAAGCTCCCTAGTGCCAGCAGCACTCATGCAGTCCCAGACCATGACACTCCCACCACCATGCTTGACTGTAGGCAAGACACACTTGTCTTTGTACTCCTCACCTGGTTGCCGCCACACACGCTTCACACCATCTGAACCAAATAAGTTTATCTTGGTCTCATCAGACAATAGGACATGGTTCCAGTAATCCATGTCCTTAGTCTGCTTGTCTTCAGCAAACCGTTTGCGTGCTTTCTAGTGCATCATCTTTAGAAGAGGCTTCCTTCTGGGACAACAGCCATGCAAACTAATGCAGTGTACAGCGTATGGTCTGAGCACTGACAGGCTGACGCCCCACCCCTTAAATCTCTGCAGCAATCCTGGCAGCACTCATACGTCTATTTCACAAAGACAGCCTCTGGATATGACGCTGAGCACGTGCACTCAACTTCTTTGGTCGACCATGGCGAGGCCTGTTCTGAGTGGAACCTGTCCTGGTAATCCGCGGTATCATCTTGGCCACCGTGCTGCAACTCAGTTTCAGGGTCTTGGCAATCTTCTTATAGCCTAGGCCATCTTTATGTAGAATAAAAATTCTTTTTTTTTCAGATCCTCAGAGTTCTTTGCCATGAGGTGCCATGTTGAACTTCCAGTGACCAGTATGAGAGAGTGAGAGCGATAACACCAAATTTAACACACATTCACACCTGAGACCTTGTAACACTAACAAGTTACATGACACCAGGGAGGGAAAATGGCTAATTGGGCCCAATTTGGACATTTTCACTTAGGGGTGTTTTCACTTTTGTTGCCAGCGGTTTAGACAATAATGGCTGTGTTGAGTTATTTTGAGGGCACAGAAAATGTACACTTTTATACAAGCTGTACACTCACTACTTTACATTGTAGCAAAGTGTAATTTCTTCAGTGTTGTCACATGAAAAGATATAATACAATATTTACAAAAATGTGAGGGGTGTACTCACTTTTGTGAGATATTGTATGTCTAACCCTTTCACCAAACAGAGGGGGTCCTCATAAGATTTAAGAAGATTTTTTTATTTTATCATGGACCCCTCTATTGCAGGCCCAGAGGGGAGTTACCTGCTTCTGGTGGGAAAATTGAACAAGGCCAGGTCTTACTTTTGGCCCCTCTCTGCTTAACCTAGATACCAAGATATTGGCTACTTGCCTGAACACAGGTATCGAAAATCTGATCAGTAGAGATCAGGTGGGCTTTATGCCCCAAAGGTAGGCAGGAGACAATGTCCAACATACCTTACATCTTATCCATCTCTCCAAGAAGAGATATTGATTTGCATTCTTATTAGCTTTAGATATGAAAAAGCCTTTGATTCAGTACTGTGGTTCTACCTTACGTTTTTATGGGAGTACGGGGGGTTTAACTCACATTTTGAAAAATAGGTGGGGCACTTTATGATTAACCCAGTGTTTGCTTACAATAACTAGGCTTTCACTCCCCCTAGTTCCCGATCCCCAGGATGGACAAGACAGTGATGTTCCTTGGCCCTGCTTCTTTTCGCCCTTTTTGCAAGGACTGGATATAGCAGGCTACAATCATAAAAACTACTCATGTTCCTGACTAAACCTCATACTTTTCTTTCAAATTCATCTACAGACCTTCTTTCCATTCTGCTAAGTTGCCTGCCATACCTAGGGATTCCTCTGATACCCTGTATGTGGCAAATTACCCCACTCTAATAAGACAACTAGTCAAACTCATGGAATTATGGAAAAAATAACAGATCTCATAGGTAGATCTCATATGGGTGGTCAAATAGACCTTCCTGCCGAAGATTCTGTATCAGTTTAGAGTTCTTTCTATTAAAATTCCCTCACAAACCATGTGCACTCTAAAGAATCAACTCCACTCCTTTATTTGGGGCAACTCCCAACTCAAATAAGACAATACATTTTGTTTCTACCTAGGAATTGGGGTGGCCTGTCGGTTCCTTTTAAAACAAACTACTATACTGCAGCACAGATTGTCCAACTGTCCACTTTTCATTTGGTCACTGAACCACCACTCTGGGTTTCCTTGGGAGGCTGTGAAATTTGATTCCATCTCTGTAGGGATACTGCTGTAAATTCCATCTAATGTTCACAACCATCTAACAAATCCAACATTTGCTACAAATATGGGACAGACTGAAATATTTGGGCAAATTGATGTCTCTATACACACCATTAGCTCCCATAACCTGGGACCACGCGTTTCCCCCGGTTTTACTATTTCCAATGGTGGGTCTCCAAGGGCTTGTTCAAAGTCTTTAAATTAACTTCACCTGTAGGGGCTCTCATCTTTGCCTCTCTATGCATCCCCAGCTTTGGGGATCATTCGGTACTTACAAACGAAAAACTTTTTTACATTGACCACTAAGAGATTGTCCTCACTACAAACCTTGAAGCAGTTTGAATGTATACGTCTCCAAGGCCCTTCAATACATTGAGTGCTTGTAAGAGGACCTTAGCGAAACAATATACCAAGAGGACTGGGACAGATCTGCATCAGGATTGTGTTTTAGGGGCTACCAGACTTTGGGTACCCTTTTCAACAAATGTTGGACCTGTCCTTGTATTAGGTGATTTTGGAGTGGGATATACCAGATGGTCTACATTCTTCTGGGTAAGGGTATTCCAAAAACTCCCAAGGAAGTCCTAAATTTGAAACCCAGAGACTGTATAAAGACCCTGTTTTACCTCTTTACAGGTACAAACAAGTACTTGCCAAAGCTTGGGGGTCCTCCATCCATGCATCTTCTCCAGGGCACACAAATAAAGAGCAAAATGGAAAGAAAATTGAGAAAAAATAAGTTCCAGTAGCTACAAATACTGTAGCTGCTTACTTTTAATAAATAGACGCTCACCAGGCCAGGCATCCAACGCTGTCTTTACCCGCACCGGTTCTTTGCCAGCCTTCAGATCCCTGGTGCCACCATCTTGGCTATGAAAAGCCAGTTGTGATTTCCTTCTTTTTTACAGTTGGCTGCCACTGCGCATGCATGAGACATACTGCGCTTTTAGATTGGTCCCGCAGCCTCCTGGGACATGTGATGTTTAACATTAGGTTGCAGGTGGGGGGCGGGGCAAACTTCCACTATTCTCCTCTAGGTGAGAATTGCAGAAGTGGAGCAAGTACCTGTCAGAAGAAGGTACCCGCTCCCAAGAAAAGAAAAAAAAAAACTTCAATAATTGTGCAGTAGGAGGAAGAGCAGAGCTTCACTTAAAAGTGAAACTGCATAAGTTTAAACAAGTTTATTCCCTGGATTAAAAATTACTTATGCAGGGACTTTGATCACTCAATACTAACCATTTGGCCATCTCATCTGCTGGCCATGCCATCCTGCTTGGTCATGGAGCAATGACCCCTCCACCTCCTGCGAACTTCCTTCTGTCTACCTGTCCCCTACCTTGTCTCACGAGTATACTCTCTGTTCCTCTAGTTGGTTACTGCAGTACAGCCAAGATTTTCTATTTGATTCTCCACTGGTGGGTACCAAAAACATGGACTGCAGTGGAGGCTTTTTCAGTCCCAGACTATTATTGTGTTATGCCCTGATTTTGTGTATGTACCCTCTTTGACTGGAATTGTGCTTGCTGTCATGTACTGTAGGTCTATAAATTTCAATAAACATTTATTGAAACGGAAAGCCTTTATGATATTTTACCGTGTATCACTGGAACATGTTCATAGGCTCCAGGGAATTTACCTGTGATAAATATGGCTCAAGACTGTATGCATCTCTCTGTATGAAATCTGTATGTCTTGATAGAGCAAAACAGCCCCAAACATACTTTTCGTTACATGATACAATTACCGTTCAACAGTTAGGCAACTCAATATTGATATTTAATTTTTAGAATAAAATGGACAGCTAAATCATCAACAGTCTCTCTTCCTTCCCTCTCATTGAATCCAACCAAAAAACTCTACACCCAGGTCAGCAATCATAATATAGGCCTAAAAAGAAGCCCCAGTCCTTTTGTTGGATATTTGTGTATTGTGGACAGTGCAAAAGAATATCTGGGAAAAGCAGAAATGTAGTCAGCACTGTGGCTGGGAGAGCTATGTATGAGCATTTCCAAGAGATCTAAGAAGCCAGCGGTTGAGGTAGCCTCTCAATTTCTCATAACCGACATGTTACATTTTGGTGGGCTAACTATTTAAAGTTCAGTAAAGATATGAACTTACTTTCAATATCATTCTTTGGATCATTGTCTACTTGATTTGTTTCAGTGAATTATTTCTGCTATCTATAGTCTCTGTGATGTAGGTTAATTTCTTTCAGTGTTATTAGGTGCTACACTTTATGAACTATGGCTCATCTCAATGTTTAAAGCTGAATTTACAACAGCACAGCCAACTCTTTAAGTTGGTTGTTCTGGTAACAGGGAATTGTGCCTACCCATGATCACATGTACTAAAATGGAAACAATTAAGGGTGGGGCTACAGTTTTTACATAATGCAGAAATATCCCTACACAAAGGACACCCAACGATAAAGGTGATTTATTTTTTCAAAGCAAATACACCTTTGCACACTGATACTGATTAGTATTCCAGTGTTTCTCTTCCCTGTCCATTTCTCTACTTCACTCAGCTAATGTGATCCCAGTGCTGATAGAGAGGTGCGAACTAGGGTGCTGGGCAGATCCCCTATGACCTCCTTACCAACCGATGATATAATTGGTTGTTAGGATGCTGGCGGCTAGAAGGCTGTAATGGTGCACAATAAAAACCTGTGGCTTTGTGTAGCTAAAAGGCAAACTTGATCCATCCGCTGGCTTGTATACAATTTTCGAGTAATTTTTAGGTATTTTGCCAAGGCACCCCTGGGTGTAGCATGCCTTTTACCTGATTAGCATTACAGTTTAATCATTGGCTTGATGTCCTGCCAGAGAGCCATTATTTAGGTTCTTTAAGATTTTTAGAGTCAAATATATTTTTATTGCATTTCACAGAGAGAAATAATACAGACTGTCAAATGTCCACAATTCAGGGTATTATCATACAAATCACACTGTCCGCTCATCACAGGAGACATGCTCAACATAAACACTAACACACCGCCGTCCTCTAGGAGCGGACGGTGTCACTCCAAATAAAGGGGCGGTGAGGGCCAGTAAAAGTAGTTATTATGACATTTGAATATTAAAATGGCGTTGCCAACACAGAGTCTATAAGATTTTTAATAATCTTCTAAACCAGCCAATGTACAGAAACATCAGCCTAGAAGAGTAGATTATAGGGTGATAAGTGAGCACAGTTTAACAGAAGTGGGTGTAGTGAAATGGACATAGTTTGAGAGTAAATTAATCATAATAAGCATACATTCTAAAATGATTTGGAGTGACATTTGTGAGTCAGTGCTTGTAATAAGATGTTTTCCCACTATACGTGCTACAAAAAAATATTGTAATAATTTAGATACTTTAACAGCTAAGCAAGATGACTGCCAAATTATTACTTCTAGACTGTAAGCTCTATCGAGCAGGGCCCTCTGATCCCTCTGTATTGAATTGTATTGTGATTGTACTGTCTTCCCTGATGTTGTAAAGCGCTGCGCAAACTGTTGGCGCTATATAAATCCTGTATAATAATAATAATAATAATTACTGGTTCTATGCAGCATCCTTACATACAGAATAAGTACAGATAATGAGAATTACATCCATCATATAGAACAAGAGAAGAGGTACTGTGCAGCATCTATCCATACATAGAGAATAAGAACAAATACTTAGAATTACACCCAGCATACAGGACAAGTGAAGTGCTACTGTGCAGTATTCATCTATATAGAATAAGAACAGATACTGAAAATTACATCCATCATACAGAACACTTTGCATTTTTTTTTTTTTTTACACAATTGAAAAAATACTGCGACTGTCTTGCAAAGACTGGACACCTGATAACTATGCAAGGAAAAATCTCTAGTGAATAAGATGAATCAAGGGGGTTTTGCACATAATGCAGAAAGACTGAGAGTGAGAAGAGTGAAAACTATAGTGAATTTTGAGTTGACAAAGCGGCGTTCGCCCCACATATATTTTCACATTGCACTCTATTATCTTACTGATGAGCTATCCATTTAAATGAATAATGTTTGTAACACACATGCAAGGTAGGCTCACTGGCTAGATGGGAAAATTGGCTTCACATCAAATATGGCTGAACCCCTTGGCCTTAGGTAAGAATATGTTATAGCTGAACTCCAGGCAGATATAAAAACCCAGTTAGTTGTACTGCAGTACTCATGTGCCAACAAGTAACATGCTGATTGCAGGAAAAGACAGAGTGACAGAGATGTGTTTATCGGTCTGATGCTTCTCCTTTCACTGCCCAGTCACAGGCCCAAGGAGAGACAAGACATGTAAGTGTTACTTCAGAAAATGTGTGGCATGGCTATGTTAATCTTAGGGCTAGATGATCAGAAATAAAACTTATTTTGCAGTTGTTAATACAGCTCCCCTATCTATATGCATTTCATTTGTGCATTTTTTTTTGCCTGGAGTTCAGCTTTAAAGGACAAGTTCACCTTTGGGAACATGGTACATGTTCCACCCGCTCCCCCTCCCCCCCCTGTTGTGACAGTGGCTCGGGGATCTTCTCCCTGCACTTGCTGTCACTATTTGAAAAGTGTTCTGTGAATGAATGAACCACAAGTACAGACAGCCTTTGCGGTTGATGACGTGTAGTTCTCAATTAACTACCAGGACTCTGCTGAGCGCTATGGTAGTTCATTGATTCTTCCTGTCAGTGTGTAACTGCCAAGCCGTATGAGGTACAGTGAGGGAAAAAAGTATTTGATCCCTTGCTGATTTTGTAAGTTTGCCCACTGACAAAAAAAATGATCAGTCTATAATTTTAATGGTGGGTTTATTTTAACAGTGAGAGACAGAATAACAACAAAAATATCCAGAAAAACACATTTCAAAAAAGTTATAAATTGATTTGCATTTTAATGAGTGAAATAAGTATTTGACTCCTTTGCAAAACATGAATTAGTAGCTGGAGGCAAAACCCTTGTTGGCAATCACAGAGGTAAGAAGTTTCTTGTAGTTGGCCACCAGGTTTTCACACATCTCGGGAGGAATTTTGTCCCACTCCTCTTGGCAGATCCTCTCCAAGTCATTAAGATTTCGAGGCTGACGTTTGGTAACTCGAACCTTCAGCTCCCTCCACATATTTTCTATGGGATTAAGGTCTGGAGACTGGCTAGGCCACTCCAGGACATTAATGTGCGTCTTATTGAGCCACTCCTTTGTTGCCTTGGCCGTGTGTTTTGGGTCATTGTCATGCTGGAATACCCATCCACAACCCATTTTCCATGCCCTGGCTGAGGGAAGGAGGTTCTCACCGAAGATTTTACGATATATGGCCCTGTCCATCGTCTCTTTGATGCAGTGAAGTTGTCATGACCCCTTAGCAGACCCCCCCCCCCAAGCATAATGTTTCCACCTCCGTGTTTGATGGTGGGGATGGTGTTCTTGGGGTCATAGGCAGCATTCCTCTTCTAAACATGGCGAGTTGAGTTGATGCCAAAGAGCTCAAATTTTGGCCTTATCTGACCACAACACTTTCACCCAGTTCTCCTCTGAATCATTCAGATGTTCAATAGCAAACTTCAGATGGGCCTGTACATGTGCTTTCTTGAGCAGGGGGGCCTTGCGGGTGCTGCAGGATTTCAGTCCCTCACGGCGTAGTGTGTTACCAATTGTTTTCTTGGTGACTATGGTCCCAGCTGCCTTGAGACCATTGACGAAATTCTCCCGAGTAGTTCTGGGCTGATTCCTGACCGTTCTCATAATCATTGAAACTCCACGATGTGAGATCTTGCATTGAGCCCCAGACCAAGGGAGATTGACAGTTATTTTGTGTTTCTTCCATTTACAAAAAAATCGCACCAACTGTTGTCACCCTCTCACCAAGCTTCTTGCTGATTGTCTTGTAGCCCATTCCAGCCTTGTGTAGGTCTAAAATCTTGTCCCTGATATCCTTGGACAGCTCTTTGGTCTTGTCCATGGTGGAGAGATTGGAATCTGATTGATTGCTTCTGTGGACAGGTGTCCTTTAGGCCCCTTTCACACTGGGGCGTTTTTCATGTGGTTTAGCGCTAATAATAGCGCTATTATACCGCATGAAAAATTCCTGCCCTGTAGCCTTCAATGTGAAAGGCCGAAGGCTTTCACACTGAAGTGGTGCGCTAGCAGGACCGCTCCAAAAGTCCTGCTAGCCGCTTCTTTACAGCGGTAAAGGAGCGGTGTGTTCACCGCTCCTTTACCTGCAGGTGCCCATTGAAATCAATGGGACACCGCGGTAATACCGCCCGCAAACCGCAGCAATAGCCGCGGTTTTGCGGGCGGTATTAAACCCTTTTCGGCCGCTAGCGGGGGTTAAATTCACCCCCCTAGCGACCGCATACCGCGGTAAGAACGACGGTATAGCAGCGCTGCAAATCGCGCTGCTATACCGCCACCGCTCCTGCCTGCCCCAGTGTGAAAGGGGCCTTAAGAGAATGCTCCTAATCTTAGCTTGTTACCTGTATAGAAGACACCTGGGAGCCAGAAATCTTGCTGATTGATAGGGGATCAAATACTTATTTCACTCATTAAAGGGGTTGCTCCACCGGAAAAATTTTTTTTAAAGCCAGCAGCTACAGCTACAGCAGCTGCTGGCTTTTAATATTTGGACACTTACCTGTCCTGGAGTCCAGCGACGTCCGCAGCAGAGGACGAGCGACCGCTCGTCGCTCTGCTGCTCCCTCCGCCATCCTCGCTGAGGGAACCAGGAAGTGAAGCCCTGCGGCTTCATGCCCGGTTCCCTACGGCGCATGCGCAAGTCGCGCTGCGCCGTTCTGATTGGTGCTCCTGTGTTCTGGGAGCCGAGTGTCTCCCAGAACACCAAGGGAAGTCTGCGGGAAGTGACGTAACTCCCGCAGATTCCCGGAGACAGGACTCCCGGATGTGGGTGAAAATACCTGTCTTAGACAGGTATCTTCACCCCCCTCCCCCCTGAAAGGTGTCAATTGTGACACCGGAGGGGGGGAGGGTTCCAAATAGCAAAAGTTGCTATTTAGGGTGGAGCTCCACTTTAAAATGCAAATCAATTTATAACTTTTTTTTTAAATGCTTTTTTCTGGATATTTGTGTTGTTATTCTGTCTCTCACTCTTAAAATAGACCTACCATTAAAATTATAGACTGATCATTTCTTTGTCGGTGGGCAAAAGTACAAAATCAGCAGTGGATCAAATACTTTTTTCCCTCACTGTATAAACAGACAGCTTAAACTGACAAGACAAGACAGGAGCCCTGCATAGCACCTGCAATCTGCTGCTTTTTAGGCTCCTAAAAAAATAAATAGTAATTGCAAATTTTTTTACCTGCAAAAAAATGTGCATTAATAAAAAAAAAAAAAAGATCAACTTATCCTTTAACAAAATGTCCAGGACATTTGGAAGTGGACATAACATTATATTATGTTATGTTTACTGGTGATTTTTTCTATTAGACATTTACAGTACAGGAATGTAATTTAACATAATATATTGGTCACATGTTTCCTCTTAATTACAGGCCTTCTCTGTTATACAATGCAGGGAGCCGTCCCTGATTTCATATCCTGTGCAGTTGGCTTGTAGTGTACTGAAATCATTTCTGTGTCACCTTTGCAGGGAGGATTTCACCCTTCCATCCCCAGCGCTCCATTCTCTCTCCCTGCTATTCTCCTGCTGTGGTCTCAGCTGTCATATCTGAACAAGGCATTTTTAAGCCCGGGGCATGCCACACATTTGCTATATTTTTCCTTTTTTTTTTCTTTCCTGCACAAAACACATTTTCCGCTGCACTGCACTCGAACACGAGTGAGAAATATGAGAGGTAAAAGTACAGCAAACCTTTCTATTTTACTGTTTCCCAGCAGGAGGTAATCAAAAAATGAATTTACTACTCTAATTCAATTATAAGAAGGGAGCTGGGTTATTATAAGGGAGGCAGATTATTAAATAGCCCAGATTAAGGAATATTTCAGATAAATGGAAAGCAAAACAGGAGCAGCAAAACCAAACTACTTTTAGCTAGTAGTTATTGTTTGTTGTTCAGTTTAAAGAAGCTCTGTCACTTTACTGCTTTAGTACTAAGGGGCTCATTTAAAAAGCAGCGGTATGGTTGTTTTGCTGCCACCTCTGTAAAATAGATAAACTCACATTACAAAGAACAGTAATGTGCTGTAAAAATGTGCTCTGCGACCCACCAGCTTTTTGAAGCCAAACAGAATTCAACAGAATCAAATTAAAGTTTTATTGAAGAAAAAAAATGGGGAGATCCCAGTTACATGAACATCTCTCCTCCAATCACAAAGCTCTCTAAGCTCCATTAAAAAGAGAGAACTCCGTGGGCCCCTTTTGACTGCAAACCACAGCATTGAAAATGGTAAAAAAAAAAATAGGGATTTATGGAATATGGGTATTTCAAAAAGATGAAAAGCAATTTACTGGTATCAAAGAACTAAAAATATATCAAAACATTTAACCACTTAAGCCCCGGACCATTTTGGAGCTAAAGGACCAGAGCTGTTTTCAGAATTTTGCACTGCGCTGCTTTAACTGTAAATTGTGCGGACATGCAATGTTGTACCGAAACGAAATTTGCATCCTTTTCTTCCCACAAATAGAGCTTTCTTTTAATGGTATTTGATTGCCTCTGCAATTTTTTTTTTTTTTTTTTGCGATATAAACGGAAAAAGACCGAAATTTTTTTAAAAAAATGATATTTTCTACTTTTTGTTATAAGAAAAATTGAATAAACTCAATTTTAGTCATACATTTAGGCCAAAATGTATTCAGCCACATGTCTTTAGTAAAAAAAATGTCAATAAGCGTATATTTATTGGTTTGCGCAAAAGTTATAGCGTCTACAAACTAGGGTACATTTTCTGGAATTTACACAGCTTTTAATTTATGACTGCCTATCTCATTTCTTGAGGTGCTAAAATGACAGGGCAGTACAAAACCCCCCCAAATGACCCCATTTTGGAAAGTAGACACCCCAAGGAAATTGCTGAGAGGCATGTTGAGCCCATTGAATATTTTTTTTTTGTCCCAAGTGATTGAATAATGACAAAAAAAAAAAAAGTACAAAAAGTTGTCACTAAATGATATATTGCTCACACATGCCATGGTTATATGTGGAATTGCACCCCAAAATACATTCTGCTGCTTCTCCTGAGTACAGGGATACCACATGTGTGGGACTTTTTGGGAGCCTAGCCGCGTACGGGCCCCCGAAAACCAAGCACCGCCTTCAGGATTTCTAAGGGCGCAAATTTTTGATTTCACTCCTCACTACCTATCACAGTTTCGAAGGCCATAAAATGCCAAAATAGCACAAAACCCCCCCAAATGACCCCATTTTAGAAAGTAGACACCCCAAGGAAATTGCTGAGAGGCCTGTTGAGCCCATTGAATATTTTTTTTTTGTCCCAAGTGATTGAATAATGACAAAAAAATAAAAAAAATTACAAAAAGTTGTCACTAAATGATATATTGCTCACACATGCCATGGTTATATATGGAATTACACCCCAAAATACATTTTGCTGCTTCTCCTGAGTACGGGGATACCACATGTGTGGGACTTTTTGGGAGCCTAGCCGCGTACGGGCCCCCGAAAACCAAGCACCGCCTTCAGGATTTCTAGGCACAAATTTTTGATTTCACTCCTCACTACCTATCACAGTTTGGAAGGCCATAAAATGCCAAAATAGCACAAAACCCCCCCAAATGACCCCATTTTGGAAAGTAGACACCCCAAGCTATTTGCTGAGAGGCATGGTGAGTATTTTACAGCTCTCATTTGTTTTTGAAAATGAAGAAAGAAAATATTTTTTTTTTTTTTTCAAAACTTTGTGACAAAAAGCGAGATCTGCAAAATACTCACCATACCTCTCAGCAAATAGCTTGGGGTGTCTACTTTCCAAAATGGGGTCATTTGGGGGGGGTTTGTGCCATCTGGGCATTCCATGGCCTCCGAAACTGTGATAGGCAGTGAGAAGTGAAATCAAAAATTTACACCCTTAGAAAGCCTGAAGGCGGTGCTTGGTTTTGGGGTCCCGTACGCGGCTAGGCTCCCAAAAAGTCTCACACGTGGTATCCCCGTACTCAGGAGAAGCAACAGAATGTATTTTGGGGTGTAATTCCACATATGCCCATGGCATGTTTGAGCAATATATCATTTAGTGACAACTTTGTGCAAAAAAATAAAAAAATAAAAATAAATTGTCTTTTTTCCGCAACTTGTGTCAACATATAAAATATTCCATGGACTCGAAATGCCTCTCAGTATATAGCTTGGGGTGTCTACTTTCCAAAATGGGGTCATTTGGGGGGGTTTTGAACTGTTCTGGCATTTTATACACAACATTAGGAAGCTTACATCCACTCTTCTAACCACTTGAAGACAAAGCCCTTTTTGACACTTTTTGTTTACATGAAAACATATTTATTTTTTGCAAGAAAATTATGTTGAACCCCCAAACATTATATATATTTTGAAAGCAAAGGCCCTACAGATTAAAATGGTGGGTGTTGCATTTTTTTTTCTACACAGTATTTGCGCAGCGATTTTTCAAACGCATTTTTTTGGGAAAAAATACACTTTTTTTAATTTTAATGCACTAAAACACACTATATTGCCCAAATGTTTGATGAAATAAAAAAGATGATCTTAGGCCGAGTACATAGATACCAAACACGACAAGCTTTAAAATTTCGCACAAACGCGCATTGGCGACAAACTACATACATTTTTAAAAGCCTTTACAGGTTACCACGTTAGATTTACAGAGGAGGTCTACTGCTAAAATTACTGCCCTCGATCTGACCTTCGCGGTGATACCTCACATGCATGGTGCAATTGCTGTTTACATATGACGCCAGACCGACGCTTGCGTTTGCCATTGGGCAAGAGCAGGGCAGGACAGGGGTGCTTTTTTTTTTTTTTTTTTTTTTTTTTATTATTAATTTTGCTTTTTTTTTTTATTTTTAAACTGTTGCTTCCATATTTATTTATTTTTATCATTTTTATTGTTATCTCAGGGAATGTAAATATCCCCTATGATAGCAATAGGTAGTGACAGGTACTCTTTTTTTAAAAAAAACTGGGGTCTATTGGACCCTAGATCTGTCCTCTGCCCTCAAAGCATCTGACCACACCAAGATCGGTGTGATAAAATGCTTTCCCAATTTCCCAATGGCGCTTTTTATATCCGGGGGGGGACATTCCCTCCCACTGCTTGTAAAAGCAGTCCAGAGGCTAATTAGCCACTAGGATTGCTTTTACATGAAAGCCGGCCGCTTGCTGAAAAGAATGATACCAAGATGATACCTAAACCCGCAGGCATCATTCTGGTATAACCATTCAAAGTCCAGCAACATACCAGTACGTTGCTGGTCCTTGTTGGACATGTATTGTAATCTTTTTTTTTTCATGCTGCCAGGTGGCTGAACGAAAAAAGAGATTGATCGGTGGGTATGCCCACCATTAGAATACCGCCCTTCATCCACCCACTTCTAATGATGGGCATACATGCACCATTTATATATGCCGAAGCATGGGGGCATCTTCCCGCAAAAGTTATGCCGCGTACACATGGTCAGACTTTTCCACGGGCAAGCCTCCGTCGGAATTTTGACCGTATGTACGCGGCATTAGGAGCAAAATTGCTCCTCAGCCCCTGCTGCCCCAATGCTTCGGCATATATGCTTTTTTTCACTGGAGTCGCAGGGATCAGGCCTGTCTCTGCGAACGCTGCAGTTATGTGTGTTGTGTTTTGCAAGTGACAGTGATCAATCGATACTGCACTTGGGTGGCCTGGGCTGGACAGAGGGGCAAAACGCAGGTGCTAGCAGTTATCTGGGCTGATCCCGCTAACACTGCGTTTTTGGGAACCCTAAACTGCTGGGGACGCTAGTATAGATCTGATCAGATCAGATATTGATCTGTTCAGATACTATACCACTAAGGGAGGTGTATGCTTCACGCGTGGGTGTTAGCGTTACTGGCACTAACCTGACGCTGCCTGGGGTGTGACGCAGACCCTCTCTGATGCTAAAACCTAATTGATATCACCCGCCGGGCGATCAGGGGGTTAAACCTTTATTGGGTTATATACGGCGGGTGCCCTGACACTATAAAAATCAAACTAACTAACCAGCGTCACCCGTAACACTTATATGGTGATTACTGGTGAAAGGGTTAACTAGGGGCAATTAGGGGGGTAAAACCTTTATTAGGTAATATATGGGGGTACCTGACGCTATATAAAAACCTGACGGCGAACCTAAAAAAAATTACTGGCTACCGATCGGCATCACCAACACTAAGACAGCGATCAGAAAAACGATCGCTTAGCGACAGTGGTGATAGGAGGTGAAAGGGTTACCTGGGGGGCGATCAAGAGGGTTAAACCTTTATTAGGTAATATATGGGGGTACCCAACGCTATAAAAACCTGCGGCGAACCTAAAAAAAATAACTGGCTACCGATCTGCATCACCGACGCTAAGACAGCGATCAGAAAAATGATCGCTTAGCGACAGTGGTGATAGGGGGTGAAAGGGTTACCTGGGGGGCGATCAAGGGGGTTAAACCTTTATTAGGTAATATATGGGGGTACCCGACGCTATAAAAACCTGCGGCGAACCTAAAAAAAATTACTGGCTACCAATCGGCATCACCAACGCTAAGACAGCGATCAGAAAAACGATTGCTTAGCGACAGTGGTGATAGGGGGTGAAAGGGTTACCTGGGGGCGATCAAGGGGGTTAAACCTTTATTAGGTAATATATGGGGGTACCTGACGCTATAAAAACCTGCGGCGAACCTAAAAAAAATAACTGGCTACCGATCTGCATCACCGATGCTAAGACAGCGATCAGAAAAATGATCGCTTGGGGACAGTGGTGATAGGGGGTGAAAGGGTTATCTGGGGGCGATCAAGGGGGTTAAACCTTTATTAGGTAATATATGGGGGTACCCGACGCTATAAAAACCTGCGGCGAACCTGAAAAAAATTACTGGCTACCGATCTGCATCACCGACGCTAAGACAGCGATCAGAAAAATGATCGCTTAGTGACGGCGGTTAAACCTTTATTAGGGGGGGTTAGGGGGCTACACTGGACCTAAAACTAACTTTAGTGACACTTTTACAGTCACAAATGTCACTGATTGCAGTGATCAGTAAATAAATGGTCACTGCAATCAGTGACACTGTGACTGGGGGCTGATCTGGGGGGGCGATTTATGTGCCTATGTGTCCTGGTGTCAGTGTAGTGTTTTGTGCACTAACCTGCATCTTCTCCTGTACGGCGTTCGGTATATGTGAGCGCCGCAGGAGAGATGACATCACTTCCTCTGCCTGTGTTTACATTACACAGGCAGGGGAATGATTCGATTCGCTGGGAGCGATCGAGAGGGGGTGGCCGGAATCGAACGGCTGTCCCCTCATCCCTGATCGCTCCCAAAGGAATAACGGCCGCTCACTGTAAAGAAGGGGGGTCCGATCGGACCCCCCAACTATACAAAGGCAGTCACGTACATATACGTGATTCTGCCTGTCGGTGCCATTCTGCCGACGTATATTTACAGTGGGCGGTCGTTAAGTGGTTAAGGGAGTTTGCAGGCATAAACAAATCTATGGCGAAGATACACAATGATACCAGGACTCTCTAAACCAAAACTATAATTCATGTCCATAGATCTAAATATATATATATATATATATATATATATATATACAGGGCTTTTTTCAGCTGGAACTTGGTGGAACTCCGTTCCATCACCTCTGACTCAGGCCCTCTGCTCCTTGCTCACCACTATCACTTGTAAACACAGAAGTCCAGCTTCTGTTTTTACAAGTGACAGCTTGTCTCCCAATGGATCCCACAGATCTGATCTCCTGAGTGGCTCCCACTGAGTGCAGGATGGGGACAAGGGAGATGCAGGTGCCCGGGGTGCAGTGCAGATCCCGATACCCCTACTGGATGATCTCCCTGCAAGTGAGGAGGCAGAGCCACCCACAGTGTGCGGGGAGATACTAGAGCTGGCTGGGTGCTTCAGCTTAATACAGCAACACAAGTAAGACAAGTGGAAGATGGTGGAGCTTTTAAGGAGAGAGGGAGAAGATGAGGGCAGTGGAAGGCGAGTTGCATAGAGAGGTCAGAGCTGAAAAGGGGTGAAAGTGAGATTTGGATGGGGAGGCAAAGGTAAGCAGCTGTGGAAGAAGGTTGAACTCTGTGTGTAGTGCACCCCTGAACTTTGCACTCTGTGTAGGGCGCCCCTTAATTACCGTATATACTCGAGTATAAGCCGAGTTTTTCAGCACATTTTTTTGTGCTGAAAATGCCCCCCTCGGCTTATACTCGAGTCTGTGCTCATTGCATACCTGATCAGCCCGTGTCATGCTCAGACAGCGGCCAACCAGTGTAAAAAAGCCGCGCCTCCTCCTCGTCCGTGATGGGGGAACACTCAGTTTCCCAGCAGTGAGTCAGTGTTCCGCCTATCACGGACATCCTCATCCCACGGACGAGGACGAGAGGATGTCTGTGATAGGCGGAACACTGAACACTGACTCACTGCTGGGAAACCGAGTGTTCCACCTATCACGGACGAGGACGAGGAGGAGGCGCAGCTTTTGTACACTGGATGGATGGCCACCGTCTGACTGCATGACATGGGCTGATCAGGTATGCAGATCGGCACAGTGAGGCTGCAATGGGCATGGTGAGGCTTGTAATGGGCACAGTGAGGCTTGCGATGGGCACAGTGAAGCTGCAAATGGGCATTGTTGACCCTCTTTTCCACTTACAGTAGCTGCTGCATTTCCTACCCTAGGCTTATACTCGAGTTAATACGTTTTCTCAGGTTTTTGTGGTAAAATTAGGTGCCTCGGCTTATATTCGGGTCGGCTTATACTTGAGTATATATGGTATGCACTGTGTACATAGGACCCCTCGAACTCTTCAAGTAATGCACCGCTGAACTCTGCATTCTGTATGTAATGCACTGCCGGTATAAGACCCTTCCATTGTTGGATACATTTGACCACACCCACTATTTATTGCGGCTCGGAGGGTGTACCTGTGTGTGTGTGGGGGGAGGGGCGCTTTGGGGGATCATCTTTTGTTCCTGCACCTATTTTCAGAGAAAAAAAAAGCCCTGTGTGTGTATATATATATATATATATATATATATATATACAGTGGATATAAAAAGTCTACACACCCCTGTTAAAATGTCAGGTTTCTGTGATGTAAAAAAATGAGACAAAGATAAAATATTTCAAAACTTTTTCCACCTTTAATGTGACCTATAAACTGTACAACTCAGTTGAACAACAAACTGAAATCTTTTAGGTGGAGGGCAGTAAAAATAAAAATATTATGGTTGCATAAGTGTGCACAGCCTTAAACTAATACTTTGTTGAAGCACCTTTTGATTTTATTCCAGCACTCAGTCTTTTTGGGTATGAGTCTATCACCATGGCACATCTTGACTTGCCAATATTTCCCCACTCTTCTTTGCAAAAACACTCTTAATCTGTCAGATTGGGAGAACATCTCGTGTGCACAGCCCTCCTCAGATCACCCCACAGATTTTCAATTGGATTCAGGTCTGGGCTCTGGCTGGGCCATTCCAAAACTTTATTCATCTTCTGGTGATTTGGATGTATGCTTTGGGTCGTTGTCACGCTGAAGGATGAAGCTCCTCTTCATGTTCAGCTTTCTAGCAGATGCCTAAAGGTTTTGAAACTGTTGATAATTCCCTCTACCTTGTCTAAGACCCCTGTTCCAGCTGAAGAAAAACAGCCCCAAAGCATGATGCTGCACCACCATGCTTCACTGTGGGTATGGTCTGCTTTTAGTGATGTGCAGTGTTGTTTTTGCGCCAAACATATCTTTTGGAATTATGGCCAAAAAGTTCAGTTTTGGTTTCATCAGACCGTAACACACTTTCCCACATGTTTTTGGGAGACTTTAGATGTGTTTTTGCAAAATTTAGCCAGGCTTGGATGTTTTTCTTCGTAAGAAAAGGCTTCCATCTTGCCAGTCTACCCCATAGCCCAGACATATAAAAAATACAGGAGATTGTTGTCACATGTACCACACAGACAGTACTTGCCAGATATTTCTGCAGCTTCTTTAATGTTGCTGTAGGCCTCTTTGCAGCCTCCCTGACCAGTTTTCTTCAAAAAAAGTCATCAATTTTGGAGGGACGTCAAGTTCTTGGTAATGTCACTGTTGTGCAATATTTTCTCCACATAATGATGACTGTCTTCAATGTGTTCCATAGTATATCTAATGCCTTGGAAATTATTTTGTACCCTTCTCCTGTCTGATACCTTTTAACAATGAGATCCCTCTGATGGTTTGGAAGCTCTCTGCGGACTATGGCCTTTGCTGTAGGATACGACTAAGAAAATGTCAGGAAAGACCTACTAAAACAGCTGTACTTTATTTGGGGTTAATCAGAGGCACTTTAAATGATGGCAGGTGTGTACTGACTCCTATTTAACATGAGTTTGCATGTGATTGCTTAATTCTGAACACAGTTACAGTATCTCACAAAAGTGAGTACACCCCTCACATTTTTGTAAATATATAATTTTTAATGTAACAACACTGAATAAATGACACTTTGCTACAATGTAAAGTAGTGAGTGTACAGCTTGTATAACAGTGTAAATTTGCTGTCCCCTCAAAATAACTCGACACACAGCCAATAATGTCTTAACTGCTGACAACAAAAGTGAGTACACCCCTAAGTGAATATGTCCAAATTGGGCCCAATTAGCTATTTTCCCTCCCCGGTGTCATGTGACTCGTTAGTGTTACACGGTCTCAGGTGTGAATGGGGATCAGGTGTGTTAAATTTGGTGTTATCGCTCTCACTCTCATACTGATCACTAAAAATTGAACATGGCACCTCATGGCAAAGAACTCTCTGAGGATCTGAAAAAAATAATTGTTGCTCTACATAAAGATGGCATAGGCTATAAGAAGATTGCGAAGACCCTGAAACTGAGCTGCAGCACGGTGGCCAAGACCATACAGCGGTTTAACAGGACAGGTTCCACTCAGGACAGGTTCCACTTCTTTGGTCGCCATGGTCGACCAAAGAAGTTAAGTGCACATGCTCAGCATCATATCCAGAGGTTGTCTTTGGGAAATGGACGTATGAGGGATGCCAGCATTGCTGCAGAAGTTGAAGGGGTGGGGGGGTCAGCCTGTCAGTGCTCAGACCATACGCCGCGCACTGCATCAAATTGGTCTGCATGGCTGTCGTCCCAGAAGGAAGCCTCTTCTAAAGATGATGCACAAGAAAGCCCGTAAACAGTTTGCTGAAGACAAGCAGACTAAGGACATGGATTACTGGAACCATGTCCTGTGGTCTGATTGAACCAAGATAAACGTATTTGGTTCAGATGGTGTCAAGCGTGTGTGGCGGCAACCAGGTGAGGAGTACAAAGACAAGTGTGTCTTGCCTACAGTCATGCATGATAGTGGGAGTGTCATGGTCTGGGCCTGCATGACTGCTGCCCGCACTGTGGAGCTACAGTTCATTGAGGGAACCACGAATGCCAACATGTACTGTGACATACTGAAGCAGAGCATGATCCCCTCCCTTCAGAGACTTGGCCTCAGTGCAGTATTCCAACATGATAATGACCCCAATCATGATGACCACTGCCTTGTTAACGAAGCTGAGTTTAAAGGTGATGGACTGGCCAAGCATGTCTCCAGACCTAAACCCTATTGAGCATCTGTGGGGTATCCTCAAATGGAAGGTGGAGGAGTGCAAGGTCTCCAACATCCACCAGCTCCGTGATGTCATCATGGAGAAGTGGAAGAGGACTCCAGTGGCAACCTGTGAAGCTCTGGTGAACTTCATGCCCAAGAGGGTTAATGCAGTGCTGTAAAATAATGGTGGCCACACAAAATATTGACACTTTGGGCCCAATTTGGACATTTTCACTTAGGGGTGTACTCACTTTTGTTGGCAGCGGTTTAGACATTAATGGCTGTCTGTTGAGTTATTTTGAGGGGACAGCAAATTTACACCGTTAAACAAACTGTACACTCACTACTTTACATTGTAGAAAAGTGTAATTTATTCAGTGTTGTCACATGAGAAGATATAATAAAATATTTACAAAAATGTGAGGGGTGTACTCACTTTTGTGAGATATTGTACATTTCCAGTTATTAGAGGGTGTGTACTCATATACAACCACATTATTTATTTATTTTATTTTTACTCAGTGTGGAAAAAGTTCTTAAAGGAGTTATCTTTGTCTAATTTGTTTACATCACAGAAACCTGACATTTTAACAGTGTGGGCTTTTTATAACCATTGTATGGTAAACACATTTTTGGGTACAATCTGAATTAAATATTTATTTGTATCTTAATGTTGCTAAGCACCAGTTGATTATGCCTGTGAACAGAACACCTTTCAGTGTTTTTTTTTTTATATATATATAGTTCTTTGATATCGCTAAACTTTTTAGCTTTTTCGCATACCTATACTCTATTCTATATTTACAAGAAAGTTGAAGAGTTGGTTCCAAAAAGAACTTATATTGAAGATTGGTGTTCAAATCAGAGGATGAAACACCATTTGGGATCTCTCTCTTTTCTACACACCGCAGCTCAATTTTTGTAAAGGGAATGGTCCATGGTGTGCATAAAAAAGTGCAGTGTAACCGTTGACCAATATTGGTATCCATTATAAATTATCCCCTAGGTGACAGAGTCTGTTATTAGCCCTCCACCCAACCCGACCCACTTATACTTACTTTTCGCACACTCCTTTGCAACTTCAACGCCCGTGTGTAGTGGCCGATTTATGTAGGATATTATATTACACTGTGTAGCCTTAGTGTTCTGACATTACTAATTTATAACTGAGGATGGATATTGCTATATTGTTGAGGCTTACACAGGTTGACAACGTCCTCTTCCTCATTATGTGGCAGTATTTGAGTCTGGAGATCGGCTGCTCAGATATGCTTCTCAATAGCTCAAATCACAATATCAGCCTTCACTTTAATTTCAATAAATTTTTATTTTTCAATTCAAGACATGTACAGAAAATCTTAAAAAATTGTTGTTTAAACATGACAAAGGGTTATTTCCAATTGTTTATGTCACAATGTTCTCATCAAGAGATTAATTTTTTTTTAAAAATAATGAAAAATAGGCATTCAGGGAAGTCACACCCCACCTGGACGCCCCTAACGGGATCATCCTGCGCCCAGGTCAGGCCCCCCCCCCCAGCCCGCCATCCTCATATGAAACCAATAAAAAGGAACTCGGAATCTTAATGAAGAACAGTACTACACTCATATACAATAACGCCCATCAAATTTAAGACTTGGAAATACCGCAATAAGAACACAGTAAATAATGATATCAAATCTTTGAATCATGTTTAAGCATCGAAACAAAAATAAATAAAACAAAAGATAAAAGAACCAAGAAAAGATAGAATAGAAGAAGAAAGAAATAAGAAGAAATCACATGCCGAACATGAGGCCCTTTAGGAATTAGAGCGGTCAGGGTCATGCCTGACCTTCAAAGAAACGCCACAGAAAACTGCCCAAGGTTCCCATATTGCCTCAAATTTAGGGATTAAATTAGTTGATATGCTAACCATCTTCTCTTGAGCCATAATCCAAGAGATCTTATTGTGTATAGCCTTAATGGATACCCTGGGCTTCCTCCAAGATCTAGCAATAATAATTTTAGTCCCCAGAAGTATAAAGTGAATCAGTTTTCTAGTTGGTTTAGAAACGTTGGGAATATTGTCATTGAGAAGAGCAACAGAAGCTGACCTAGGTATTGAACACGAAGTGACCTTAAATATGAGATTAAAAATTTTCTTCCAGATCGGCCTGATCCTAGGACATTCCCACCAGATATGCACCATCGAGCCCAATAAATGGCAGCCTCTAAAGCAGTTGGGATCCGATTCTGGGTAGATGGATGCAAGCCTGATGGGAGTCATATACCATCTCATGACAACTTTTAAGTTAGCTTCCATGAGGGAGGTGTTCAAAATACTTTGGAATGAGCGAAAGTTGGCCTTTTGCCAGGATCCTAGATCCCAATTTAGCTGGAGGTCATCTTCCCATGCTTTCATGTATGAGGCTTTAGTAGCTGTACAAGTAAGTGAAGAGTAGATGACAGAAATGCCCCCCCTTTGTCCCACGGCCGATCCGCACCAGATCTCATAGTCCGTAAATTTGGGAGGAAGAGGTTTCTCCGTCCAAATATCATTCAAGAATTGTGAAATCTGTTCAAATCTAAATTTTTCAGAGTCAGGGAGGTCAAATTTATTTAGACAATGGGGCATGGTAATAGGACCCCGATTTGTAAAGTATTGTCCTATCCTATATAGACCTTTGTTTGTCCACCAACTGAAGGCCTCTGTATCCATACCAGGAAAGAATTTTGGATTATTAAAAATGTGTGCTAGTGGTTGTGTTACAGACACTAGAGTGGGAAGAGGACGGAGTCTGTCCCAAAGGGAAAATGATTGAGATAAGGAAGGGGATAAAATAGGTGGTCTCTGTCTTTGTGGGCACCAAAGCAGGTACTCTAAGGATAATTGTGGTACCGCTTGTTCTTCTATCAGCACCCAGTCCGGTTTTTCATTCTTGGAATAAAATATAGATAATTGTGCTAGTCTGGCAGCTAAAAAATAATTATATAAGTTAGGCAAACCCACCCCTCCCTTCTTCCTATTTAAATATAGGGTGTTTTGGGGAACTCTGTAACTAGATTTGCCCCATACGAATGTGAGAATTTTACTTTGTAAGGAATTTATCTGATCTTTCCTGATGGGAATGGGGAGGGAACGAAATAGATATAAAATTCTAGGAAGTAATGTCATTTTCACTGAATTAATCCTGCCCAACCAAGATAGTTCGAATTTGTCCCAATTTTTAAGATCTGTAATAATTTTATGGAATAGGGGAGGATAGTTACTTGTGTAAAGAGATTCTGTTCGAGCAGTCAGAAAGATTCCCAGATATTTAATATGAGAAGAATTCCATTCAAATTTGAAAGACTGTTTGATGAGGGAAACTATGGGTAACGGGAGGGAAATATTTAGTGCCTGTGACTTGGCAAAATTGACCCTGAGTCCTGAAATATTAGAAAAATCAGAAATTACTTTATAAAGATTCGGGAGGGAGGTAATGGGAGAGGTAAGAAAGAGAAGCAAATCATCTGCGAAAAGTCCGCATTTATGCATCTGATTCCCACAGGTTACGCCTTTAATGTCAGAATTTTGTCTAATGGCTATGGCCAAGCTTTCAATGGCCATAGCAAAGACAATAGGGGATAGTGGACAACCTTGTCTTGTACCCCTGGCTATATTTATCGGAGAGGAATAATATCCCTGTATACGAATTTGAGCTTTAGGTTGAGAATACAGAGCTCTAATAACTCCCATAAAACGTGGGCCAAAACCCCATCGTTCTAATAGGGGAAAAAAGTATTGCCAGGATACAGAGTCGAAGGCCTTCTCCAGATCAAGTGCTAACAGGAAACCCTGTTGTTTTTGACCTCCGTCCCAGTTGGACTGCAAAAGGGAGATAATATCAATCGCTCTTCTCACTTGATCTGGGCCTTGTCTTCCTGGCATAAATTCTACCTGATCCTTGTGAATATATTTAGTAATAAAAGAGGAGAGGCGATTTGCTAAAATTTTAGTGAGAATTTTCAAATCATTATTTATCAAAGAAATAGGGCGATAATTGGAAACTTCTTCTGGGTTTTTATCCGGTTTGGGTATAACAGTAATGTAGGCTGTATTAAGTTGTGTACCTAATTGGGAACCCCTTGTAGTAAAATTAAAAAATTTTGTTAAATATGGGGTAAGGGTGTCCTTGAAGGCTTTGTAGTAGGGAGCTGATAATCCATCAGGTCCCGGGGCTGATCCCGCCCTGAGATCTTGAATTACTGCTGTAACCTCTTCAACAGAGAAGGGAGCTTCTAGGATATCTCTATGTTCCATATTCAAGGATGGAATAGGGAGGCCATCTAGGTATGAGGATACCGAGTTCATGGGTATATTTGAAGGGTCGCTATAGAGTTCGGAATAAAATGTCTGAAAAGCCTTTAGTATCTTTTCAGGGTTAGCCGTGGGGTCCTGTCCAGCAATGCGGATCTTAGGTATGGAATAAACTCTCGTTTTAGGAGACAATTTGGATGCCAACATTCTACCTATTTTACCTGTTTGAGTATAAAATGTATTACTTGTCCAACGGAGAGATTTCTCCGCTTTTGTAGTGAGTGCTAAATTGAGTTCTAGTCTACTCCTTTCAATCTTAGACAATAAGGATGGAGAAGGTTTCCTTTTATGCTGTGTTCTCAGGGTCCTGTATGATCTCTCCAATCTATCAATGCCCGCTTCCCTTTCCTTTTTGATTCTTGTCGAAATTTGGATAAGCTTGCCCCTAATAAAGGCCTTATGAGCAGCCCAAAGGACTTCAGCGGAAACATTTTCTATATCATTAAAGCTGAAGTATTCTTGAAGAGCTTTATCTATTTCCATTTGTATGGCTGGATCGGAAAGTAAAGACTCATTTAGTCTCCAATTACCCCCCTTTGATCTACCAGTTTTTATGCGTAGGAACATGACAACCATGGAGTGATCAGAAAGGACCGTGTCTTTGATAATTGACTTAATAACATCCGGGAGAATATAGGAAGGAACCAGGATATGGTCAATCCTAGAGTAGGTGTTGTGTGGGTGAGAGTAATGAGTATAATCTCTTATAGAAGGATTAGATTCTCGCCATACATCAGCTAGGCCTTTATCATGCAAAAGTCTAGCTATTTTCAGGCTTATCTTAGTGGGTCTGGTTAATTGGGTCGAGGGGGGTTTGGATTTGTCCAACCCCTGATCAAATGCTGCATTGGAATCTCCCCCCCAAATGATTGTGCCCTCTAATTGAGGAGCTAGGGTGTCCAGGATGAATCGAAAAAATGTATCTTGCCCTGAATTGGGGGAATAATATGAAATCAGAGAATATATTCGTCCCTCTATTGTGCCCTTAACCAGTATAAACCTGCCCTCAGGATCTTTGAAATCAGATATGAAACTAAACTGGCATGATTTTGAAATACAAATAGCCACACCCTTGGTTTTCTTTTCGGCATTAGCTAAAAAAAATTGTGGGAATCGGGAGTGTATAAAGCTGGGATTGAATTGCCTAGGGAAATGGGTTTCCTGAATCATGAGTATGTCAATACCCAGGGATTTATAAGAGTCAAAGAGTTTGCGTCTCTTAACAGGGGAATTCATGCCTTGAACATTATGTGTAGCTATTTTGAGTGAACCTAGTACGGAATCAGCCATGGGACTCAGGGAGGGAGCTGCCATCGTCATCCACTATATCTACTTTACCGCAATACACCATCCTCAGGATCTGTAAGTGTTCTAGACGGGTAATCAAAAGCCAAAGGATCATGTTGCGGGTACCTTCAATTGAATCTGCAAAAACCAGAACTGCCAGGCATGTGATAATAGGATTAGAGATAGGAAAGGAGAAAAAAGGAATGAAAAAGTGGAAAAAATAAGAAGAGTAAAAAATTGTCATAGAAAAACAGTAATAAAAAAATTTAATTAAAATTTTTAAAAACCGAAAAAAGGATGAAAACGATCTCGAGGAGGATAAAGTCCTCCCCAAAACTTCTACCAAGGTAGAAAATGAAAAGCCCGTTCCCTAAGGAAAAGGCTATTCCTTCCACAAAGTCTCTAGGAGACTCAGGGGAAAGGTGGAAGCACATGGGACCCACCCCAGCCAGGGCGCCCCTTAAAAAAAAATCAAAGACTTACTAGATCTACCATATTCAGGTCTGTCCGGAGGGACCCCCACCTCTCCCCCCTGAAGTGGATAGAGGAGCGAGAGTCTCACCCCCCCAAATTGGACAAAGAACTCTACAAGTAGTAGATCGAACTCAGAAAAATTGAGACGTGGATAAAAACCCCTTGCAAAACATTTTGGAAAAATTTAAACAATCAGAACAAAAAAAAAAACATTCGTTCCAGGCTCTTAGAATAAATCTTTCCTGGAACTCATGGGAATCGAGGAGTACAAAGTATAAATTGTGAGCTTGGGTCTCTTCAAGCGGGACCATTGTCTTTGGCTTTCTTGGTTCTTGCCCTGGTCCACAAGGGAGATTGAGGGCTGGTAGGGTTCGGTCTCTTTGAAGATTGTGGGCCACTTCGAGAAGTGTCCATGTCATTTTCTTGAGTGATGATCTTGAGATTCAATAACAGTTTTTCGCCGTCAGGAAAAGTAGAAAAGGAATGATTCTTCCCTTTGTAAGAGAATTTTACTGCAAATGGAAATGCCCACTTGTATTTAATGTCTTTTTGTATGAGGGCTAGAAGTAGAGGCTTCATTGCACGTCTGCGTTGCATTGTAGAGGGAGAGAGGTCTGCATATAATTGGATTTTATGACCCAGGCATAGAATCGTAGACATATTTCGCGCCTTGCTCATAATTTCCTCCTTTATCGTATAGAAATGGGGTTTAATTATTATGTCTCTCGGTAGACCATCTTTCCTTAGAGGACCTAAGGCCCTATGTGCTCTATCTAGCTCCAGGCGGTCTTGTGGAATTTCTGGGATTAGGGATTGAATCATATTTTGAATCGCTGCCGGGATGTCAGTTATGGTTTCTGGAAGTCCTCTAATACGGATATTATATCTCCTGGACCTATTTTCCAAATCGTCGATCCTAGACAAAGCTGTATCTAATTGTTCTTGAATAAAATGGACTTGTTCTGCATTTTGATTTGTGGCGGACACTGTTTGATCCAACTTACACTCTATGTTCTCAATTCTGGCTCCTAAATTCTGAAAATCAGCCTTTAATTCTCCCGTGATTTTAGCCGCAGTTTGAGAGAGGCCCCTATCAAGTAATTCAGCCAGGGTCTGGTACAAGTTGGCCATAGAAAATGTAGATGTATTGGTCAGAGAGCTGACAGGACAAGAGCTGTCCTGATCCATAATAGGATTAGCCAAAGGGGTTAATGTTGAGTTCTCCTGAAAATGTTCCCTCAGGGGTTCATGAGGGGGATGAGATGGAGAGATAGTCTGTATAATAAAGCCAGATGCATGTGAGGGACATTGTTGGGCTATCAGATCTGCCATATTAATTCCCTTTGAATTTACCTCAGCACTGACACAAACAATCTGTGACTCGGCGGCCATCTTGGATTTTCGGGCGGAATTTCGATCGGCCGTTGCGGCTTCCATTGAGCCGTAAAAATTATTATTTATAGATGGGGGGGTGCCCGGGAGTCTGGGGGTTCTGTGGATACCAGTGGTTCCAAATTTCGTTCAGTAGAACCGGAGTTATGGGCGCCGCTGTGCTGGGGTGGTGAGGAGCTACTGGCTCAAGCATCCATCTTCAGAGCTCCGCCCACAATGACCATCAGCCTTCACTTTAATTTGCTATCTCCTCTTCTTGCTTCTGTCTACACTAATGGTTTCTTGCTTTCAGAAAACATTCAGTATTTGGGCAGTTATGCCTGTGTTTGCTGACACCTGAAAGATTTTGCTTCCAAACCTGGCAAAGGCTCCGTGATGCTTTAAGCCCAGTGGTGACACATTCACTTACAAGACCCACCATGACAAAAATTGCCATTTACCCCAAAGTTTTTTTTTTTGTGGTTAGAGTTTGCATATGATTTCCCCATGAGCTTTAATACAGTCTTTCTTCTTGGTGATGTGGCTATTATTTCTGGTGTGTATTTCTGAATTGAGAACAGGAAGCCATTTGCATGATTGGTGAAATGTTTTCAACATTATAGAGCAAGTCCACTTGAATGTGAAGGCTACTAGCTATAGCATGATCTAGATAAATGAGAACCTTTACAGTCTTCCTACATGCACTTTGCCCTCCAATGTAGTGTCTTGTATGGCTCTTTGCATGTTCACCAGAACCGTTTGCAGATATGGCCCAATAGGCTGGAATGGTACTATCCACTGGTGGTGACTAAAGTCAGCAATGCCTTTCTGATGATCAGGACTACTTTACATGGGCCAGGCTTGCAGCAAACGATCCAGCATCCTTGTATTAAAAGGTTAATTTTAACTGTGCTTTCAACATCCTGCCCATAGAAAGCCTATCATAGGAAAGTGATTAACATGAATGAGATTGCGTAGATGCCTACCCACAGAGTTTTGATCTCCATTCCTTTTTATGTATGTCATGAACAATACAAAACGAATCAGCACTGCACTATATTCAACAGTGTATTGTGAAATTCTAACCTAAAGTCCTCAAACAAAATGTTAGTCATATGAAAAATAACAGTCCCCGTAATGTGTGTTTCAGTAATTAACCTCAGATTCTTGCTATTTATCTCTTCCTATAAACACACACTTTGTACTACACACACCACCATCATTATCAGCTCACCTCCCTATTTGACCTATGGACAGTAGGTCAGCTGTGCATGTCCCTTCAAGAGATGTCACCAGTTGTGGCAGACAATCAAACTTCCTCCGGATCCAATCAAACCATGTGTATGTTTCCCTCAAATCCACGCATAATACTCAGATATAAAACAAACAGACCACCATAGCGTTTTCCATAAAAAACACAAATTTGTTTAAAAAACTGAAGATAAAATTACACTTACATAGAAAGTGCACTGAGACTGGTGCACCACAGGTAACTTGCATGTAATATTTCTCAGACCACTATAGGGGGCATCAACATTAGAGGCTGCAGCTTATGGATGGATCACTATTGATTAGCAATATCTCTTTGTTACTGTCCCCTTAGGTGTTGGATGCTGCTCAATACAGCTTACAGAGACTTCCAGCATTCCCTTCCACCCCACTGTCTAGGAAAGACGTCTTACATCACTGGCTCTGTCCCTTACATGTTACACCACCAGGCATGGATACGCCATAGGTGTATCTCACCTTACAAGTGTTTGCCAGTTATTAAAGAACAGCTTTTCCAACTTTACTTCTCGAAGACCCCTAACATTTATTGTTTTCCTTCTTCAACTTTGTAGCTATTGGGTGGCTTTCCAGTCACCAAAACCACTTCTTTCTTGTACAAAAAATGTCCTGGCATAACATTTAAAGCCCAAATACAATCTCATATAATTTTTTCTTATTTTTGTAGTCCTATTCCAACTTGTGATATGAATTCTTACTTTTTGTTTTCACTTGGAAATGCCTTAAAATACCTTATTATTTTTTTTATTTTGGGAAATGCACTTTCTGCCCTCTTACCCTTGGCATAGCTGACTAACTGCTACACCTACTCATTTTAAGCACCCTCACACAGAGGAGGCATGTCAGACCAGTTCAGTCAGAGGGCACGGGACAGCGTGATAATACTCTAATGCCTATTGAATTGTAGAGTCATATTTAGTGCAACTGTTGTAACAGATAAATAGATGTGAAACAATTAAAATGGAAACTAGATGTACAATGTCTATTTGACTGACAATTCTATTCTGTGACTTCCAATTAGTTTTAAAACAAGCAACAGCCAGAAGCTTCTATTTACCCTTTGAACTCTGTGGTACAAAGGGTAGGTCCTTGGCATTTAAAGAGTCAGTGTACACCTGCCTGGAAATATACATGCAATTTTATTTCCGTCAAATGATTTGGAAGCGATTGATAGATACTTCTGCAGCATGTAAAACTAAATGACTACATGAATGACTAACAAGGTAGACAATGTGTGTACGCGCTCCCTGAAATAAACATTTAATAATGGTTGTGTTCTGTTCTTTTCATTTCCATTCTGTCCACAGAGACTGCATTTGCCTCCAGACTTGTCAGACACAGTGAGCCGCTCAAGCAAACAGGATGTGGCAGGATCGGCCAAACTGCTGAGCTCAGGATGTGGCACTGCAGCCGTAGGCAATAAGCACCTGGACTTCTAGTGATTTCTACAGAGCCGATACGTTCGCAGACACAGGAGGCACTAACATCATCATTATTATTTACTTACTCTTCTTTTATATGTAAAAGGCTGGAAATATTCAGTAAAATATTATTGTTATAAATAAACAGTGTGATCTTTTATTGATATGGGTTCTTATAAGTGGATAAAATAGTTTTTTCCTTAAAGGAAAGTTCTACCTTTAACCCTGTTTGCATGATTCACCTACACTGAGATTAAACAGTGTAGGGGAATGTACTGTAAAAGTATGACCATCTGCCATAGTTCATATATATTTTCTTATGGAATCACCTGCCATGTTGCTCCTGCCTGGCTAGAATCTTTAAAATCATAATAAATTGTTTTAGGAACCATCAGCAGTGCACACATGTAGTAAGAGGTAAGGATGCCATAGACCAGTGGTCATCAACCCTGTCCTCAGGGCCCACTAACAGGCCAGGTTTGCACGATAACTGAAAAACATTACAGATGATATAATTTGCTGCTCAGTGATTGCAGTATTCTAGTCTGCATCTCCCCAAGGCAATACGTAAAACCTGACCTGTTAGTGGGCCCTGAGGACATGGTTGATGACCACTGCCATAGACGACATACGTTTCGACTGATTCCTGCTAAATCGGACCAAATTTGAGCCGTAGGTGACCATGCAAGCACCCCACCAGCTTGTCAACCTTCAATTTAAAGACCAACTGAGCTAGGTGGAAAACTATCTGCCAAGCAGTGACTGCATCCTCTCAGATGTAGACACTGCTTGGAAACACCATTGTATTCAGGGAGCCCTGGCTGCCTTAATAACATAGCCATGAAGAGAAGCTGAAAAGAGCACCAAAAGGTCTCAAGAGTCCAAAGTCCTTTATTGGTATCACATGTAAGAACAGGAAACAAAAGGCACTAATATGTTTCAGGGGCTAAAAATACCCTTTCATCAGGGCATATAAATCTCCAACAGGAGATAATATTCATGGGTGATTGTGCCTGCATTAGCAGCCAAGTGATGTTAGTTGAGATCTAGGAACTTTTGTTTTTCCTACATTGTCTAAAGCCTAGTACACACCACTAGTTTTTTTTTTCCGTTCAACCCCCAAAAAAACTGGCAACTCAGGAAGGAGTCGTTGAACTAACAATCTCCCTTGCTGTGCTATTGTGTTCTGACAAGGGGTTGGCCCCCCTGCTACAAAACTCCGGTTAGCGCTCTCAGCCACTGATCAAGAGTCGGTCGGCAGACCTTTTTCAGTCATGAGCCTTCGACAGAAGTCGGCTTCTGTTGGACTGGCTACCATACACACGGGCTAAATGTCGACCGGTTTCTATTGAACCGGCTGACATTTGGCTTGTATATTCTAGGCTCAAGCCCTGATGAAGGGGGATTTTTGGCTCCTGAAATATGTTGACTGCCTTTTTATTTTCCCATTGTTACTTGATGCCAATAAAGTACTTTGGACTCTTGAGATGATCATTTATTACTCATTTGGCTTATCCATAAATTCATTTCTCAATTTCTTTTCTGGGGGTTACTGACTTTGTGAAAAGTTGTTGAATCCACGTCACTAGACCTAGTGAAATAGAGAGTGATGTCACCAGCACACCAAGATCTCCAAAAATGAGTCCAAAGCTTTAATCAGCGATCACATCATTACAGCAGACAGCAACGTTTCAGAACCACGCAGGACCCCTTCATCAGGCATGTGACCTGCGTGGCTCCAAAACGTTGCCTTCTGCTGTAATGATGTGATCGCTGATTAAAGCTTTGGACTCATTTTTGGAGACCTTGGTGTGCTGGTGACATCACTCTCTCTGACTACACACTGTTCCAGCCGGTGGTCGCTTCAGCACCCGCTTACATATACAGCCATTTCTACAGGAATGTGTGCATTGGGAATAGTGCATTAGACCCAATGAAAAACTCCACTTGACAGTTTAAAGTCCTGAATCCAGTGCCTCACCTAAACTATCCACTGAATGAAGTAGCCAGCAGTAGACATAACAACATTCATGCTGTTGGCGTTGATAGAGAATTCGATTGGTTTTCGCTCACAGGCTGAACAAGAGAAAATCGAGCCATGTATGGCCAGCTTTAGAGACAGACTGCACAATACTAGGAAAAGAGAAGAAATAGGAAGAAAGGTGTGTAGCTTGGTTTATAGACCATGCTGGGAAAACTGTTGAGCATTTAATTCAGAACCTGAAATCAAAGCTTTTTAGCAGAGGAGGGAAGAGATGTCAGAAAAGGGACAGAATGTTTAAATACAGGAGGTCCCACACAATAGATTTCATGAATGAAGTTGTGAATGGAAATGCTGGATTTTGTTATAAAGCGAGGAGCTGGAGAAGTATATCAATTCACACACTTGACTCTTTTCCTTGCTCTAAAAAAGCAGTCAAGGAACTGACACCCTGAAAAGTTTTGTGCTTGTGCACAACATAATGAAATTGAGAGAATGAGCCAGGATAGAGGAAACTCCATGACCTGATCCTGGGCAGTGCTGGGGTGGGCTGCACCCCCCAGATTTCAGTTGTGCCCCCCATTGACATTACACCCGCTGAGCTCCTCCCCCATCCTCACACTCAGGGCAAGGGAGGGGAAAACAACCTGGAGCAGTCATCTAATGTAAACAGTAAGGTCCGGAAAGGAGAAGTGGTAGTGGCTGAAAGGAGAGCGCCAGGAGGAGGTGCGAGCTCTGCTGCCAGCAGTGCTTCTCCATTCAGCAAGTGACACAGAATCAATGTTACATCAGACTGTACATGGCTTGATTACTCGCCCCCTATCCACATTACAGAGAGCTGAGCAGTCTTTGGAGGAGATATGAACAGGTAATCAAGCCATGTACAGTCCGATGTAAGAGCGATCCTCTGTCACTTGCTGTATGGATGATCGCTGTTATGACAGGAGGGGGAGAGCAAAGCACAGCCTGCACCTCCCCACAACTCCTGTAGTTCCCGCCTGTTTGTGCTGGGAAGGTTAATGGGGGGGGGGGATTTGTGCTAGAATGAGGAATGGGGGTGTATGTGTTAGAAGGCATGATGAGGGAAGATTTGTACTGGTGGAGGATTTGTGTTAGAAGGGGGGAATTTGGAGGGATTTGTGCTAGGAGGGGGATTTGGGTGGGGATTTGTGCTGGGAAGGGTAATTTAGAGGGGGTTGTGCTCAGAGGGGGATTTGGGGTCGGGATTTTTACTAGAAGGGGGATTTGGTGGAGAAGATTTGTGCTAGAAGGGGGGATTTGGGGGGGAGAGGATTTGTACTAGGAGGGGGGATTGGGGGAGCAGGATTTGTACTAGGAGGGAAGATTTTAGGGAAAGGGTTTTTGCTGGGAGGGGGGATTGGGGGGGAAAGAGCATGTGTGCTAGGAGGGGGGATTTGGGGGGACAAATGTGTATTAGGAGAGTGGATTTGGGGGGCAGGATTTGTACTAAGAGAGGTTATTGAGGGGGGATTTGGGGGTGAGAGGATTTGTACTAGGAGGGAGCATTTGGGGGGCAAGATTTGTAATAGGGGGGATTTGAGGGGCAAGATTTGTACTAGGAGGGGGGATTTGAGTGAGAGGATTTGTGCTGGGAGGAGGTATTTGGGGGTGAAAGAGGATGTGTGCTAGGAGGGGGGATTTTTGTTAGGAATTGGGGGGATTTGAACTGGAAGGTGGAATTGAGGGGGCAAAGATTTGTGCTGGGAGGGGGATTTGGACTATGAGGATGGGGAATTTTTGCATGTTTGGGGGGAGAATTTTGGCTTGCTCCACCCCCAGGTTTTTTTCCCCCTTGTACCTTTTTCATCCTGCAAATCCAGCAGTGTTCTGTAGCGATCCACCACTTTGCTGATGCTCACCCAATCCCGCCATCTTCTTCTCTGGCATCTTTGAGAGCTGACTGTCTCTTCCAGGTTCTCACAGCCAGCTCCTTGATGATGCACCACGGTGTGCCATCTGGGGGATATCTTCAAGAACCAGGAAGAGACAGCCATCCTCCTGATGACTTGCTGTAGCGTATGCTCAATGGAGCACCCCGAGGTCTCCAGAGATGCATGACGTAGGTACCCCAGGAGGTTGCATGCAACTGAATACATCATTCTTGCCTATGCATATGTTTATAGCAAGTTTAATTTCCAATTCTCCTCTAGGTGAACTAAACCAGTGTTTCTCCAGTTTGGTAAAATATTTACCTCGGTTTTCACCCCTTTTGTGTACAAATTTATTGCCTATATTGCATAAAGCAAAATGGTAGCCACATTTTGTTTTGAATAAACTAGGGAAGTGTCATGATTTTTAGTTTTTATTTTCCCTCACTTCCTGTTCCTGTGACACCTGTACAAGAAAGGCGGGATGCAGGAGTCGTCACAGGGACAGGAAGACAATTTAGTGAGTGCTCAGCTTCACCCCAGAGGGCTGAACCTCAAGGTCAAAAGTGAATCAGATCAATCTTGATGTGTTTGTTCACAGAGGGGTATAATCAATTTTGGAAGTCACAGTGTCCCTTCATAAGGGTGGTTTAAAAGAGACCAGTGTTCCTGAAACAAATTGTTCTAAGCCAAATATATATTTAAAAAAGTCCCTTTGTAAAGGAAACAGTTTTGCACAAATAATTTGGTCCATATATAGGTCAGTCTGTACAGACAAATGAAGCTTTTTTCTATACATGACAATAAAAACTTGACTAGCTTTTTTTTTTAATTGGAAATCAACTTTATTGAAAAGTATGCATGGTACATAAATCAACATAAGCCAGTATGGCCAATATAATAGTACATACATGAACACAGTGAAGCATCTGTGTGTCACAAAGATAATAACAGCAGTGAAAGTAAAACCGGTATACAACAAAAATAAAGAATCGACATATCAAGTACACGTTTCACCATCCGCCATCCATCTGTCCCAGACCTTCTCAAACTTTAGCGGACACCCTCTATGTACATAAATCAGTTTTTTATATGGGAGAGCATCGTTAACCGCCTTTTTCCAGCACTGAATTGTAGGGGGCAGGGCCTGCATCCAATTACGGGCCACTACTTTTCTTGCCAAGAATAGCGTCTCATGTAAAAAGGTACGGAGGGGTTTGTCGGCATCCAAGTCTGGCAACAGGCCAAGTAGGCACATCTTTGGGTCAAGGGTAGCAGGGGAGCCCATCTGATCGTGTAGGAAGCGTATCACCTGTGTCCAATATGCCTGAATGGTGGGACAGAACCATATGAGGTGGTAAAAGGAGCCCGGGGTATGGTCACAGAGGCGGCATCCCGGATTGTACGTGGGCCTGAAACGTGCCACTCTCTGAGGGGTCAGATATGTTCTATGTATAATGTACAGCTGTGTGAGGCGGTCCGACAGCTTGGGGGAAACCTTTCTCACGTCCTCCAAAATCTCGCCCCAGTCCCCATCCTCTATAAGTCCAACATCCGCCTCCCATCTAGTCTTAGCAGTATAGGCCAATGCTGTGGTGCTAGGGAGACGAATGGCGGAGTACAAAGTGGAGATGAGCTTAGCAGGCACATTACCCGTGACTGTGTCCACTATGGAGGGAACTGCCAGGGACGGGCAAGAGCCAGAAAACTGGGCCTGTATGGCGTGGCGGAGTTGCAAATACCTGAAAAACAGGCAATTGGGGAGGGAAAATTCGTCCTTCAGCATTTGGAATGATTTAAGGCCTGAATTAGTCATGATCTGGTGTATGTATAAGATCCCATGGCGTATCCACGCCGCGGGGTCCGGAATGGACAATAATTCTGGCAAGCATGTATTGTACCAGAGAGGGGTATGAGAGTGTACCCTTGGGGTCCCAGTTCTCTGCAGTGCCGCCCGCCATACCCTCCGGTGGTGAGTCAACATGTCTGCTGTGTGTTGGGGGGGGCGTCTTGTCACTGGGGCTCTCAGGACCGATTGAAGTGGGGTGTGGGCCGAGTCATCTGGGTGCTCACAGAGTAGTGTCTGGTATCTCGTTAGTTCATGTTTATCAAAATAATAGAAGTGGGACAGCTGGGAGGCAAAATAATAATCCTGAAAGTCAGGGAGAGCAGCTCCTCCCAACGTCACAGGGTTCTTCAGGATTCTCCAGGATAATTTGTGTCTGCCATGACCCCAAATAAATGAATTCAGGATGGATTCAATTGTCCTGAAAATTTTTTGTGGTATATAGAGGGGAGCATGCCAGACCAAATAGAGTATCTTGGGAAGGAGTATCATCTTAACTAAGCTGACGCGACCCATAACACCCAGGGGTAGTCTGGCCCAAGTCTGCGTCTTGTTCTTGATCAGAGCAAACAGGGGTTCAATGTTCAGTAGTTTATAATCTGAGAGCGATCTGGTGACCTGTACGCCAAGGTATTTAATCTGGGAGACCCTTGGAAGAGCCAGAGGAGGGGACGCGAACGAGGAGGGGAAATGGTCAATCGGAAGGATCTGGGACTTAGCCCAATTAATACTCAGACCCGAATGGCCACCCATACGTTCTATGGACTGGAGGGCTGCTATAAGAGAAGGACCGGAGTCCGCCAGATACAAAAGTGTGTCGTCGGCATACATCCCAATCTTTTCTTCCAGGTTCCCCATCCTGAGACCTCGGATGCAAGTGTCCGCACGGACCATTATGGCCAACGGCTCCACAGCCAATGCGTAAAGCATGGGGGAAAGGGGGCAGCCCTGCCGGGTCCCTCTCTCCAGCGGGAATTGGTCAGAAAGCCAACCATTCACAAACACTCTGGCCCTCGGGGATTGATAGAGGAGTTGGACCCAGCGAATAAAGCTGGGGCCAAATCCAAATCTTGAGAGACACTCCCACAGGTAGTTCCACTCCACGGAGTCGAAGGCCTTGGCGGCATCCAGCGCCACCACGACCCTCGAGCCAATTTCATCATGGGACCCCTGAATATTCATAAATAGGCGGCGAATATTCATGGCCGTGTTCTTCCCTGGCATAAAGCCGGTTTGGTCAGGGTGTATCAATGACAGAATAACCTGGTTAAGGCGGGAGGCTAGAATCTTAGCTAATATTTTAATATCTACCTGTAACAGGGAAATGGGCCTATACGACTCCGGGTATTTAGGGTCCTTTCCGGGTTTGGGAATTACGACTATTTGGGCTTCTCGCATAGATGGGGGTAGAACTCCTGAGTCAAATATAGATTTATACAGGTACTTAAGTTCAGGGATTAGGATTTCAGAGTAGGTGGCATAGAATTCAAGAGGTAGGCCATCCAATCCTGGGGCCTTGGATGAGGCCAGACAGGAAATGGCCTCGGAGATGTCCTCCTCAGTAATAGGGGCTTCCAGAATTTCAAGCTGGTCGTCTGTCAGTTTAGGGAATTGAACTCCCGCTAGGTAGTCCCTGGTGTCTTGGGGAGTGTGGGCGACCCTGGAAGTGTAAAGTGCACGGTAGAATCTCCCAAATTCCTCCGCCACCAATTGCGGATCGGTGATGTCGTTCCCCTGCGGGTCGGTCAAGGACACCACCACAGGGGGACGCATATCCAAGTGGGCGAGATATGCGAGCAATTTGCCTGATCTCTCTCCATACTCAAACACCCTCTGTCTACAGAAGAAGATACGTTGTTTAGCCTTCTCTATGTGCAATTGGGAGACCTGGCGCGCCTGAATCTTTAGATTATTGGCCGCGCTGGGCGAGGGGTCCCGGTGGAATGCCTCCTCCAGCACCTGCAGGTACTCCGCAGCCTGCTGGACAATAAATGTTGATGACCGTTTAAGCCTGTTAATACGTGTGGAAAGTAGGGAACGAGCGTGAAGTTTAAACATTTCCCACACCACATCATGCGCGGCAGTGTCCCTGTTGGCCGTAAAATAGTATTGCAATTCTGTGGGGATGTCATCCTGGTCCTGCAGGGCAGTCAGCCAGAACGGGTTTAGCCGCCAAGAAGGAGCAGGGGAAGCCCTCAGGAGCTGAATCGTGACCCAGTAGGGGGCGTGATCCGAGAGTACTCTCGGAGCAAAGCCCACATCTCCTAACTTAGGCAGCAGGGACATTGAGATAAAAACAAAATCAATTCGTGACATTGTGTTATGACTGGCTGAAAAGCATGAGAAGACTTTAGTGTGCGGGTGTCTGTGGCGCCAAGTGTCGACAAGAGCAAAGTCGGTCATTATGCGGTGCAGTCTGGTATGGGTCGGTGGGTTAAGGGGGGGATCCAGTGTGCCCAGACGGTCCAGGGTGGGGATCAGGGTCATATTAAAGTCCCCCATCCACACTGCCGGTACGGAGGGGTATTGTGTCATAAAGGCAAGGCCTTCCTGAATTACAGCTGAGTTGTACGGGGGGGGAATATAGCAGGCAAGTAGCAGGATAGGAGACCCATTAATGGTGACGTGCATAAACACATATCTGCCCTGCTGATCCGTGCGGAGCAGTATAAGCTCAAAAGGTACCCGTTTGGCAACCAGGACCGATACTCCTCTGGAATATGAGGTGTGGGTGGCATGATAAGCCCACCCCACCCAAGGTTTTTTAAGGGAGGATTGCAAGTGGCCCGTGACGTGGGTCTCGACCAGTGTGATAATGTCAGCTCTCTGAGATTTGAGAAATGTCAGGACCGCTGTGCGTTTGATCTTATTGCGTAAGCCTCTAACATTCCACGTGAGGAACTTCAGGGAACTCATGGTGGGTATATGGTGTGTATAATAGACCGCAGCCAAACCAGGACCAGCAGAGCAGATAAGGACACATCAGACAGTACAGAACATATCAGCAACCAATATTGATAGTGCATGTATGACAATGACATAGTACCTTTAGCAGAAATGAACAATTGTGAACATAGTGGCAGATAAAAAACAGCCAAAACATTTCCCCTCCCTCCCAGTCCAGTGCCACCCCAACTCGGCATGAACATAGTATCCCAAAACCAGGTATCAACCGGGGACATCCAACGTGAAAAAAGCATTGGAGGCGAGGGACTTAATTTCAAAGGGACATAGATACCTGTGATGAACAGAAAACAAAAAAAGAGGAAAAAACAATCAGGTAAACGGGGGGAGTGAAAAAAGTCCATAGAGAACCTAGGGGGACGACTTCTTCTCTGAGAAGTGCATGGGGTGTAGGGGCCACAAAAGCACAACACCATAGCAGCCGTGCAGAAGGGAGCCCCGCCTGCCATCAGGGTGGTACGTAAAGTAGGATAGGAAGTTCCAGCAACGTTCGGTAAGCTGCCCTCTACAAGCATCTCCCATGCGTGGGGAGAACGGGGAATTAACAGTTAGATCACCCGAAGGTGGCGAGCACGCTGTGAGATCCAAGGAGGGGCGGAAAAGGCTTTTAGGTCTGTCTCCCCCGTCCCGGCGGAGGGCACTCACCAGCAACAGAGCAACCGTGAGGCGAATCACCAGGGCACGAACAGGGAGTGCCACCGGCACAGGGGGCGGCAGGGGAGAGAAAAGAAAAGTACTCACAGCTCCCAGACAGCGCGGTATGCTCAATCTCGCCGATCTCTCCGGTCAATCCAAGTGGATGCAGACTCTGGGTCCTCGAAGAAGTGGGTCCGACCGTCGCACTCCACACGAAGCTTTGCAGGGTACAGCATGGCGTATTTGAGGTGTAGAGTGCGGAGGCGCTTCTTAACATCCTGGAACCTGGACCGCTGCCGTTGCACCTCATTGGAGAAGTCCGGGAAGACGGCAACACGAGCGTTGGTATGGGGGATATTCCCCTTCTCTCTGGTTAGGCGGAGGATCTTGTCGCGATCCCTGAAATTAAGGAACTTCGCTATCAGGGTACGCGGTGGAGCTCCTTGGGGAGGAGGGCGGCCAGGGATTCGATGAGCTCTCTCCACTGCAAACATTACCGAAAATGCGTCTCTGCCGAAGGTTGAGGTTAGGAGGTTTTCAAGGAAGCTCTCCGGATCGGTGCCCTCAGCAGACTCAGGAAGACCGATGAAGCGGAGGTTACATCTCCGAAGGCGATTTTCCATGTCATCCTGTTTTGCGCTAATCTGTTGTAACTGGCGGCGCACCTCATCGGTGGTATGTTGTAAAGGGTGTAAGATATCCTCTGCTCTGCTAATACGGGTCTCCGTCTCCGTCACGCGGTCCCTGAGGGTAGAGAGATCCTGCCGGATAAGGGACACATCAATTTTTACCTCCTCGATCTTGGTGGTAAGCGTGCTCTGGCACATGGCGATGGCATCCAGTAATTTGTTAGTAGCCACCACAGAGTGATCCGCATCCAGGATAGCAGCAGCGCCGTCTCTGACCTGCCGATCCCCCTCCTCAAGCCTGCGGTATCTGGCCAGTTTATCGATGGCTTCAGAATTATTTTTAGACGGAGACATGCTGTAAGGCGACAGGGAAGATCCCTGGGTGCACCAATATGGCCGCTGTTAAGGAGGCCGGGTCCTCCACAACCTCCCCCCCCTCCGCTGCCCAGGGACGGCCCAACGTAGGCAGCAGGTCACTCTCAAGCAGCTGTAATGGCAACAGGCTGTATGCAGGGGAATCTGAGCTCAGGGGAGTCAGGGAGGCCTGTAATACTTGCCAAAGATGTCTCCGGGTGGAGCAAGATGGCCGCCGTTCCGGGAGTCAGGCCGAGACCGTGGTCCGCTCACACAGCAGATGTAGAGTGCAAAGACACCCCAGCAGCTACAGCAGGTAATCCAGGGGCCGATGTAGAAGAGGATGGAGCCCAGTGCGCCCAGGGAGGCAAGGAGAAGTGTCCAGGGCCGCCGTCGGGAGGGCCAAGATGGCCGCCGAACCAGGAGCTAGGCCGAAGCCGGGGCCTTTCCTGAAGCAGAGGACCGGGAAACGCCGCGACGGCAGTGGCGGCAAACCAGCGGGCTAACAGGCTTCAGGAACCGCAGGGAGAGCAGGACACGTCCTCGGATTTAGGGGATGGCAGGAACCGAGCAGGATGCAGGCAGGATGGTAGGTTAGGAGTATGGGCAGACGGAGCTCACATCACATGCGACCTATCCCATTGCCATCCAGGCCACGCCCCCCAAACTTGACTAGCTTTAACCCTTTCCCGCTCTATCCAAATTAAAATAAAATGTTTGGCTGGAGTTGGGCTTCAACTATGTTTAAACGTTTTCAGTCAAACACTAGTGTCTTTAGATGTGTAAAATACTCCCAGATATATTTTAAATATTTCATATCTGCGGAAATCCAGTATTGTTAACTTGAATATAATTAAATATGTGAAGAGAAACAAGATCAGAGTAATTTTCAAAAAGGGTAAATGCACCTCATCCCGATAATAAAGATATCAAAGAGGTGAGAAAAGTGGGACTATAACGGTGCCATACAGAAAATATGTCACATAGTCAACATCATAAAATAACAATTTTTATTAAAATATTACATAGATATCTATGTGATATTTTAATAAAAAAAATTATTTTATGATGTTGACTATGTGACATATTTTCTGCATGGCACCGTTATAGTCCCACTTTCTCGCCTCTTTGATATGAATATAATTAAAGCAGAAGTACGGCTTGGACCTGTCAGAAGAGCCCCCTGGGCTGGGCTACATGTACCACAGCGCTGGCAACACTGACCTAAACCATTATTGTTGTCTTACAGAGACCCTCCTTAAGAACTATTGTGTATGGGTCTGACCTGGCTGGATTTAGGGGGAAGCTGTTTAAATATTTAACATTATACAAATTATACAGTGCCTTGAAAAAGTATTCATAGCCCTTACAAATTTTCACATTTTGTCACGTTGCAACCAAAACCGTAAAGGTATTTTATTGGAATTTTATGTGATCGACCAACACAAAGTGGCACATAATTGTGAAGTGGAAGGAAAATGATAAACAGTTTTCAATTTTTTTTACAAATAAATATATGAAAAGTGAGGCGTGCATTTGTATTCAGCCCCCTTTACTCTGATACCCCTAACTAAAATCTAGTGGAACCAATTGCCTTCAGAAGTCACCTAATTAGTAAATAGAGTCTACGTTTGTGTAATCTAACCTCAGTATAAATACAGCTGTTCTGTGAAACCCTCAGATGTTTGTTAGAGAACCTTCGTGAACAAACAGAATCATGAAGTCCAAGGAACACACCAGACAGGTCAGGGATAAAAATTGTGAAGAAGTTTAAAGCAGGGTTAGGTTATAAAAAAAATATCCAAAGCTTTGAACATCTCTCGGAGCACTGTTCAATCCATCATCGGAAAATGGAAAGAGTATGGCACAACTGCAAACCTACCAAGACATGGCCGTCCACCTAAACTGACAGGCCGGGCAAGGAGAGCATTCATCAGAGAAGCAGCCAAAAGGCCCATGGTACCTGGAGAAGTTGTAGAGATCCACAGCTCAGGTGGGAGAATCTGTCCACAGGACAACTATTAGGCTGGGCTCACACCATTGTGAATTGGATGCGACCTCCCCGCATCCAATTCGCAATAGCAGGAGATTTTGACCGACTCTCTATGGAGCCGGTTCACATATCTTCGCAATGGGTCCGGTGCAATTTGTACAAAAACGCTGTGTGTGTTTTGGTCTGAATTCAGACAAAAATTCAGGCTGGAATCAGACCTGAAACGGTGAAACAGGACGCACCGGACCCCTCTTGGGAGCGGCTCATATGTGAACCCAGCCTTAGTCGTGCACTCCACAAATCTGGCCTTTATAGAAGAGTGGCAAGAAGAAAGCTATTGTTGAAGGAAAGCCATAAGTAGTCCTGTTTGCGAGAAGCCATGTGGGGGACACAGCAAACGCGGAAGAAGGTGTCCTTGTCAGATGAGACCAAAATTAAACTTTTTGGCCTAAAAGCATTGTGAAACGTATACTGTGTGTATATATATATATATATATATATATATATATATATATATATATATATATATATAAATTAATTTACATTTTTTTAAGAAAGTGTTCTAATTTCTATGAGAAAAAGTTAGTTATCGTTATAAAAAAATTATCTCCCCAAAAGGAGCTCTATTTTTTATTGTACAGTATTTTTATATTTTCATTTTTATTTTTTTTTAAACCCTGGTTTTAAATAATTTACAGCAACACTGAGAGATTACATCAACAGATTAAACTCTAGATTGAAATTCAAACTGACAGATACATTAATGCTGGTAACTCTGAAATGTGCAGTCAAGCTTAATAAATAAATAGTGTAAAATGCAGGGCTAAAACATAGACATAAAAACATGTTCCTGGAGTCATATTGTGCAGAATGTCTTTCCCGAAGAACACCTGACAGTGGGGATAATTGGGATCAGGAATGCAAATGTTATTCTTTATATTATGTTTTGATATTGGATATCCTTATATGAAAATATGTTTGCTATATATAGTGTGATTTTTTTTTTATATTCAAACTTTTGCAGGATAACAAGTTACATAGCTTTATGCAATAGCCTGGAAAAGAAATCTATGGAGGCCAAACAGAATTTCATGACCAACAACAGAGTCAATAGGCTGAAGAAAGCTATTTTCTGACTGGCCAACTCTTCTTTTTTTTAATTTTGATGAAACCAAATATAGCATTAGGTCCACCCACCGCAAAGCAAAATGTGGCCAATAGGAAGCTCCCTAAGAAAAGAGGAGGGGGGGCAGCTTACAACCGGAATTGTTTACATTTAGGTATTAGAGCATGGATATATATGAAGAAAAGAAAATGTAATTCATCAGGCCAGGCCACCTTCTTCCACTGCTCAATGCATAGGAAATATGTCAGCGCTTGCACCAGACACTAGGGATGAGCTTCGTGTTCGAGTCGAACATACGTTCGACTCGAACATCGGCTGTTCGATCGTTCGACGAAGATCGAACGATTTGGGCCGTTCGCGCCAAATTCGAGTGACGCGAACGGCCCACAATGCACTACGCCATCGCAGTGTCATCCAGGCGCTGTGATTGGCCAAGCATGCACTGTGACCCCGCATGCTTGGCCAATCACAGCGCCGGCAGCGAGGAGAGCAATGATTGGCCACAGGCAGGATGCCTGTGGCCAATTATTGCTGAGGGTGTTTAGTACACGCCCCACACTATAAAAGGCCACCAGCACGGCGGCCTAGTGTAGTGTGTTCCGGAGCAGGGAAAGAGCAGCATAGGCAGGGACAGTGACTTTTATTTCTTTCTTGCTTAACCTGGATTCCTTTAGTTTAGGGAAAGAGAAGGATAGGTAGGGAGAGTGTCAGTGTGTTTTGTGCTTGTGCTATAGTGTGCTTAAAAAAAACATTTTTTCTAGGGACAGAAAACTGTAGGTAGGGAGAGTGTCAGTTTCTTTCACTGTGCAAGTCCTTGTTTCTAGGGACTGGGAAGGACAGTGAGTGAATTCTCCTTGTGCTATAGTGTGCTTAAAAAAAACATTTTTTCTAGGGACAGAAAACTGTAGGTAGGGAGAGTGTCAGGCCTCGTACACACGGCCGAGATTCTCGTTGAGAAAAACATGTCGTTTTTTTCGACGAGATTCTTGGACAAGAAACTTGTCCCGGCCGAGTGTACACACGCTCGTTTCAAAGAACCCGCGGTTCTTTGAAAGGAGTGTACGCGGTGACGTCATCGACTACGTCGAGCATGCGCTCGTCATATTCGATGCCGTCGCCGCCATCTTGGTATACCCTACGTATGCCTAGGAAGCTACCGCGCATGCGTCAAATTCATTTCGAACATGCGCGGGCTTCCGGGCGGACAGGTAAGTGTACACACACTCACTTTTCTCGTCGAGAAACACGCCGAGGAGAATCTCGACGAGAAAATAGAGAGCAGGTTCTCTATTTTCTCGTCGAGGTTTCTTGTCGGTTTTCTCGACGAGAAACACGCTAGCAGCGTACACACGACCGATTTACTCGGCAAGACCTCTCTGCCAGCAAGTTTCTTGCTGGTTCTTGCCGAGAAAATCGGTCGTGTGTACGAGGCCTCAGTTTCTTTCACTGTGCAAGTCCTTGTTTCTAGGGACTGGGAAGGACAGTGAGTGAATTCTCCTTGTGCTATAGTGTGCTTAAAAAAAACATTTTTTCTAGGGACAGAAAACTCTAGGTAGGGAGAGTGTCAGTTTCTTTCACTGTGCAAGTCCTTGTTTCTAGGGACTGGGAAGGACAGTGAGTGAATTCTCCTTGTGCTATAGTGTGCTTAAAAAAAACATTTTTTCTAGGGACAGAAAACTGTAGGTAGGGAGAGTGTCAGTTTCTTTCACTGTGCAAGTCCTTGTTTCTAGGGACTGGGAAGGACAGTGAGTGAATTCTCCTTGTGCTATAGTGTGCTTAAAAAAAAACATTTTTTCTAGGGACAGAAAACTGTAGGTAGGGAGAGTGTCAGTTTCTTTCACTGTGCAAGTCCTTGTTTCTAGGGACTGGGAAGGACAGTGAGTGAATTCTCCTTGTGCTATAGTGTGCTAAAGCATTCCTCATCAACCATCTTTGAAATCCTTGTTTTTTGGACAGTCAGGGAAATTGTCGTTGTGCTATTCTGTGCAAAAGCAATCATCCTGAACCATATTTAGAAATCCTTAAGTAAAGGGACAGAGAAGGACACCTGAAGGTAGCCCTTATTGCTTTTTTCCCATCTCCCTGCAGGCCATCTATTAGAATGTCTGGAAGGCAAACAAGGAGAGGCAGACAGTCAGGAGGCAATAAAAGAGGGCAAGCAGGCTCTGTGTCTGGGGGCAACAGTGCTGGTCGTGGACGCGGTGCATTGTCATCAGCACATGGCCATGGGACACGCTTGTCCTTCTTTTCGGCAGCTGGACATGTTGAGCCACATCATGCCGAAGACTTGGTAGAGTGGATGACCAAGCCCTCCTCCTCCTCCTCATCCTCTCTCACCCAGGCTCAGGGTACTGGCAAAGCAGCTGCCAAAGCGTCCTCTTCCCTGGTATCAATGTCAGACTCATCATCAGTCACTCCTTCCCTAGACCCACCATGTCCTCCTCCTGAGGAGTCCCCCGAACTGTTTGAGCACAGTGTTGGGTACATGCTCCAGGAGGATGCCCAGCGTTTCGAAGGGTCTGATGATGAAACCCAGCTACAGGAAGGCAGTAGGGTGAGAGCAGACAGAGGGGATGCTCAAGAAGGACACCAATCTGGCAGTCATGTTCCAGCAGCTGCAGCATACTGCCAGATTGGCTCCAGTGATGAGGAGGGAGGGGATGATGAGGTCACTGACTCCACATGGGTGCCTAATAGGAGAGAGGAGGAGGAGGAGGATGAGGAGGAGGCACATCTCCAACGAGGCAGGATGCCCTTTGGTGGCCAGCGTAAGGGCAGTACACCGACGGAATCACACCGCAGAGCTCCGCCTGTGCAGGGCGCTGCCTCTGCCCGTCATTCAAAAAGTTCCTTGGTGTGGGCCTTTTTTGAGGCTAGTGCATCAGATCGCACAGCTGCTGTTTGCAACATATGTCTCAAGCGTATATCGCGTGGCCAAAACATCAGCCGCTTGGGTACCACATGCCTGACCAGACATATGTTGACCTGCCATGCAGCTCGTTGGCAAGCCTACCTCAAAGACCCACACCAAAGAACAAAGCGGACCTCTCCTTGCACCGCATCAGCTGGGATCTCCAACCCCACTATAACTTCAGTCCTCTCTGAAACATGCACTGAGAGGAATGAAGGTGTAGAATTAGGTGTGTCACAGCCAAGTACTTGCGGCCACTCTGCTAGCAGTACACCGACGTCCGATTCTAGCAGGCAAATTTCCCTGCCCCAGCTGCTGGACCGTCGAAAGAAGTTCACTCCCAGCCATCCACATGCCCAGCGGTTGAATGCTAGCTTGGCTAAATTGCTAGCGCTTCAACTGCTGCCTTTTCAGTTGGTAGACTCGGCCCCCTTCCGTGAGTTTGTGCAATGTGCGGTTCCTCAGTGGCAGGTTCCCAAACGCCACTTTTTCTCACGGAAGGCTATTCCGGCTCTCTACCGGCATGTGGAAGGCAATGTCTTGGCCTCGCTGGACAGGGCGGTCAGCGGTAAGGTGCATATTACCGCTGACTCATGGTCCAGCAGGCATGGACAGGGACGTTACCTTTCTTTCACGGCCCATTGGGTCACTCTTTTGGCAGCTGGGAAGGATGCAGGACAAGGTGCAGTAGTGTTGGAGGTTGTCCCACCGCCACGCCTCCAAAATGCTACTACTGGTTGTGACACACCTCTCTCCTCCACCCCCTCCTCTTCTTCTTCCTCCATGGCCTCTTCCTGTGGTTTGTCCTATGAACCAGCGGTGCTCCGTAGCCGTTCACGGGGCTACGCAAGTACGCAGGCAAAAAGATGCCATGCCGTGCTTGCGCTGGTGTGTTTGGGGGACAGAAGCCACACTGGGGCAGAGGTCCTGTCTGCTCTGCAGGGCCAGGCCGAGAGGTGGTTGACGCCACGCCAGCTTAAGCCAGGAATGGTGGTTTGCGACAATGGCACCAACCTCCTCTCCGCCCTTCGACAGGGACAACTGACCCATGTGCCCTGTGTGGCTCACGTCCTTAACCTGGTGGTGCAGCGTTTCTTGGGCAGGTACCCGGGCTTACAGGATGTCCTGAGGCAGGCCAGGAAAGTCTGTGTGCATTTCCGCAGATCTTATAATGCCAGTGCTCGCCTGGCTGAGCTGCAAAAGGAGTTGAACCTGCCCAAGAACCGCCTTATATGTGACATGCCCACCAGGTGGAACTCAACGTTGGCCATGCTGCAGCGGCTGCACACGCAGCAGAGGGCCATCAATGAGTACCTGTGCGACTACGGCACCAGGACAGGGTCAGGGGAGCTTGGTTTTTTTTCTCCACGCCAGTGGGGCATGATCAGGGATGCATGCACTGTCCTGGCACCATTTGAGGAGGCCACGAGGATGGTGAGCAGTGACAGTGCATGCATTAGTGACACTGTACCTCTTGTCCACCTGTTGGAGCACACGCTGCGTGGAATAATGGACAGGGCACTTGAGGCAGAACAGAGGCAGGAAGAGGAGGACTTCCTTGCCTCTCAAGGCCCCCTTTACCCAGACAGTGTTCCTTCTGTCCCACCCATCGCACAGGAAGAGGAGGAGGAGGAGGAGGAGGAGGAGGATTGTGTCAGCATGGAGGTGGAGGCTGGCACTCAGCATCATCAGCAGCAGTCTTTTAGGGATGATTTACAGTCCCAAGAAACCAGTGGACTTGTACGTGGCTGGGAGGAGGTGACTGCGGATCATGTCGTCCTTAGTGACCCAGAGGACTCCGGAGCGAATGCCTCAGCAAACCTACGCTGCATGGCCTCCCTGATCCTGCAAAGTCTGCGGAAGGATCCTCGTATTCTTCGGATCAAGGAGAGGGACCATTACTGGCTGGCCACTCTCCTTGATCCACGGTACAAGGGTAAGGTTGCGGACCTTATGTTACCGTCGCAGAGGGAGCAGAGGATGAGACAACTCCGGGAGGCCTTGCAGAAAGGTCTGTGCAACGCGTTCCCAGAGACTGGGAGGTTACAAACTCCTGGTCCTGGACAATGAGTTGCTGAGGCTTCGGCCAGTCAAAGAAGGAGCGGTGGGGAAGGTGGCCGTCTGACCGATGCGTTCAGACAATTCTTTAGTCCGCAGCCCCAAAGTATGATCGGTTCCAGCAACCATCGCCAGCGTCTGATAAACATGGTGCAGGAATATCTAGGGGCAAGGTCAGACTTGGACACCTTCCCCACCGAAAATCCTCTGGCTTACTGGGTCTTGAGGATGGATCACTGGCCAGAGCTTGCACAGTATGCAATTGAGCTACTGGCCTGTCCTGCATCCAGCGTTCTTTCGGAACGCACATTCAGTGCTGCTGGAGGATTTGTCACGGATCACAGGGTGCGCCTGTCCACCGACTCGGTTGATCGACTGACTTTCATCAAGATGAACCAGTCTTGGATCACCACCAGCTACCACACACCTGATGCTGATATAACAGACTAATTGATTTTAACATGTCACATCCCTTCAAGACTGATGCTGATGCTGAGTGCCTGTGCTGTTATGTTGACTGGCTATCCTCCTCCTCCGAGTCCTCAATGATACGATTGATGATGATAGCTTGGAAGATCATTTTTGTTTATGGGTGCCGCCACCAGTGGCTAAGGCCCAATTTTTCAGCCCCTGTTTAACAGGGGCGTGTAATTACAATTTTTGAAGCAATACTTTGCAACAGGGCTCATTGCTGTGCTCCAAGTACAGTATGTGTGAGGGGTTGGAGTGTTGTGCCACCAGTGCCTAAGGCCCAATTTTTCAGCCCCTGTTTAACAGGGGCGTGTCATTACAATTTTTGAAGCAATACTTTGCAACAGGGCTCATTGCTGTGCTCCAAGTACAGTATGTGTGAGGGGTTGGAGTGTTGTGCCACCAGTGCCTAAGGCCCAATTTTTCAGCCCCTGTTTAACAGGGGCGTGTCATTACAATTTTTGAAGCAATACTTTGCAACAGGGCTCATTGCTGTGCTCCAAGTACAGTATCTGTGAGGGGTTGCAGTGTTGTGCCACCAGTGCCTAAGGCCCAATTTTTCAGCCCCTGTTTAACAGGGGCGTGTCATTACAATTTTTGAAGCAATACTTTGCAACAGGGCTCATTGCTGTGCTCCAAGTACAGTATCTGTGAGGGGTTGCAGTGTTGTGCCACCAGTGCCTAAGGCCCAATTTTTCAGCCCCTGTTCAACAGGGGCATGTAATTACAATTATTGATCTAATAATTCACAGCAGGGCCCATTCCTGCACCCACCAAGCAAGAGTAACTCTGAGGGCTTACAGTGTTGTGGCAACACCACCACCACCACCACCACCACGAAAGGCCCAATTTTTCAGCCCCTGTTCAACAGGGGCATGCAATTACAATTCTTGATCTAATAATTCACAGCAGGGCCCATTGCTGCACCCACCAAGAGTAACTGTCAGGGCTTACAGTGTTGTGGCACCAGCACCACCATCAAAGGCCCAATTTTTACTACCACTGTTCAACAATTATATGTAATTACAATTCCTGATATAATAGTTGACAGCAGGGCGTTCCAGCACCAACCAAGAGTAACTGTGAGTGCTTACAGTGTTGTGCCAACACCAACTAAGGGGCCTATTTCTGCAGATTATATACGGCAGGTCCCTACTTTCAAACATCCAACTTACAAACGACTCCTACTTGCAAACGCAAGAAGACAACAGGAAGTGAGAGGAAATCTACCCCTAGGAAGGAAAATTCTCTCCTGTAAGAATTAATATGGGAGAAAGGTGTCTCCTCTGTACTGATGCTTTATCAGCAATCCTTGTTTCAAGAAAAACACCACATTTCAAAAACAGTTGTCATTGGGACGGAAAGTGAGGTGAAATGTTCTGAACAGGGGCACAGACAGCAAAACAAATGTTACAGGGGTGATAACCCTTACCTATGTTTTCCAAAAAGTTTAAAAATAGATTTTTGGGCTGGAGCTACACTTAAACAATGTACCTGTTCAAAATTACAAACACATTCTACATAAGAACAAACATACAGTCCCTGTCTTGTATGCACCGCCTGTATACGGCTGTTCAGAGTATATAGGGCCTTTTTTATTTTATGTGCGGGGTTCCCCTTAATATCCATACAAGACCCAAAGGGGCTGGTAATGGGCTGGGGTAGGGGGGGGGGTCATGGGGTAGCTATGCCATTTTTCTTAAAGATTTTCATCCATATTACCGGGACCAGACATTACATTAAAGCCACAAGCAGTTTTAAATGGCTTTTTTTTCCTTTAGAAGTGTCATTTTGTGCAGGGACAGTTCTAAACACGGGAAACACGTGTCACTTCACAGGCATACTTTAGACACCCCCCAGGTACGATATTTAAAGGAATATTTGACTTTTTTTTTTTCACTTTATGCATCATTAAAATGACTGCTCCCGAAAAACGACCGTTTTTAAAACTTCTTTTTGCATTGATACATGTCCCCTGGTGCAGAACCCGGGTTCCCAAACCCTTTTTAGGACAATAACATGCATAATAGTTGTTATAATTAGCACTTTAGAATTCGAACGTTCGCATCCATTGTATTTAATAGGGTTCTAATGTTCGTACGAACTTTCGGTCCGTTCGCGGGTTCTGGTGCGAACCGAACCCGGGGGTGTTCGGCTCATCACTACCAGACACCAAATGCGCCCACCAACCTAGTTGCTTATAGGAGAGGGGGAATAATTACATTTTGTAAGAATTTGTATAAAAGTCCATATAGTTCATTTAAGTAAGCAACTTGAAGGCAGCCCAGTGGAAGATGAGAAGGATCTTTCTGAAGCAGCTGAGAACAAAACACAGGTGCCACTCTAAGTGCAGTAATACTGTAAGTTTAATTTTATAGGTGAACAAATTGGGTACTCACTAAAGGACATTCATAACAGGCATGTAGGCATAATTTGCCATGTATCCGTAGGGACGATTCATCCAATGGTCTGCTGGATGCTGGGTACAAAGAGCGGGCTGCGCCGGTGTTCGCTGGCACGCACGCAGAGAGAGCCAAAGGATGTCATCACTATTGGGTGAAAAGACAGCCAATAGGTGACGCGTTTGCAGAGAATGCGCTCCTTCTTCAGGCCTATCAGTGACCATGTTGGATAAGGGCTTTTATGCACGAGGGTCATTACTACTGGGTCATAGAGTGCGCCAGTTTAAAGTATAAAATGAAGCAATATCTGTGCACGTATGCAATACTTAAATCTAAATTGATAAAGGAAACAAGACTACTTATTGCTTGACTTCTGGGGCATCAATTTTGAACTAAAAGAGAGCATTTTTTTTAAAACATTATAAAAACATTGAGCACATTCTTGTGGAATCAGCGGTCCACTGGGAGCACATGTACACACGTACACACACACACATGTATACATACATAGGTGTGTGTGTGCACACAGGCACACATACACAAACAACAGATTGACCTTAAGCATTAGTTGAATGGGGAACATTAGTATGGGAGAATGGGAATGAAAAAAATGGAAATAAAAAATGGGAATGAGGAAAATGTAATCAAATAGAAAAATGGAATAAAATTAATAATAAATATAATAAAAATAAAGATAAATATGGATCAAATGAATATAAATGTAGATGAAAATAATAATGATAATAATAAAAATATATGTGTACATATAGAAAGAGTAGACCTGGTTAGGAGGAGTGCTAATGTTGACTGTGGGAATGAGGGGAAAGGAATGGGAGATTACTTTTCTAATATCTAAAGCATTATCATTGGTAACAGTATTAAATAAAAATATGTTATGTGTTGTTATTAAATAATTAAGGGAATGTTACTTATAATTAGTGATGAGCCGAACACCCCCGGGTTCGGTTCGCACCAGAACCCGCGAACGGACCGAAAGTTCGTACGAACATTAGAACCCTATTAAATACAATGGATGCGAACGTTCGAATTCTAAAGTGCTAATTATAACAACTATTATGCATGTTATTGTCCTAAAAAGGGTTTGGGAACCCGGGTTCTGCACCAGGGGACATGTATCAATGCAAAAAGAAGTTTTAAAAACGGTCGTTTTTCGGGAGCAGTCATTTTAATGATGCATAAAGTGAAAAAAAAAAAGTCAAATATTCCTTTAAATATCGTACCTGGGGGGTGTCTAAAGTATGCCTGTGAAGTGCCACGTGTTTCCCGTGTTTAGAACTGTCCCTGCACAAAATGACACTTCTAAAGGAAAAAAAAGCCATTTAAAACTGCTTGCGGCTTTAATGTAATGTCTGGTCCCGGTAATATGGATGAAAATCTTTAAGAAAAATGGCATAGCTACCCCATGACCCCCCCCCCCCTACCCCAGCCCATTACCAGCCCCTTTGGGTCTTGTATGGATATTAAGGGGAACCCCGCACATAAAATAAAAAAGGCCCTATATACTCTGAACAGCCGTATACAGGCGGTGCATACAAGACAGGGACTGTATGTTTGTTCTTATGTAGAATGTGTTTGTAATTTTGAACAGGTACATTGTTTAAGTGTAGCTCCAGCCCAAAAATCTATTTTTAAACTTTTTGGAAAACATAGGTAAGGGTTATCACCCCTGTAACATTTGTTTTGCTGTCTGTGCCCCTGTTCAGAACATTTCACCTCACTTTCCGTCCCAATGACAACTGTTTTTGAAATGTGGTGTTTTTCTTGAAACAAGGATTGCTGATAAAGCATCAGTACAGAGGAGACACCTTTCTCCCATATTAATTCTTACAGGAGAGAATTTTCCTTCCTAGGGGTAGATTTCCTCTCACTTCCTGTTGTCTTCTTGCGTTTGCAAGTAGGAGTCGTTTGTAAGTTGGATGTTTGAAAGTAGGGACCTGCCGTATATAATCTGCAGAAATAGGCCCCTTAGTTGGTGTTGGCACAACACTGTAAGCACTCACAGTTACTCTTGGTTGGTGCTGGAACGCCCTGCTGTCAACTATTATATCAGGAATTGTAATTACATATAATTGTTGAACAGTGGTAGTAAAAATTGGGCCTTTGATGGTGGTGCTGGTGCCACAACACTGTAAGCCCTGACAGTTACTCTTGGTGGGTGCAGCAATGGGCCCTGCTGTGAATTATTAGATCAAGAATTGTAATTGCATGCCCCTGTTGAACAGGGGCTGAAAAATTGGGCCTTTCGTGGTGGTGGTGGTGGTGGTGGTGTTGCCACAACACTGTAAGCCCTCAGAGTTACTCTTGCTTGGTGGGTGCAGGAATGGGCCCTGCTGTGAATTATTAGATCAATAATTGTAATGACATGCCCCTGTTGAACAGGGGCTGAAAAATTGGGCCTTAGGCACTGGTGGCACAACACTGCAACCCCTCACAGATACTGTACTTGGAGCACAGCAATGAGCCCTGTTGCAAAGTATTGCTTCAAAAATTGTAATGACACGCCCCTGTTAAACAGGGGCTGAAAAATTGGGCCTTAGGCACTGGTGGCACAACACTCCAACCCCTCACACATACTGTACTTGGAGCACAGCAATGAGCCCTGTTGCAAAGTATTGCTTCAAAAATTGTAATGACACGCCCCTGTTAAACAGGGGCTGAAAAATTGGGCCTTAGGCACTGGTGGCACAACACTCCAACCCCTCACACATACTGTACTTGGAGCACAGCAATGAGCCCTGTTGCAAAGTATTGCTTCAAAAATTGTAATTACACGCCCCTGTTAAACAGGGGCTGAAAAATTGGGCCTTAGCCACTGGTGGCGGCACCCATAAACAAAAATGATCTTCCAAGCTATCATCATCAATCGTATCATTGAGGACTCGGAGGAGGAGGATAGCCAGTCAACATAACAGCACAGGCACTCAGCATCAGCATCAGTCTTGAAGGGATGTGACATGTTAAAATCAATTAGTCTGTTATATCAGCATCAGGTGTGTGGTAGCTGGTGGTGATCCAAGACTGGTTCATCTTGATGAAAGTCAGTCGATCAACCCGAGTCGGTGGACAGGCGCACCCTGTGATCCGTGACAAATCCTCCAGCAGCACTGAATGTGCGTTCCGAAAGAACGCTGGATGCAGGACAGGCCAGTAGCTCAATTGCATACTGTGCAAGCTCTGGCCAGTGATCCATCCTCAAGACCCAGTAAGCCAGAGGATTTTCGGTGGGGAAGGTGTCCAAGTCTGACCTTGCCCCTAGATATTCCTGCACCATGTTTATCAGACGCTGGCGATGGTTGCTGGAACCGATCATACTTTGGGGCTGCGGACTAAAGAATTGTCTGAACGCATCGGTCAGACGGCCACCTTCCCCACCGCTCCTTCTTTGACTGGCCGAAGCCTCAGCAACTCGTTGTCCAGGACCAGGAGTTTGTAACCTCCCAGTCTCTGGGAACGCGTTGCACAGACCTTTCTGCAAGGCCCCCCGGAGTTGTCTCATCCTCTGCTCCCTCTGCGACGGTAACATAAGGTCCGCAACCTTACCCTTGTACCGTGGATCAAGGAGAGTGGCCAGCCAGTAATGGTCCCTCTCCTTGATCCGAAGAATACGAGGATCCTTCCGCAGACTTTGCAGGATCAGGGAGGCCATGCAGCGTAGGTTTGCTGAGGCATTCGCTCCGGAGTCCTCTGGGTCACTAAGGACGACATGATCCGCAGTCACCTCCTCCCAGCCACGTACAAGTCCACTGGTTTCTTGGGACTGTAAATCATCCCTAAAAGACTGCTGCTGATGATGCTGAGTGCCAGCCTCCACCTCCATGCTGACACAATCCTCCTCCTCCTCCTCCTCTTCCTGTGCGATGGGTGGGACAGAAGGAACACTGTCTGGGTAAAGGGGGCCTTGAGAGGCAAGGAAGTCCTCCTCTTCCTGCCTCTGTTCTGCCTCAAGTGCCCTGTCCATTATTCCACGCAGCGTGTGCTCCAACAGGTGGACAAGAGGTACAGTGTCACTGATGCATGCACTGTCACTGCTCACCATCCTCGTGGCCTCCTCAAATGGTGCCAGGACAGTGCATGCATCCCTGATCATGCCCCACTGGCGTGGAGAAAAAAAACCAAGCTCCCCTGACCCTGTCCTGGTGCCGTAGTCGCACAGGTACTCATTGATGGCCCTCTGCTGCGTGTGCAGCCGCTGCAGCATGGCCAACGTTGAGTTCCACCTGGTGGGCATGTCACATATAAGGCGGTTCTTGGGCAGGTTCAACTCCTTTTGCAGCTCAGCCAGGCGAGCACTGGAATTATAAGATCTGCGGAAATGCACACAGACTTTCCTGGCCTGCCTCAGGACATCCTGTAAGCCCGGGTACCTGCCCAAGAAACGCTGCACCACCAGGTTAAGGACGTGAGCCACACAGGGCACATGGGTCAGTTGTCCCTGTCGAAGGGCGGAGAGGAGGTTGGTGCCATTGTCGCAAACCACCATTCCTGGCTTAAGCTGGCGTGGCGTCAACCACCTCTCGGCCTGGCCCTGCAGAGCAGACAGGACCTCTGCCCCAGTGTGGCTTCTGTCCCCCAAACACACCAGCGCAAGCACGGCATGGCATCTTTTTGCCTACGTACTTGCGTAGCCCCGTGAACGGCTACGGAGCACCGCTGGTTCATAGGACAAACCACAGGAAGAGGCCATGGAGGAAGAAGAAGAGGAGGGGGTGGAGGAGAGAGGTGTGTCACAACCAGTAGTAGCATTTTGGAGGCGTGGCGGTGGGACAACCTCCAACACTACTGCACCTTGTCCTGCATCCTTCCCAGCTGCCAAAAGAGTGACCCAATGGGCCGTGAAAGAAAGGTAACGTCCCTGTCCATGCCTGCTGGACCATGAGTCAGCGGTAATATGCACCTTACCGCTGACCGCCCTGTCCAGCGAGGCCAAGACATTGCCTTCCACATGCCGGTAGAGAGCCGGAATAGCCTTCCGTGAGAAAAAGTGGCGTTTGGGAACCTGCCACTGAGGAACCGCACATTGCACAAACTCACGGAAGGGGGCCGAGTCTACCAACTGAAAAGGCAGCAGTTGAAGCGCTAGCAATTTAGCCAAGCTAGCATTCAACCGCTGGGCATGTGGATGGCTGGGAGTGAACTTCTTTCGACGGTCCAGCAGCTGGGGCAGGGAAATTTGCGGTGTACTGCTAGTAGAGTGGCCGCAAGTACTTGGCTGTGACACACCTAATTCTACACCTTCATTCCTCTCAGTGCATGTTTCAGAGAGGACTGAAGTTATAGTGGGGTTGGAGATCCCAGCTGATGCGGTGCAAGGAGAGGTCCGCTTTGTTCTTTGGTGTGGGTCTTTGAGGTAGGCTTGCCAACGAGCTGCATGGCAGGTCAACATATGTCTGGTCAGGCATGTGGTACCCAAGCGGCTGATGTTTTGGCCACGCGATATACGCTTGAGACATATGTTGCAAACAGCAGCTGTGCGATCTGATGCACTAGCCTCAAAAAAGGCCCACACCAAGGAACTTTTTGAATGACGGGCAGAGGCAGCGCCCTGCACAGGCGGAGCTCTGCGGTGTGATTCCGTCGGTGTACTGCCCTTACGCTGGCCACCAAAGGGCATCCTGCCTCGTTGGAGATGTGCCTCCTCCTCATCCTCCTCCTCCTCCTCTCTCCTATTAGGCACCCATGTGGAGTCAGTGACCTCATCATCCCCTCCCTCCTCATCACTGGAGCCAATCTGGCAGTATGCTGCAGCTGCTGGAACATGACTGCCAGATTGGTGTCCTTCTTGAGCATCCCCTCTGTCTGCTCTCACCCTACTGCCTTCCTGTAGCTGGGTTTCATCATCAGACCCTTCGAAACGCTGGGCATCCTCCTGGAGCATGTACCCAACACTGTGCTCAAACAGTTCGGGGGACTCCTCAGGAGGAGGACATGGTGGGTCTAGGGAAGGAGTGACTGATGATGAGTCTGACATTGATACCAGGGAAGAGGACGCTTTGGCAGCTGCTTTGCCAGTACCCTGAGCCTGGGTGAGAGAGGATGAGGAGGAGGAGGAGGGCTTGGTCATCCACTCTACCAAGTCTTCGGCATGATGTGGCTCAACATGTCCAGCTGCCGAAAAGAAGGACAAGCGTGTCCCATGGCCATGTGCTGATGACAATGCACCGCGTCCACGACCAGCACTGTTGCCCCCAGACACAGAGCCTGCTTGCCCTCTTTTATTGCCTCCTGACTGTCTGCCTCTCCTTGTTTGCCTTCCAGACATTCTAATAGATGGCCTGCAGGGAGATGGGAAAAAAGCAATAAGGGCTACCTTCAGGTGTCCTTCTCTGTCCCTTTACTTAAGGATTTCTAAATATGGTTCAGGATGATTGCTTTTGCACAGAATAGCACAACGACAATTTCCCTGACTGTCCAAAAAACAAGGATTTCAAAGATGGTTGATGAGGAATGCTTTAGCACACTATAGCACAAGGAGAATTCACTCACTGTCCTTCCCAGTCCCTAGAAACAAGGACTTGCACAGTGAAAGAAACTGACACTCTCCCTACCTACAGTTTTCTGTCCCTAGAAAAAATGTTTTTTTTAAGCACACTATAGCACAAGGAGAATTCACTCACTGTCCTTCCCAGTCCCTAGAAACAAGGACTTGCACAGTGAAAGAAACTGACACTCTCCCTACCTACAGTTTTCTGTCCCTAGAAAAAATGTTTTTTTTAAGCACACTATAGCACAAGGAGAATTCACTCACTGTCCTTCCCAGTCCCTAGAAACAAGGACTTGCACAGTGAAAGAAACTGACACTCTCCCTACCTAGAGTTTTCTGTCCCTAGAAAAAATGTTTTTTTTAAGCACACTATAGCACAAGGAGAATTCACTCACTGTCCTTCCCAGTCCCTAGAAACAAGGACTTGCACAGTGAAAGAAACTGACACTCTCCCTACCTACAGTTTTCTGTCCCTAGAAAAAATGTTTTTTTTAAGCACACTATAGCACAAGGAGAATTCACTCACTGTCCTTCCCAGTCCCTAGAAACAAGGACTTGCACAGTGAAAGAAACTGACACTCTCCCTACCTACAGTTTTCTGTCCCTAGAAAAAATGTTTTTTTTAAGCACACTATAGCACAAGGAGAATTCACTCACTGTCCTTCCCAGTCCCTAGAAACAAGGACTTGCACAGTGAAAGAAACTGACACTCTCCCTACCTACAGTTTTCTGTCCCTAGAAAAAATGTTTTTTTTAAGCACACTATAGCACAAGGAGAATTCACTCACTGTCCTTCCCAGTCCCTAGAAACAAGGACTTGCACAGTGAAAGAAACTGACACTCTCCCTACCTAGAGTTTTCTGTCCCTAGAAAAAATGTTTTTTTTAAGCACACTATAGCACAAGGAGAATTCACTCACTGTCCTTCCCAGTCCCTAGAAACAAGGACTTGCACAGTGAAAGAAACTGACACTCTCCCTACCTACAGTTTTCTGTCCCTAGAAAAAATGTTTTTTTTAAGCACACTATAGCACAAGGAGAATTCACTCACTGTCCTTCCCAGTCCCTAGAAACAAGGACTTGCACAGTGAAAGAAACTGACACTCTCCCTACCTACAGTTTTCTGTCCCTAGAAAAAATGTTTTTTTTAAGCACACTATAGCACAAGGAGAATTCACTCACTGTCCTTCCCAGTCCCTAGAAACAAGGACTTGCACAGTGAAAGAAACTGACACTCTCCCTACCTACAGTTTTCTGTCCCTAGAAAAAATGTTTTTTTTAAGCACACTATAGCACAAGGAGAATTCACTCACTGTCCTTCCCAGTCCCTAGAAACAAGGACTTGCACAGTGAAAGAAACTGACACTCTCCCTACCTACAGTTTTCTGTCCCTAGAAAAAATGTTTTTTTTAAGCACACTATAGCACAAGGAGAATTCACTCACTGTCCTTCCCAGTCCCTAGAAACAAGGACTTGCACAGTGAAAGAAACTGACACTCTCCCTACCTACAGTTTTCTGTCCCTAGAAAAAATGTTTTTTTTAAGCACACTATATATAGCACAAGGAGAATTCACTCACTGTCCTTCCCAGTCCCTAGAAACAAGGACTTGCACAGTGAAAGAAACTGACACTCTCCCTACCTACAGTTTTCTGTCCCTAGAAAAAATGTTTTTTTTAAGCACACTATAGCACAAGCACAAAACACACTGACACTCTCCCTACCTATCCTTCTCTTTCCCTAAACTAAAGGAATCCAGGTTAAGCAAGAAAGAAATAAAAGTCACTGTCCCTGCCTATGCTGCTCTTTCCCTGCTCCGGAACACACTACACTAGGCCGCCGTGCTGGCGGCCTTTTATAGTGTGGGGCGTGTACTAAACACCCTCAGCAATAATTGGCCACAGGCATCCTGCCTGTGGCCAATCATTGCTCTCCTCGCTGCCGGCGCTGTGATTGGCCAAGCATGCGGGGTCACAGTGCATGCTTGGCCAATCACAGCGCCTGGATGACACTGCGATGGCGTAGTGCATTGTGGGCCGTTCGCGTCACTCGAATTTGGCGCGAACGGCCCAAATCGTTCGATCTTCGTCGAACGATCGAACAGCCGATGTTCGAGTCGAACGTATGTTCGACTCGAACACGAAGCTCATCCCTACTTATAATGATCTATAAAGGTTTCCAAGGTTTATATCCCATAAGTCTCCCTCTGTAGGCTCCCTCTGGGGACCCTACACTTCCTGAAAAAACATGGTAAATCCTCGGCAGGTCTCAGGGATTATAGAGTCCATCTCTGGTGCGCTCCCACTGGCGGAGCGTTACAAACGTCTCTGCCAGAAGGAGACATACTGGTTATACGCCTTGGACTCCCTCGCACCAGGAGGCCTGAATGAGGAAATAGAGGTTAACAGCCTGATTTTATTTAAGATGGTTATTTCATTACATTCCATCATCTCAGAAATTCTTTCCCCATGATGACACCACTACTGTTTGTTCACGTTGTTTCATTCCTTCATTTTCCATTCGTCCATTAATTTCTTCATGTTCTCCATGTTCCTTCCCCCTCCCCTATCGTTTCATGGTTCCACCATTGGCACACATATGTGGCAGTACTCTAAATTTTATGGTATAAAACTCAACATGTTTAAGATTGGATATTGACAGATCCCTATTTGCATATAGAATTAATGATATATCTAAACAATTTTCTTTATCTAGGTTGTTTTCCTCCTTCCCAGTTCACATACTTTTAATGGGCCCTTATGGTCTCCTCCTTCAAAAGAAAGTATCCATAGATGCAGCATTTTTTTTTATATCAGGGGAAAGCTCGAACGCAGTCCCCCACTACAACAAATTATGCAGTCGAGTTTCCCGCATTTGGGGAAATCGCAGGGGTCAGCACAGCCGGAGTGCAATGGCCGAGCCTCGCCCTGGGAGAACCACCTTCGTGATCATGGTGTCTCCCCTGCCAGGTAAGAATCATAGATGTAGCATTTATAGATCATTATAAGTAACATTCCCTTTATTATATTAATAACAACACTATTTTTGAAGTAATACTGTTACCAATGATAATGCTTCTAGATATTAGAAAAGTCATCTCCCATTCCTTTCTCCTCGTTCCCACAGTCAACATTAGCACTCCTACCCCGGTCTACTCTTTCTATATGTACACATATATTTTTATTTTTATCTACATTTATATTCATTTGATCCATATTTTTATTTTTATTATTATTTTTATATTTATTATTATTTTTATTAATTTCATTTATTTCCATTTTTCGATTTCATAAAATTTTTCTCATTCCCATTTTTTTCATTCCCATTTATTTATTTTTTTATTCCCATTTTTTTCATTCCCATTCTACCATACAAATTTTCCCCATTCAACTAATGCTTAAGGTCAATCTGTTCTTTGTGTATGTGTGTCTGTGTATGTATACATATGTGTATACATATGTGTGTGCGTGTACGTGTGTACATGTGCTCCCAGTGGACCGCTGATTCCACAAGAATCTGCTCAATGTTTTTATAATGTTTTTAAAAAAATGCTCCCTTTTAGTTCAGAATTGATGCCCCAGAAGTCAAGCAATAAGTAGTCTTGTTTCCTTTATCAATTTACATTTAAATATTGCATACATGCACAGATATTGCTTCCTTTTATACTTTAAACTGGCGGACTTTATGACCCAGTAGTAATGACCATCGTGCATAAAGCCCTTTTCTCTTTCGTTCATCAACGGACACAGCGCCTCCTTAATCTTGACCATTGGGTTATATCGCCTCTGCAGGAGTAGGACTAGGTAGAACAAAAAAACACCTGGCCACGCCCATGGGTTGTCCTCAGTCAGTATATAACCTCATCCCTGCTTTAGGTATTCAGTTTTTTTCTGCCTAGTCAGGAGTAGGGACCTAGCTCCTTGCTGGGATTTTTTGGTCCTAGCAAATTTTACCTTTTTTTGCTTTCTTCCATGTATTTTCTCCTGGAAGATCTCCAATCAACTGCCGGGCTTGGCGACGGGCTGGATATCTAGATCCAGTGGTCTCCCCAGTCCAGCCAGCAAACGCGTGCAGACCGCAGCTACGCGCTAGGTCGGCCACGACATAGCCTCAATGGACAGAGGCTGGCCCACAAGTTAATCAACTCGCAGGGTCGCATACGAACGGGCTCTGGTCCGAGTCACAGCGGTCCCTTGGCCGACAGCCCCCCACCTCAGTGGCGAGGAGTTCTGTCTGGAGGGTCACTCGCACCATGGATTGGTACAGCCCCCCTTTGCCCCTTTTTGCGGTTTGGGATGGACGCGGGTACCCTCCAGGGATGGTCGGACCTGCCTGCAGGATCCCTCCTCCCATCCTAAAGTCCCTTGGTTAAACTGCACGATTTGGTGGGAGTCCCAGGGCAGGCGACAGAGGCCCCTGGGGGTCTCCCCCGCCATTCCCTGTCTGGGTGGTGTGTGGCCTGCCCTGGCGGTATGGGGGGGTTGAAGTGCACATGCCCTGCTGTGTGTGCAGTATAAGGGTAATGTGCATTTTGGGGGTCCCAGTGCAGAGAGCACAGCGGTGCAGAGTGCACAGCGGTGTCCCCATAAATGTTCATCCAGGGAGTACAGTACCTTTTTGGATGGGGGTCCCCTTGCAGAGGGTGCAGCGGTGTTGAAGGCACAGAGAGGATCCTGGCAGCATGCTTCAGCATGTCAAACAGCCGGCGGCCATGTTTGGGTGGTCTAATGACATCACGGCAGCCATTTTTCCTTGGTCTGGCTGATCTCCGGCCGGCGGCCATGTTTGTGTAGCCGATGATGTCACGGCGGCCTTTTTCCGTTAGTCTATGGAGACGCTAGAGACGGGCGGAACCTCGTGGAGATGCCAGAGCTTCTCCTCTTCCTCCCCTATGCTTCCCTTACTGTCCCCGGGATATATGAAATGGATGCCAACATTGGTGTTGCTGGGTCCGAATTGCGGCGTTCCTCCGTTTGGTAGGGTGAGTCTATGGGGGTCTTTGTGTATCTCCCTCTCTGCTGATAGGTACCCTGACCATTGGGGTGTCCCTTAGTGGTGCCAAGTTCCTTTGAACTACAGGGTCTTTCTTTCCTATGGAGACTTAGGGTCACACCTCACCCCCTGATCCCCTCATGGAGGTGGCAGGTCCCTCGGAACCCCAGCTTCCCATGGTTGCGCTGACGGCGGTCCTTTAGTCATTGGTATTCCGGGTGGAAGTAGTGTGTGGGCAAAGACCCAAGAGGAAGCGTCCCCCGCCTTCCCCTGCTCAGACTGTCTCATCTGACTCTAAACCTGATGCCACCGGAGACGTGGCCCCCCCAGGGGGGTTTAATATCTCGCCCCCTGACCCGTCCGATAGTGATCTGCGGTCTCAGCAGCGAGTGAAAAAGCACTGGTGGACGCACTTGTTACTGTGGTACAGGAGACTCTAAAGATAGAGGATGCGGCTGACAGGGCCACAAATGTGGCTGTGTCTTTTGGTATGCATAAGTCACTTTGCACACCAAGGGTGTTTCCTTATCTGCCTTATTTTGATAAGTTTACCTATAAGGAATGGGACCAACCAAAGTCACCCTTTATGGTCCGCAAATGTTTTTCAGTACGCTACCCCTTTGAAGAATCACTTTTAAAAAGTGGACTACCCCACCAGTGGTGGAACCTCCTGTTTCTAGGTTGAATAAAGCAACCATGATCCCAGTAGAGGAATCCCCATCCTTTAAGGACCCGGCTGACAGGAAAGCGGAAGCTGTGGCACGCAGTATGTTTACTATGGCTGGGTCGGCATTGTGTCCAGTCTTGGCCTCGGCCCTGGTGTCACAGACCCTAACGGAATGGGCAAAGCTTTTGCGCCAGGGTCTGGGTAGTGAGCAGGTTCCTGCTGCTTATGTTGATTTAGCGGGCCAGTTGGTCCATGGGCTGCAGTATATTTGTGATGCAGCCTTGGATGCAGCTCCTGTGGTGTCCAAACTTTCTATTTCAGCGGTGGTGATTAGACGTGTGCTGTGGCTTAAGAATTGGTCGGCAGACCAAGCCTCTAAAAAAGCTCTCATTGATCTGCCCTTTCAAGGCGACCGCCTGTTTGGGGCTACCCTGGATGACATCATTAAGGGTGTCACAGGGGGAAAGAGTACCTTCCTGCCTCAATCTAGGAAAGTGAAGGAGCCTCGTCGCAGACGGGGGCCTTCCTTCTCAGCCCATAAGAAATTCTTCCGGTCTCCCGGGACTGCAGATAAAGGAAACGGATCTCTCAAGTCTTCCCCGGGAAGTTCCAAGCAATCTTGGTCTGGTAAGCCTAGAGCAGGCTTCTCCGGATCCACTGACAAGACTCCTTCAGCATGAAGGTCTGCCCTCATTCATGGCTGGGGTGGGGGGACATCTTCGCTGGTTTCCAGATTCGTGGGCCCCCTTCGTGAGCATCAAGAGGGTCCGCGGGTTGAACCTTGTGGGGACAGAATTTGTCTACTTTGGGGGGTTTTGTGTGGGTATAATTCCTGTTAAAGTTCGGGTGATGTCCGAACTACCCAAGGACCCCTCCAGCCCTGTCCAGGAAATTGGGCTACCTGGGTCGGACTCTGGAGTGAATGCTGACCGGTTAGTAATTTTTTTCCCAAACGTCGGCCCCTTCAGCAGGTTCAGCTCAACGGAAAGTAACTGAGGCTCGTGGCAATCTCGCAATTTCCTCTGGTAGGCGCCGCAGTCGTCCTAGGGCAGCTGCGGGGCCAACACCTTCCTCTTCTGTGGTGCCTGTGAAGGGCCGAGGGCGAAGGTCTTCTGGTGGCTGTAAACGTCCCTTGGAAGCTACCTCTCAAAGTGGACCAGTTGTACAGAGGGCTAAACTTCCATCCTGCTTTACAGTGGCTGGTTTTAACAATCTAGCCATTGAAAGCCAGGTACCAAGAGATAGAGGGCTGTCGGGATCAGTGATCCCTACTATGGTGAAGGCGAGGAATTCGACTTCTAGTAAGATATACCATCGTATGTGGAAAGCGTACATTTTTTGGTGTGAGTCGATTGGCGTTCATCCTCGATCCTTTTCTGTAGCTCGGATCTTAGCTTTTCTTCAACAGGGCGTTGAGCAGAAGTTGGCTTTGAGCACCATCAAGGGCCAGGTGTCTGCCTTAGCAGTCTTCTTTCAGCAACCCCTAGCCACTCACTCTTTAGTCCGTACCTTCATTCAAGGAGTCCGGCATGTGGCATGTACGGTCTCTTTTGCCGCCATGGGATTTAAACTTGGTGCCATCGGTTCTCCAGAAACCTCCATTTGAGAATATTCGGGAGATTCCCTTACCTACGTTATCCCAGAAGGTGGCATTCTTGGTGGCTATTACCTCGGCCCACAGGGTTTCGGAGTTGGCGGCATTATCCTGTCATAGTCCCTATTTAGTACTCCATAGGGATAAAGTGGTTCTTCGTCCCTGTCCGTCATTTCTGCCTGAAGTTGTCTCTGACTTCCACTTGAATGAGGACATTGTGTTGCCGTCCTTGTGTCCCAAGCCAGCTCATCCCAAGGAATTTGCTTTTCATACTTTGGATGTGGTTCGTACTATTCGGGTGTATCTTTTGGAGGTCAGACTCACTTTTTTTGGTTACACAGGGACCAAGGAAAGAGCTGGCCGCTTCTTCGGCTACCATCTCCAGATGGATCAGACAGACTGTGACTCAGGCCTACTCTATTAAGGGTCGGGTTCCTCCTTTTCCTGTCACGGCGCATTCTACTCGGGCGCTTAGTACTTCTTGGGACTTCCGTCATCCAGCGTCAATATCACAGGTTTGCAAGGTGGCCACTTGGTCGTCAGTGCATACCTTCACTATATTCTATAAAGTAGATATTTTTGGCATCTGCGGATGCTTCTTTTGGCCGCAAGGTTTTGCAGGCTGCTGTTTAAGAGGGGGGTTCCCTCTTGAGGGGTATTTTTTCTTTAAAAAAACAAATGATTTCAGATGGGGCTCTTGTGACCCGGTTAAGGCTCCTGTGTCCTGGTTAGGGCTCTTGTGGTTAGCCTTGGGTTATTTTGCCCACCCCTCATTTTTCCTTGGCACTGCATTTGGACATCCCAATGGTCAAGATTAAGGAGGCGCTGTGTCCCTCGATGAACGAAAGAGAAAATGGGATTTTTGTACTCACCGTAAAATCCATTTCTCTGAGTTCATCGCCGGACACAGCGCCCACCCCTCTATGGGGAGTTTTTTGATACTTCAATTACTGCTTGCTACTAAACTGAATACCTAGAGCAGGGAGGGGGTTATATATTGACTGAGGACAACCCACGGGCGTAGCCAGGTGTTTTTTTGTTCTGCCTAGCCCTACTCCTGCAAAAGCGATAAACCCAATGGTCAAGATTAAGGAGGCACTGTCTATCGATGAACTCAGAGAAATGGATTTTACGGTGAGTACAAAAATCCCATTATCCAACATGGCCACTAATAGGCCTGAAGAAGGAGCGCATGCTCCGCAAACGCGTCGCCTATCTTTCCACCCGGAAGTGACGACATCCTTCGGCTCTCTCTGCATGCGTGCCAGACCCAGGAAGTGCCAGCGAACACCGGATAAACCCGCTCTGTGTGCCCAGCTTCCAGCAGACCCTCGGATGAATCGTCCCTACGGATACATGGCAAACTATGCCTACATGCCTGTTATGAATGTCCTTTTGTGAGTACCCATTTTGTTCACCTGTAAAATTAAACTTACAGTATTACTGCACTTAGAGTGGCACCTGTGTTTTGTTCTCAGTTCCATTGCTCCATGGTCCAGTTCTGATGCGCTTTTGGCTGTGGTCACAGGTGAGCATGGGCACCGTGACCAGTCTACGACTGCGCTGCCCCATAATTAACAAACTGCGATTCTCTTTGTGTTCTATCAAATATGAGAACTAAGCAGGTGCTGCAGCAACAACCATCCGAGAACTGGTAACATCACAGATCACCAAATATTTCTTTCTCGTACATCACGGGACACAGAGCGGCATAGTCATTACTATGTGGGTTATATAGATACCTTCAGGTGCTGGCACTGGCAACTTCCAAAACCGGAAGTACCCTCCCCTATATAAGCCCCTCCCATCCGGGAGCACCTCAGTTTTTTGCCAGTGTCTAAGGTGTTGGCCAAGAAGTAACATGTGTTTTTCACTGAGCTTGCGTACAGGTTCTTTTGGGCCTCAGTAAGCTATTCCGGATCCGACCAAAAAAGCTTCATAGCTAAACGGTCGGTACCCGGGCCTTGCAAGAGAAGAGCAAGGTTTTGCCTGTAATGCCTCTCTTAGGAGGGCTGGACCCTGGGATCCAGAGCTCTGGTCATACCCACGACCAAGATGTTTTCTGTGCAGGGTGCTATACAGGTCCAGGGGAGTGGAATCCTTGGGAACCCGGTCCCTGAAGGTTTAATTACAATGCCTGCCGTGATAGGTGAAGTTTGGGCTTCTGTGGACCAAACAGAGTCCTGCGGCGAGGAAAAGGTAAGTGGGGGCCCTCGGGAACTTGGTTCTATTGAGGGACCCCCAAGCCTATTTTGTCTTTCTGCCTGTTACCTAAGGTATTCCCGCTAATATTCTGTGTATGCCTGTTACTACTGAGAAAATGTAAAAATTTTAATAGTAGGCAAGAAAAAATAAATAAAAATGTAAGACCGCGGTACCTGTGTTAGACACTAGAGGCCGCTATGGTTCTTTTTCTTGTAATGTGGATTTTTTTCTTCCAAAATCAAATCCAGGCAGTTGGTACGTTCTCTGCTGGGAAGCTGTCTCCTCTGCCCTGTTGCTGCGCTCATCCATCCCCGGGCCCTGCGGCAGGGACCCTGGCTCCCATCTAGCTCCTTATTTTTTCAAAAAAAGGCGCCGAAGGCGCACGTGCCCACGCGCGTGCACGCGCCTCTATATATAGAGGCGATCTGGAAAAAGGGGCGGAGCGGGTGGATGACGCTCGGTGTGCGCCGCGGCGCTACTGCGCATGTGCGGGCGTCCAGCGTGTTTTAAAGCACAATCATAGCTGGCTATTGAAGTGCACAGACAGAGCTAGCAACAGTATAAAGGCACACAGAGGCGGTTGATGCAGGCATCCCCTAGAAAGGCACTTTAGTAGACACCAACTGTTATATAGCAGCAATTGTGCTAGACTATTCTCAGTAAAAGTGGTGTATTACGGCTGGAATACCTCAGCTTTAGGCTTAGGAATATGCCGTCCAGAAGCTCCGGAACTGAATCTTCCAGGAAGCGAAGGGGGTCTCATCGGGCTCTGAGGGTCTTGGGCATGCTTCTGCTGCACCAGTCTCCCCTGAAGTTCAGAGGTAAGTGACCGTAGAGACCCCGCAGGGGTACTTGGTACTGTGGCTGTCCTCAGTTCACCTGCTCCTGTGTATGTAACAGAGGAGGTTTTTTCCTCAGCTCTGGGAGGATTAGAGAGAGGTTGTCAACATTGATCGCTGCCTCCCTGTCAGGGAAAGCACGCCCGATCTCCGTCTCCTCCTTCAGAGTGCCTGTTAGCAGAGCAACAGTCCCATATAGGGATCGACCTGCCTGAAGGGGATCAGGATGAGGTTGATTCTGTTATAGAGGAATCAACAGTGGAGGAACCTTTTCTCAGCATCTCAAGCTGAAAGATTATGGGTTCAGTCTCTGACTAACATGGTCCGATCAGCATTTAAAAATGCACCTTGCGGAACCATCAACCACTACTGTATCCTCGTTGGGGTCGCTAGAAGCCCCCAGACTGTCTGTTCTTTTCCACTTCACCCTTTACTGAAAGGGCTCATTTACCAGGATTGGGAACATCCTGAGAAAATATTTATTCCCCCCAAGAGATTTCCGGTGGTCTATCCCATGGAGGATAAGTTCATCAAAAAATGGAAGGTCCCTACAGTGGACGCAGCCATCTCTTGTGTGTATAAATCACTGGCATGTCCAGTGGATAATGTCCAAATGTTCAAGAAACCCAATAGATAAAAGATTGGAGTCCTTATGAAAATCTGCTTCTTTCTACAGCAAGCTTGGCCTAGCTGATCTACCTAGAGCCTTAGGCTTTAAGGTTGACGCCATAAAGGATTCAATCCATCAGGCCTCCCGCCTTACGCTGTCTGTAGTACATATGCGTAGGCTTCTATGGCTCAAAAACTGGTCTGCTGAAGCTCCCTGTAAAGAATGGCTGGTTAGCGTCCCATTTCATGGTGAACGCTTATTCAGGGAAGACCTGGACAAATATATCCAGAAAATTTCCAGCGGTAAAAATACACTCTTGCCGGTTAAAAACAGAGTTAGAGGTCCCTCTTTAAGAGGCCTGCTTCTCCAGTCCCTGGGGCATCGGCTGTGTAACAGTTCCGACGGCCTCCTCGGTCAATTCCCGGGGGTAAAAAACAGGGACAATCGCAGGGTAATGAGAAACCCTGGGTCAGGGGAGGTACAAAACCTCCCCCAAAGTTAAATTTATTGAAGGGTTGCCCCCACTCAGTCGGGTGGGGGGAGGACTCCAGTTGTTCGCAAGAGACCTGGCGGGACACGATCAAAACAGATAGGTGCTCTCCGCAGTATGTTTGGGATACAGATTGGAGTTAAAAGACTCTCCTCCTTCCCATTTTTGAGGTCAAACGTGCCAAGGGATCCCCGGAAGAGAGAGTCCCTCCTGTTGGCACTAGAACAACTATTGCTCCAAGGAGTAATTATGGAGGTTCCCCTGGAAGAATGGGGGTTCGGGTTTTACTCAAACCTCTTTACAGTCCCGAAGCAAACGGGGACGGGAGGCCCATATTAATTCTAAAAGGGCTAAACAAATTCCTGTATATCAGGACTTTCCGATGGAGTCGATCCGATCGGTGGCCACTGCCCTACAAGGGGAGGATTGGTTAGCCGCGATCGACATCAAAGATGCTTATTTGCACATTCCCATCTTTCCAGTCCACCAAAAATTTCTACGCTTTGCAGTAGAAGGGCGCCATTTTCAGTTCAGAGCCTTACCCTTCGGTCTGGCCACAGCACCACGAGTGTTTACAAAAATTCTGGCCCTTTATTGGCCAATCTAAGAACACAAGGTGTAATGATAATGGCATACCTAGATGACTTGTTGCTGATAGACCACTCAGTGAAAAAACTAGACGTGGTCGTTCACAAGACAATCAAGTATCTGGAATCTCACGGTTGGATTATCAACCGAGACAAGTCAGCCCTAAAAACCAGTCAAAAGTCTGGAATACTTGGGGCTAAGGTTGGATTCAGGCCAGAGAAAAATATTCTTGCCTCGAGGAAAGGTGTTGTCTTTGAAAGATTTGATCCACTTAGTGGGTACAAAAAAGACAGCCGTCCATACGCCTGTGCATGAGGCTGCTGGGAAAAATGGTGGCATCATTCGAAGCAGTACCCTACGGTCAATTCCATTCAAGGAATTTGCAAGGGGCCATACTGTCAGCCTGGAACAAAAAAGTTCAGGCCCTAGACTTACAATGTCCTTGTCCCCTTCCGTTCGCAAGAGCCTCCGTTGGTGGTTGGTTCCCCAGAATCTGGAAAAAGGGAAATCCTTCAGTCCGATTTCTTGGAAGGTGGTCACTACAGATGCCAGCCTTATAGGCTGGGGAGCAGTACTGGAGCAATGGTCTCTCCAGGGCAGATGGTCGGATGCAGAAAAGGCCCTGCCCATCAATCTCTTAGAGATACGAGCAGCCCAGTATGCCCTAGTAGCATGGACATCCAAACTCCAAGGGTCCCCTGTCAGAATTCAATCAGACAATGTCACAGCAGTGGCATATATCAATCATCAGGGGGGCACCAGGAGTCGTGCAGCCCAGAGGGAAGTAAATTACATCCTGAAATGGGCAGAAAGATATGTCCCAGCCATATCTGCGGTATTCATTCCAGGAGTGGAGAATTGGAAGGCGGACTTTCTAAGTCGCCAGCAATTATGCCCAGAGGAATGGTCCCTTCACCCCGAGGTTTTCTGGACAATATGTCAGCGGTGGGGAACACCGGATGTAGATCTTCTAGCATCCAGATTCAACGCAAAGGTGGACAGGTTTGTCTCTCGGACAAGGGATCCCCTAGCTTGCGGCTCGGATGCCCTAGTGTTCCCTTGGGATCAGTTCAAGCTGATATATGCATTCACACCGCCACAATGGTTACCTCAATTACTCCGCAGAATCAGGGTAGAAAAGAAACCAGTGATTCTGTTGGCTCCAGCGTGGCCCCGAAGAGCGTGGTACGCGGAGATTGTAAAATGTCAGTGGGGAGTCCTTGGACTCTCCCACGTCGGCCGGACCTGCTTCCGCAAGGACCGATATACCACCCTTCCTTACCAGCCCTAGGTTTGACGGCCTGACTATTGAAGCCCACATTCTAAAAAAGAGAGGGCTCTCTAATCCTGTGGTATCTACCATGATCAATGCCAGGAAGCCGGTATCCAGGCAGATCTACTATAGAATCTGGAAGGCGTACATCGCGTGGTGTGAGGCCAAGAAATGGCATCCACATAAGTACGTAATAGGTAGGAGTCTGGACTTCCTACAGTGGGCTGTAGATAGGAAGCTTGCCTTGAGTACTATCAAAGGTCAGTTTTCGGCCTTGTCAATATTTTTTCAAAGGCCCTTGGCTTCGCATTCACTAGTCAAAGCCTTTAGATAAGGAGTGATGCGTATTAGTCCTCCGGTTAATATTCCCATATGTCCATGGGATCTAAACCTGGTTCTGTCGGTTCTACAGAAACAACCATTTGTACCATTACAGCATAGTTCCTTGGTTCTTCTCACCAGGAAATTGTTTTTTCTAGTAGCCATTTGTTCGGCTAAAAGAGTGTCGGAATTAGCAGCTATGTCCTGTAAAGAGCCATATCTGGTTATCCATAAGGACAGAGTAGTGTTACGTCCTCATCCAGCCTTTCTTCCTAAGGTGGTATCAAGGTTTTCATTTGAACCAAGATGTGGTTCTTCCTTCTTTTTTCCCCAAACCTAGTTCGGTAGAGGAAAAGTTATTGCATTCTTTGGATGTAGTAAGAGCAGTTAAAGCTTATCTAAAAGCCACTGCTCAGATTCACAGAACGGATACTTTGTTTATTCTGCCGGAAGGCCCCAGAAAGGGTCAGGCAGCGTCAAAATCTACTTTAGCCAAGTGGATTCGACAGGTCATAATGCAAGCCTATGGCTTGAGAAGGAGACCGCCTCCGTTCAAAGTTAGGGCGCACTCCACGAGAGCAGTTGGAACTTCATGGGCAGTGCATCACCAGGCCTCCCTGGCTTAAATCTGTAAGGCCGCAACGTGGTCTTCACTACACACGTTTTACTAGGTTCTACCAGGTGGACGTTAGAAGTCAGGAGGATGTCGCCTTTGGGCGCAGTGTGTTGCAGGCCACAAAAGATCCTCATGTCTGATAGCGCTCAGCTTATGTATGGTGTATCCCCCCCCTCATTGGGCATTGCTTTAGGACATCCCACATAGTAATGACTATGCCGCTCTGTGTCCCGTGATGTACGAGAAAGAAAATAGGATTTTTATAACAGCTTACCTGTAAAATCCTTTTCTTGGAGTACATCATGGGACACAGAGCTCCCACCCCTCTTTGGGGACACTTATTGCTTTGCTACAAAACTGAGGTGCTCCCGGATGGGAGGGGCTTATATAGGGGAGGGTACTTCCGGTTTTGGAAGTTGCCAGTGCCAGCACCTGAAGGTATCTATATAACCCACATAGTAATGACTATGCCGCTCTGTGTCCCGTGATGTACTCCAAGAAAAGGATTTTACAGGTAAGCTGTTATAAAAATCCTATTATTTGCCAGCACACCATGGATCTTTAAGTAACATTCAAGCGATTTTATTCAAAGAGATGACATTATGCCAAAAAGGTGCAACGTTTTGGGGTTGCGTAGGACCCTTTCATCAGGCATGTGATTTATATATATATATATATATATATATATATATATTTTATAAATGTCTAAGTAGTAAATAATATAAATAGCCGTCTTGGCATAGGTTATCTGTTATTTTAGTAAAAGATTTTAAAGGGAAGTTAAAGTGAATGCAAAGTCTCGTTGTTTTTTTTTTTTTTAAATAACTAACATGTTATACTTACCTGCTCTGTTGCAGTGGATTTGCACAGAGCAGCCCAGATCCTCCTCTTCTCTGGTCCCTCTTCGCTGCTCCAGGCCCCTCCCCCCTGTCGCATTCCCCCACAGCAAGCAGCTTGCAATGGGGGCACCCGAGCTGAGCAGCAGTTCTGTGTGTCCATTTGCCCCCTCTCTCTCCCGATTGGCTAATTGACTTTGACAGACGTGGGAGCCAGTGGCACCCCTGCTGTGTCTCAGCCATCAGGAGGGAGAGTCACGGACGGACGAGGGACTCGACATCGCTGGACAGAGATGGGGGTGCCCCTGTCAGCAATGTCTCTCTCACTCCAAATACACTCTCTCTCTCTCTCTCTCTCTCTCTCTCTCTCTCTCTCTCTCTCTCTCTCTCTCTATATATATACATATATATATATATATATATATATATATATATACACTCCTCTGCAAAAGTTTTAGGCAGGTGTGAAAAATGCTGGAAATTAAGTACACTTTCATAAATAGAAGTATTAAAAAAAAAATATCCATGAACAAAATGGAAAGTAAATGAACAGAAGAGAAATTAAATCAATATTTGATGTGACCACATTTTGCCTTCAAAACAGCATCAGTTCCTTCAGGTACACTTGCACACAGTTTTTGAAGGAACTCAGCAGGTAGGTTGTTCCAAACATCTTGGAGAACTAACCACTGATCTTCTGTGGTTGTACAGTGCATCCCAAAAGTATTTACAGCTCTTCAATTTTTCCACATTTTGCTATGTTACAGCCTTATTCCAAAATGGATTACATTCTGTCAAAGTGACCATCGGGTTCTTGGTCACCTCCCTAACTAACTCCCTTCTCCCACAATCGCTCAGTTCGGCCCACTATAGGAATAGTCCAAGTGGTTCCAAACATTTTTCATTTTGGAATAAGGCTGTAACATAACAAAATGTGGAAAAAGTTAAGTGCTATGAATACTTTCCGGATTCACTGTAGGCTACTTCAAATCCTGTCTCTTAATGTAATCCCAGACAGACTTGATGATGTTGAGATCAGGGCTCTGTGGGGACCAATCACTTCCAGGACTCTTTGTTCTTCTTTGTTATGCTGAAGTTCTTAATGACTTTGGCTGTATGTTTGGGGTCATTGTCCTGCTGCATAGTAAATTTGGCGCCATTCGCATGTATCCCTGATGGCATGATGGATAAGTATCTGCCTGTTTTATTCAGCATTGGGGACACCATTGATTCTAACTAAATCACGAACTCCATTTTCAGAAATGTAGCCCCAAACCTGTAAGGAACCTCCACCATGTGTCACTTATGCCTGCAGACACTCATTTTTGTACTGCTCTCCAGCCCTTCAGTGAACAAACTGACCCCTTCTACAGCCACATACTGTAGTTCAAATTTTGACTCATCAGTCCAGAGCACCTGCTGCCATTTTCTTCACCCCAGTTCCTATGTTTTCGTGCATAGTTGAGTCGCTTAGCCTTGTTTTCACGTCAGAAGTATGGCTTTTTGGCCACAATTTTTCCATGAAGACCACTTCTGACCAGATATCTTCAGAGACAAGATGGGTGTACCTGGGTCCCACTGGATTCCACCAGTTCTGTGCTGATGGCACTGCTGGACATCTTCCAATGTTGAAGGGAAATAAGCATGATGTGTCTTTCATCTGCTGGACTAATATTCCTTGGCCAACCACTGTGTCTACAATCCTAAACATTGCCCATTTCCTTGTGCTTCTTCAAAAGAGTTTGAACAGCACATCTTAAAACCCCAGGCTGCTTTGAAATCTTTTGCCTGGGAGAGACCTTGCTGATGCAGTATAACTACCTTGTGTCTTGTTGCTGTGCTCAGTTTTGCCATGGTGTATGGCCTGTGACATGAAACTGTCTTCCACAACCTCATCCAGTTTTAAGCCTCCTACACAGCAAGGACTGACCTTTTTCAATACTTTTGTAGAAGATAATTAGTAATCTATGAATCTTGTCAAAAATGCTTACAATACAATTAGCTGACTTTTTTCTGAACTGTAGAAGGGAACAAAAAGCAGTGCCATCTAAATGTAGCAATTAAAGCATTTTAATAAAAACATAAGAGTTACACTCACAAAAGGAGAAATTAAATACCAGTATGTAGTATAGCAATGGTCATCCGCTCTTCCCCGGGAGAGGTGTCAGTGCGAAAGGGATGTTGAAAGCTGTCTCAGATCCGGCTTCCAGCGCTTCCAGGGGACTGCCGGGTGCTGGGTCAGCGGGTGGCATGCGCTCGGAGCATGTGTGACCAAGGAGCATGCATGCTCCAAACGCGTGCCATGCCCCCGCTAACCTGGCAGTAACATCTCCTGTGTTTCCAATTGTCGCAGAGTCCCATGGAAAACAGCCCTTACGCACTTCACCTCTCCTGGGGCAAAGTGGATGACCATTTCTGTACTACATGCTGTTTTTTATCCTCCTTTTGTGAGTGTAACTCTTATGTTTTTATTAAAATGCTTTAATTACTACATTTAGATGGTGCTGCTTTTTGTTTCTTTCTCTTCTAAGACCCCTTTTACACTGGGCGTTTTTTTAGGCGCTTTAGCGCTAAAAATAGCGCCTGAAAAATGCCTCATCTGCAGTCCCAGTGTGAAAGCCAGAGAGCGTCTGAAAAGCGTTTTGAAAGCGGCGCTACACGGGCGCTTTTAACCCTTTTTAGGGAGTTAAAGGCTCCCTGCTCCCGCCCGAATAGCGGCACCAAAGCTACCGCACCCACTGCCCCAGTGTGAAAGGGCTATATCTCTTCTCTAAGCCGGCAGCCACTAAGGACAGCTATCTGTTCCTCTGTTCATGGACTTATTAATTAATTATTATTATTATGAACTCATTAGGGCTGTTTTAGCACGTGACAGAGTAATAATATCATTTTTATTTTATGCTATAACCCTGTCTGAAAGTGCGCTGTGTACATTTGTCTGTCTTTTTTTTCTAAACAAAGCTGGAGCTACACTTTTTAAGGCAAACTGTACTGATAAGAAGCATTGGAGCTGCCATTCATGAGCTCTCCTGAAAATAATGTCAGGCTAAGCCTTCTGCTTTAGTACTCTTCATTACAGACCTGGATCAGGTATTAAGATTTAAAGTTGATTCTGACTTCTCTCTGGATTTGGTCATCTTTGGGTCAGTAACTCAAGTAGTCACTGGGTCTCTAAAAAAGGACTTTAGCGTAACAGTAGGGCATTTTTAGAAGGAGATCAGTCATGGCAGCCTTCTTTCCTGCACACCAGGATTACTTTAAATGGTCTGTATACCCAAAACTGATATATTAGTTTAAAAGCGGAGCTTTGTGAGTTGAGTCAGTCCCTGGCTTCCTGTGTCTTGGGTACTCCAGCAGTGAAATCTTCTTGACATAATTCCCAACTGGCCTATATGGATGTTTTGCACGTTCCCATCTACCTTTGTGTTCCAGCTCCTCTTGCCGTATTCTCCATAATATAAAAACAAGTGGGATCTTCTCATAATGACCACAGCAGCTGTGCCTGTAATTCAAGTCTCACCAACAGTCCTTATAGTCTCTGATGGACACACTATATGGCCAAACTTTTGTGGCACATAACCATTACAAACATAAGCTTTTTGGGCATACCATTGCAAAACCATGGCTATTAATATGTAGTCCCCTCTCGTGTTTAAAACAGCCTCCACTCTTCAGGGATTTAGGGAAGGCTTTTCACAAGATGTTGGAGTGTCTGTGGGAATTTGTGCCCATTTGGCAAAAGAGCCTTTTGAACTGATGTTGGATGAGAAAATCTGGTTCGTAATCGACGTTCAAATTCATCCAAAAAGTGTTTATTAGAGTTGAGGTAGGTGGCCCTATGCCTTAAGTTTTTCCACACCAAACTACATTATGTCTTTATAGTGCTGGCTTTGTGCACAGGGACCAGGGCTGGCAATAGGGGGCTTCATGTGGGGGACCTTGGCATACAGGGGGGTTCAGACAGCTGGGGGATCAGTGCAGTGGGATGGGAGGACAATTATGGAACAATGCACTGTTTCTCCCTCTCCCTAAAAGACGGTTTCTCCTCTCCCTCCCGCCAGCTTTTAGCTGCTGGAGGGAGAGACACCGTTCATTGTTCTGTAATTAAAACTGAAATATCTCTTTTTGGGTGGACTGACCCTTTAAAGAACTCCTGTCATGAGGGAATCTTTTAGGCATGACTTTATCCACGATGTATATTCCGTAAGTACTAAAACAAAATCAGCTTAGGACAAAAGTCTTGCTACTCTTGATAAGTTCCCAATAGTACACCCACATATTTGTTAAGGCCCTTTGTGAAGATATCTATACAAATGAATGTGAGACATGCCTGAATTCCCCTCTCTACAGAATGGTTTGTAATATGCACACGTTGGTTTTTAATAGTCATGAATTTTGATGACTGTCAATCACGGAGGAAACTTCAGTGTGGCATAAACACATACTGTATACAGCTTTTATTCCGAATTACAATAATTGAATCAAAGACAGTGATTTGCCAAGATGTCAAATCTATCCATCTTAACCTGTCACTACCAGTTTATTTTTTTGTGATTAAAATCAAAAAGACTACTATTTTGTCATCAGCTATTTCATTAGTTAAAGCATTTTTTTTCTTTGCTTTTCAAAATTGGCTTTTACAAATAGACTTCTTTATTTCCTTGGTATACATTGAAGTTTTAAGTCAAAACTGGCACAGTAAGAATATAATCAATGATGTGCCATTAGCAGACGACAGTTCTAAACCTAATTATAAAAGCTATTATTCTGATCATGAAAGGAACCATGAGACAGAATTTCCCTCTACTTTTATGTAATTCACTCTCAAGTGTCTTTCTGTCTCCTGTGTTTAAAGATTGTCTAACTTAAAGGTACACTGCAGTTAGATGTAAAGGGAACCTGTAATGGGAAATATGTAGGCTGCTTTTGCTGCTGTCCTGAAGTGGGCCAAAACCCAAAAAGTCAAGACTTGGAACCATCTAGACAAGGGGCATAACTAAGAGTCATGGGCCTCTAGCAACATTTGATGCCCCTTCCCCAGCTAACTCTTTCTGTAGCAGCTTGCAGTGTCATCCATGACAATATGTGTCATTGTTCTTAACATTGAGTATGTCTGATTGTAAGTATAACAAAATCAAGGGTAGGCGGCAGGAGAGCTGTCATCTTAGTCATTAAAATATTAGGGACCATGGCTGTGGATAAACGTTTATCTGTAGTAGCAATTATAACCATAATGATATCAACTGTTCTGTGAGGTTTTAGCTGAAAAGATCCTCTAGGATGTATGACTGCATTAGGCATACAGGGTTCATTTCAATCCGTAGCAGTAGTTTAGAGGACAATAAATATACTGTAAACATAAGCGAATGGTTCATACTGCACAGAGAGGGATCTGTGACTTTCTCCGATCCTGAGGTCTGACGTCAGCCTTTCTATACTGAAACATTACAGTTCAGTTTTCCTTAACAGATTCCCTCTCACACCAGACCCTATAGCAGTCATGTGGGCTACTGTGGCTATCTTCTGTATATGTTGGTTGCCTGTGTCTTGCCATTGCCTACGGCAGTTCCACCAACTGGTCGCTACATCTCTGGTGTGTCTGTGCTGGGCCATTCCTGGAGTCTTCCTTCTAATGCAATGCAATGCCACCTTCATATCCAATATGCTTTTGTGTGTTGACTGTCTGCATCCATCTCCTTGAACTGTGTGAAGTTTGCATTAAACAGAGGTAGTACTGGTAAGTATATTACATGTATTTTAAAGGGGTAGCATGGTTATGAAAAATGTTTCCTAACTGCAGTGTCTTACATCGGAATGTATGACTTTGTATGCATATATTGACAATAGAAGGACAGATTCCTTCAGGTCATCATCTACCCAAACTATCTGTGTATGTTGCAACCCATGCATGGTTAGTTATTATATTTTCTTTCTTCTCAGTCAGAGGAGAGAAGAATCAACCTTTTCAAGTTGGAAAATCTCTGTGATAAGAACTCTTAGAATGCTCCCTAGTGACCCTTAAAGTGATTGTAAAGGCTTGTTTTAAAAAAAAATAACAAACATGTTATACATACCTCCTCTGTGCAGTTGATTTTGCACAGAGCAGCCCGGATCCTCCTCTTCTCGGGTCCCTCTTCGCTGCTCCTAGCCCCTCCCTCCTTTGAGTGCCTCCTCAGCCAGCAGCTTGCTACATGGGGCACCCAAGCTGAGTCAGGGCTCCGTGTATCCATTCAGACATGGAGCCCCAACCTGGCTCCGCCCCCTCTCTCCCCTGATTGGCTGACTGTCTTTGATTGACAGCCACAGGAGCCAATGTCTCAGCCAATCAGGAGGAGTGTCCTGGATGGCTATGGGGATCGTGGACATCGCTGGAGAGAGATGGGGCTCAGGTAGATAATTAGGGGGATGCTGGGGGTAGGGGGGCTGCTACACACAGACGTTTTGTTATCTTAATGCATAGAATGCAGTAAGATAAAAAACCTTCTGCCTTTACAACTCCTTAACCACTTAACGACCGCTCACTGTATATATACGTCGGCACAATGGCACCGACAGGCACAATCACGTAGAGTGTACGTGATTGCCTTTGTACAGTTGGGGGGTCCAATCGGACCCCCCTTCTGTACAGTGAGCGGTCGGAATTCGTCTGGGAGCATTCCGAGATGGGGGGGGCGGCCATTCGATTCCGGCCACCCCCCCCGCGATCGCTCCCGGCGAATAGAAATGCCCCCTCTGTCTGTGTAATGTTTACACAGACAGAGAAAGCAGGAGGAAGTGATGTCATCTCCTGTGCCGCGCTCACATATACCGAGCGTCGTACAAGAGAAGACACACAGGTCAGTACACTAACACTACACTAACACCAGCACACATAGGCACACAAATCGCCCCCCCAGACACCCCCAGATCACCCCCCAGCCCCCAGTCACAGTGTCACTGATTGCAGTGACCATTTATTTACTGATCACTGCAATCAGTGACATTTGTGACTGTAAAAGTGTCACTACATTTAGTTTTAGGTCCAGTGTAGCCCCCTAACCCCCCCCTAATAAAGGTTTAGCCCCTTGATCACCCCCCAGATAACCCTTTCACCCCCTAGCACCGCCGTTGCTTGCCGATCATTTTTCTGATCGCTGTCTTGGCGTCGGTGATGCAGATCGGTACCCAGTAATTTTTTTTCGGTTCGCCGCAGGTTTTTATAGCGTCGGGTACCCCCATAAATTATCTAATAAAGGTTTAACCCCCTTGATCGCCCCCAGGTAACCCTTTCACCCCCTATCACCACTGTCGCTAAGCGATCATTTTTCTGATCGATGTCTTAGCGTCGGTGATGCAGATCGGTAGCCAGTATTTTTTTTTTAGGTTCGCCGCAGGTTTTTATAGCGTCGGGTACCCCCATAAATTATCTAATAAAGGTTTAACCCCCTTGATCGCCCCCCAGGTAACCCTTTCACCCCCTATAACCACTGTCACTAAGCGATCATTTTTCTGATCGCTGTCTTAGCGTCGGTGATGCAGATCGGTAGCCAGTAATTTTTTTTAGGTTCGCCGCAGGTTTTTATAGCGTCAGGTACCCCCATATATTATCTAATAAAGGTTTTAACCCCCTAATTGCCCCTAGTTAACCCTTTCACCAGTAATCATCATATAAGTGTTACGGGTGACGCTGGTTAGTTAGTTTGCTTTTTATAGTGTCAGGGCTCCCGTGGTATATATAACCCAATAAAGGTTTAACCCCCTGATCGCCCGGCGGGTGATATCAACTAGGTTTTAGCGTCAGAGAGGGTCTGCGTCACACCCCAGGCAGCGTCAGGTTAGTGCCAGTAACGCTAACACCCATGCGTGAAGCATACACCTCCATTAGTGGTATAGTATCTGAACAGATCAATATCTGATCTGATCAGATCTATACTAGCGTCCCCAGCAGTTTAGGGTTCCCAAAAACGCAGTGTTAGCGGGATCAGCCCAGATACCTGCTAGCACCTGCGTTTTGCCCCTCCGTCCATCCCAGGCCACCCAAGTCCAGTATCGATCGATCACTGTCACTTACAAAACAAAAACACACATAACTGCAGCGTTCGCAGAGACAGGCCTGATCCCTGCGACTCCAGTGCTATAGGAGGTGATTTCACCACCACAGTTAATAAAAAAAAAAACTAATATGCCGAAGCATTGGAGCAGCAGGGGCGGAGGAGCGATTTTGCTCCTAATGCCGCGTACATACGGTCGAAATTCCGACGGAGGCTTGCCCGTGGAAAAGTCCGACCATGTGTGTGCGGCATAACTTTTTTGCGGGAGGATGCCCCCATGCTTCGGCATATATAAATGGTGCATGTATGCCCATCATTAGAAGTGGGTGGATGAAGGGCGGTATTCTAATGGTGGGCATACCCACCGATCAATCTCTTTTTTCGTTCAGCCACCTGGCTGCATGAAAAAAAAAGATTACAATACATGTCCAACAAGGACCAGCAACATACTGGTATGTTGCTGGACTTTGAATGGTTATACCAGAATGATGCCTGCGGGTTTAGGTATCATCTTGGTATCATTCTTTTCAGCCAGCGGCCGGCTTTAATGTAAAAGCAATCCTAGTGGCTAATTAGCCTCTGGACTGCTTTTACAAGCAGTGGGAGGGAATGTCCCCCCCGGATATAAAAAGCGCCATTGGTAAATTGGGAAAGCATTTTATCACACCGATCTTGGTGTGGTCAAATGCTTTGAGGGCAGAGGAAAGATCTAGGGTCTAGACCCCAGTTTTTTCAAAAAAAGAGTACCTGTCACTACCTATTACTATCATAGGGGATATTTACATTCCCTGAGATAACAATAAAAATGATTAAAAAATATAAAATATGGAAGGAACAATTTAAAAATAAAATAAAAAAGCAAAATTAATAATAAAAAAAAAACAAAAAAACCAAAAAAAAGCACCCCTGTCCTGCCCTGCTCTTGCCCAATGGCGAACGCAAGCGTCGGTCTGGCGTCATATGTAAACAGCAATTGCACCATGCATGTGAGGTATCACCTCAAAGGTCAGATCGAGGGCAGTAATTTTAGCAGTAGACCTCCTCTGTAAATCTAACGGGGTAACCTGTAAAGGCTTTTAAAGGCTTTTAAAAATGTATGTAGTTTGTCGCCAATGCGCGTTTGTGCGAAATTTTAAAGCATGTCGTGTTTGGTATCTATGTACTCGGCCTAAGATCATCTTTTTTATTTCATCAAACATTTGGGCAATATAGTGTGTTTTAGTGCATTAAAATTAAAAAAAGTGTATTTTTTCCCCAAAAAATGCGTTTGAAAAATCGCTGCGCAAATACTGTGTAGAAAAAAAAAATGCAACACCCACTATTTTATTCTGTAGGGCCTTTGCTTTAAAAATATATATAATGTTTGGGGGTTCAACATAATTTTCCTGCAAAAAAAAATATGTTTTCATGTAAACAAAAAGTGTCAAAAAGGGCTTTGTCTTCAAGTGGTTAGAAGAGTGGATGTTAGCTTCCTAATGTTGTGTATAAAATGGCAGAACAGTTCAAAACCCCCCCAAATGACCCCATTTTGGAAAGTAGACACCCCAAGCTATATACTGAGTAGTGATGAGCCGAACACCCCCGGGTTCGGTTCGCACCAGAACCGCGAACGGACCGAAAGTTTGCACGAACATTAGAACCCTATTAAATACAATGGATGCGAACGTTCGGATTCTAAAGTGCTAATTATAACGACTATTATCCATGTTATTGTCCGAAACAGAGTTTGGGAACCCGGCTTCTGCACCAGGGGACATGTATCAATGCAAAAAGAAGTTTTAAAAACGGACGTTTTCCGGGAGCAGTCATTTTAATGATGCATAAAGTGAAAAAAAAAAGTCAAATATTCCTTTAAATATTGTACCTGGGGGGTGTCTAAAGTATGCCTGTGAAGTGCCACGTGTTTCCCGTGTTTAGAACTGTCCCTGCACAAAATAACATTTCTAAAGGGAAAAAAGTCATTTAAAACTGCTTGCGGCTTTAATGCAATGTGTGGTCCCGGTAATATGGATGAAAATCTTTAGGAAAAATGGCATAGCTACCCCATCAACCCCCCCCCCCTACCCCAGCCCATTACCAGCCCCTTTGGGTCTTGTATGGATATTAAGGGGAACCCCGCACACAAAATAAAAAAGGACCTATATACTCTGAACAGCCGTATACAGGCGGTGCATACAAGACAGGGACTGTAGGTTTGTTCTTATGTAGAATCTGTTTATAATTTTGAACAGCTGCATTGTTTAAGTGGAGCTCCATGCCAAATTCCTTTTTTTTAGCTTTTTGTAAAACATAGGGAACGGTTATCACCCCTGTCACATTTTTTTTGCTGTCTGTGCCCCTGTTCAGAACATTTCACCTCACTTTGCGTCCCAATGACAACTGTTTTTGAAATGTGGTGTTTTTATTGAAACAAGGATTGGTGATAAAGCATCAGTAGAGAGGAGACACCTTTCTCCCATATTAATTCTTACAGGAGAGAATTTTCCTTCCAAGGGGTAGATTTCCTCTCACTTCCTGTTGTCTTCTTCCGTTTGCAAGTAGTAGTAGTTTGTAAGTTGGATGTTTGAAAGTAGGGACCTTCCGTATATACTCTGCAGAAATTGGCCCCTTAGGTGTTGGTGTTGGCACAACACTGAAAGCACTCACAGTTATTCTTGGTGGGTGCTGGAACGCCCTGCTGTCAAGTATAATATCAGGAATTGTAATAACATATAATTGTTGATCAGTGGTAGTAAAAATTGGGCCTTTGATGGTGGTGCTGGTGCCACAACACTGTAAGGCCTGACAGTTACTCTTGGTGGGCGCAGCAATGCTCCCTGCTGTGAATTATTAGATCAATAATTATAATTGCATGCCCCTGTTGAACAGGGGCTGAAAAATTGGGCCTTTGGTGGTGGAGGTGGTGGTGATGGTGGTGCTGGTGCCACAACACTGTAAGGCCTGACAGTTACTCTTGGTGGGCGCAGCAATGCTCCCTGCTATGAATTATTAGATCAATAATTCTAATTGCATGCCCCTGTTGAACAGGGGCTGAAAAATTGGGCCTTTGGTGGTGGTGGTGGTGGTGATGGTGGTGCTGGTGCCACAACACTGTAAGGCCTGACAGTTACTCTTGGTGGGCGCAGCAATGGGCCCTGCTGTGAATTATTAGATCAATAATTATAATTGCATGCCCCTGTTGAACAGGGGCTTAAAAATTGGGCCTTTGGTGGTGGTGGTGATGGTGGTGCTGGTGCCACAACACTGTAAGGCCTGACAGTTACTCTTGGTGGGCGCAGCAATGGGCCCTGCTGTGAATTATTAGATCAATAATTATAATTGCATGCCCCTGTTGAACAGGGGCTGAAAAATTGGGCCTTAGGCACTGGTGGCACAACACTGCAACCCCTCACAGATACTGTACTTGGAGCACAGCAATGAGGCCTGTTGCAAAGTATTGCATCAAAAATTTTAATTACACGCCCCTGTTAAACAGGGGCTGAAAAATTGGGCCTTAGCCACTGGTGGCGTCACCCATAAACCAAAATGATCTTCCAAGCTATCATCCTTAATCGTATCATTGAGGAGGAGGAGGAGGATAGCCAGTCAACATAACAGCACAGGCACTCAGCATCAGCATCAGTCTTGAAGGGATGTGACATTTTAAAATCAATTAGTCTGTTATATCAGCATCTGGTGTGTGGTAGCTGGTGGTGATCCAAGACTGGTTCATCTTGATGAAAGTCAGTCGATCAACCGAGTCGGTGGACAGGCGCACCCTGTGATCCGTGACAAATCCTCCAGCAGCACTGAATGTGCGTTCTGAAAGAACGCTGGATGCAGGACAGGCCAGTAGCTCAATTGCATACTGTGCAAGCTCTGGCCAGTGATCCATCCTCAAGACCCAGTAAGCCAGAGGATTTTCGGTGGGGAAGGTGTCCAAGTCTGACCTTGCCCCTAGGTATTCCTGCACCATGTATATCAGACGCTGGCGATGGTTGCTGGAACCGATCATACTTTGGGGCTGCGGACTAAAGAATTGTCTGAACGCATCGGTCAGACGGCCACCTTCCCCACCGCTCCTTCTTTGACTGCCCGAAGCCTCAGCAACTCGTTGTCCAGGACCAGGAGTTTGTAACCTCCCAGTCTCTGGGAACGCGTTGCACAGACCTTTCTGCAAGGCCTCCCGGAGTTGTCTCATCCTCTGCTCCCTCTGCGACGGTACGATAAGGTCCGCAACCTTACCCTTGTACCGTGGATCAAGGAGAGTGGCCAGCCAGTAATGGTCCCTCTCCTTGATCCGAAGAATACGAGGATCCTTCCGCAGACTTTGCAGGATCAGGGAGGCCATGCAGCGTAGGTTAGCTGAGGCATTCAGTCCGGAGTCCTCTGGGTCACTAAGGACGACATGATCCGCAGCCACCTCCTCCCAGCCACGTACAAGTCCACTGGTTTCTTGGGACTGTAAATCATCCCTAAAAGACTGCTGCTGATGATGCTGAGTGCCAGCCTCCACCTCCATGCTGACACAATCCTTCTCCTCCTCCTCCTCCTCCTCCTCCTCCTCCTCTTCCTGTGCGATGGGTGGGACAGAAGGAACACTGTCTGGGTAAAGGGGGCCTTGAGAGGAAAGGAAGTCCTCCTCTTCCTGCCTCTGTTCTGCCTCAAGTGCCCTGTCCATTATTCCACGCAGCGTGTGCTCCAAATAGGTGGACAAGAGGTACAGTGTCACTGATGCATGCACTGTCACTGCTCACCATCCTCGTGGCCTCCTCAAATGGTGCCAGGACAGTGCATGCATCCCTGATCATGCCCCACTGGCGTGGTGAAAAAAACCTGAGCTCCCCTGACCCTGTCCTGGTGCCGTAGTCGCACAGGTACTCATTGATGGCCCTCTGCTGCGTGTGCAGCCGCTGCAGCATGGCCAACGTTGAGTTCCACGTGGTGGGCATGTCACATATAAGGCGGTTCTTGGGTAGGTTCAACTCCTTTTGAAGCTCAGCCAGGCGAGCACTGGCATTATAAGATATGCGGAAATGCACACAGACTTTCCAGGCCTGCCTCAGGACATCCTGTAAGCCCGGGTACCTGCCCAAGAACCGCTGCACCACCAGGTTAAGGACGTGAGCCATACAGGGCACATGGGTCAGTTGTCCCTGTCGGAGGGCGGAGAGGAGGTTGGTGCCATTGTCGCAAACCACCATTCCTGGCTTAAGCTGGCGTGGCGTAAACCACCTCTCGGCCTGCCCCTGCAGAGCAGACAGGACCTCTGCCCCAGTGTGGCTCCTGTCCCCCAAACACACCAGCGCAAGCACGGCATGGCATCTTTTTGCCTGCGTACTTGCGTAGCCCCTTGAACGCCTACGGAGCACCGCTGGTTCCGAGGACAAACCACAGGAAGAGGCCATGGAGGAAGAAGAAGAGGAGGGGGTGGAGGAGAGAGGTGTGTCACAACCAGTAGTAGCATTTTGGAGGCGTGGCGGTGGAACAACCTCCAACACTACTGCACCTTGTCCTGCATCCTTCCCAGCTGCCAAAAGAGTGACCCAATGGGCCGTGAAAGAAAGGTAACGTCCCTGTCCATGCCTGCTGGACCATGAGTCAGCGGTAATATGCACCTTACCGCTGACCGCCCTGTCCAGCGAGGCCAAGACATTGCCTTCCACATGCCTGTAGAGAGCCGGAATAGCCTTCCGTGCGAAAAAGTGTCGTTTGGGAACCTGCCACTGAGGAACCGCACATTGCACAAACTCACGGAAGGGGGCCGAGTCTACCAACTGAAAAGGCAGCAGTTGAAGCGCTAGCAATTTAGCCAAGCTAGCATTCAACCGCTGGGCATGTGGATGGCTGGGAGTGAACTTCTTTCGACGGTCCAGCAGCTGGGGCAGGGAAATTTGCCTGCTAGAATCGGACGTTGGTGTACTGCTAGCAGAGTGCCCGCAAGTACTTGCCTGTGACACACCTAATTCTACACCTTCATTCCTCTCAGAGCAGGTTTCAGAGAGGAGTGAAGGTATAGTGGGGTTGGAGATCCCAGCTGATGCGGTGCAAGAAGAGGTCAGCTTTGTTCTTTGGTGTGGGTCTTTAAGGTAGGCTTGCCAACGAGCTGCATGGCAGGTCAACATATGTCTGATCAAGCATGTGGTGCCCAAGCGGCTGATGTTTTGGCCACGCGATATACGCTTGAGACATATGTTGCAAACAGCAGCTGTGCGATCTGATGCACTCGCCTCAAAAAAGGCCCACACCAAAGAACTTTTTAAATGACGAGCAGAGGCAGCGCCCTGCACAGGCGGAGCTCTGCAGTGTGATTCCGTCGGTGTGCTGCCCATACGCTGGCCACTCAAGGGCATCCTGCCTCGTTGGAGATGTGCCTCCTCCTCATCCTCCTCCTCCTCCTCTCTCCTATTAGGCACCCACGTGGAGTCAGTGACCTCATCATCCCCTCCCTCCTCATCACTGGAGCCAATCTGGCAGTATGCTGCAGCTGCTGGAGCATGACTGCCAGATTGGTGTCCTTCTTGAGCATCCCCTCTCTCTGCTCTCACGCTGCTGCCTTCCTCTAGCTGGGTATCATCATCAGATACTTCCAAACGCTGGGCATCCTCCTGGAGCATGTACCCAACACTGTGCTCAAACAGTTCGGGGGACTCCTCAGGAGGAGGGCATGGTGGGTCTAGGGAAGGATTGACTAATGAAGATAATGATACCAGAGAAGAGGACGCTTTGGCAGCTGCTTTGCCAGTACCCTGAGCCTGGGTGAGAGAGGATGAGGAGGATGAGGTGGGCTTGGTCATCCACTCTACCAAGTCTTCGGCATGATGTGGCTCAACATGTCCAGCTGCCGAAAACAAAGACAAGCGTGTCCCATGGCCATGTGCTGATGACAATGCACCGCGTACACGACCAGCACTGTTGCCCCCAGACACAGAGCCTGCTTGCCCTCTTTTTTTGCCTCCTGACTGTCTGCCTCTCCTTGGTTGCCTTCCAGACATTTTAATGGATGGCCTGCAGGGAGATGGGAAAAACAGCAATAAGGGCTACCTTCAGGTGTATATTGTGCAGAAGGCTTAGCAACAATGACACTGACACTGTCCCCTGCCTATCCTTCTCTGTCCCTAAACACAAGGATTGAAAATATGGTTCAGCAAAAAAGTTTTAGAACAGAATATCACACTGACACTTTCCCTCACTGTCCTACTCTGTCCCTCCCTACAAACAAGATTTAGCACAGAATAGCACACTGATAATTTCTACGAGTGTCCTTCTCTGTCCCTAAACTCAAGGATTGAAAATATGGAACAGCAAAATTGGTTTAGAACAGAATAGCACACTGTCAGTTTCACTCACTGTACCTCTCTGTCCCTCAAATCAAGGATTGAAAATATGGTTCAGCAAAATAGTTTTAGAACAGAATAGCACACTGACACTTTCCCTCACTGTCCTACTCTGTCCCTCCCTACAAACAAGATTTAGCACAGAATAGCACACTGATAATTTCTACGAGTGTCCTTCTCTGTCCCTGAACTCAAGGATTGAAAATATGGAACAGCAAAATTGGTTTAGAACAGAATAGCACACTGTCAGTTTCACTCACTGTACCTCTCTGTCCCTCAACTCAAGGATTGAAAATATGGAACAGCAAAATTGGTTTAGAACAGAATAGCACACTGTCAGTTTCACTCACTGTACCTCTCTGTCCCTCAACTCAAGGATTGAAAATATGGAACAGCAAAATTGGTTTAGAACAGAATAGCACACTGTCAGTTTCACTCACTGTACCTCTCTGTCCCTCAACTCAAGGATTGAAAATATGGTTCAGCAAAATAGTTTTAGAACAGAATAGCACACTGACACTTTCCCTCACTGTCCTACTCTGTCCCTCCCTACAAACAAGATTTAGCACAGAATAGCACACTGATAATTTCTACGAGTGTCCTTCTCTGTCCCTAAACTCAAGGATTGAAAATATGGAACAGCAAAATTGGTTTAGAACAGAATAGCACACTGTCAGTTTCACTCACTGTACCTCTCTGTCCCTCAACTCAAGGATTGAAAATATGGAACAGCAAAATTGGTTTAGAACAGAATAGCACACTGTCAGTTTCACTCACTGTACCTCTCTGTCCCTCAACTCAAGGATTGAAAATATGGTTCAGCAAAATAGTTTTAGAACAGAATAGCACACTGACACTTTCCCTCACTGTCCTACTCTGTCCCTCCCTACAAACAAGATTTAGCACAGAATAGCACACTGATAATTTCTACGAGTGTCCTTCTCTGTCCCTAAACTCAAGGATTGAAAATATGGAACAGCAAAATTGGTTTAGAACAGAATAGCACACTGTCAGTTTCACTCACTGTACCTCTCTGTCCCTCAACTCAAGGATTGAAAATATGGAACAGCAAAATTGGTTTAGAACAGAATAGCACACTGTCAGTTTCACTCACTGTACCTCTCTGTCCCTCAACTCAAGGATTGAAAATATGGAACAGCAAAATTGGTTTAGAACAGAATAGCACACTGTCAGTTTCACTCACTGTACCTCTCTGTCCCTCAACTCAAGGATTGAAAATATGGAACAGCAAAATTGGTTTAGAACAGAATAGCACACTGTCAGTTTCACTCACTGTACCTCTCTGTCCCTCAACTCAAGAATTGAAAATATGGTTCAGCAAAATAGTTTTAGAACAGAATAGCACACTGACACTTTCCCTCACTGTCCTACTCTGTCCCTCCCTACAAACAAGATTTAGCACAGAATAGCACACTGATAATTTCTACGAGTGTCCTTCTCTGTCCCTAAACTCAAGGATTGAAAATATGGAACAGCAAAATTGGTTTAGAACAGAATAGCACACTGTCAGTTTCACTCACTGTACCTCTCTGTCCCTCAACTCAAGGATTGAAAATATGGTTCAGCAAAATAGTTTTAGAACAGAATAGCACACTGACACTTTCCCTCACTGTACCTCTCTGTCCCTAAACTCAAGGATTGAAAATATGGTTCAGCAAAATAGTTTTAGAACAGAATAGCACACTGACACTTTCCCTCACTGTACCTCTCTGTCCCTACAAACAAGGATTAGCACAGAATAGCACACTGTCACTGACACTCTCCCTACCTATCCTTATTTGTCCCTAAACACAAGGAATCCAGGATTAGTAAAGGAAAAATAATGACACTGTCCCTGCCTATGCTTCTCTTTGCCTGCTCCGGAACACACTACACAAGGCTGCCGCGCTGGCGGCCTTTTATAGTGTGGGGCGTGTACTAAACCCCATCAGCAATAATTGGCCACAGGCATCCTGCCTGTGGCCAATCATTGCTCTCCTCGCTGCCGGCGCTGTGATTGGCCAAGCATGCGGGGTCACAGTGCATGCTTGGCCAATCACAGCGCCTGGATGACACTGCGATGGCGTAGTGCATTGTGGGCCGTTCGCGTCACTCGAATTTGGCGCGAACGGCCCAAATCGTTCGATCTTCGTCGAACGATCGAACAGCCGATGTTCGAGTCGAACGTATGTTCGACTCGAACACGAAGCTCATCCCTAATACTGAGAGGCATGTCGAGTCCATGGAATATTTTATATGTTGACACAAGTTGCGGAAAAAAGACAATTTTTTTTTTTTTTTTTGCACAAAGTTGTCACTAAATGATATATTGCTCAAACATGCCATGGGCATATGTGGAATTACACCCCAAAATACATTCTGTTGCTTCTCCTGAGTACGGGGATACCACATGTGTGAGACTTTTTGGGAGCCTAGCCGCGTACGGGACCCCGAAAACCAATCACCGCCTTCAGGCTTTCTAAGGGTGTAAATTTTTGATTTCACTTCTCACTGCCTATCACAGTTTCGGAGGCCATGGAATGCCCAGATGGCACAAAACCCCCCCAAATGACCCCATTTTGGAAAGTAGACACCCCAAGCTATTTGCTGAGAGGTATTGTGAGTATTTTGCAGATCTCGCTTTTTGTCACAAAGTTTTGAAAATTGAAAAAAAAAATAAAAAAAAAATGTCTTTCTTCATTTTCAAAAACAAATGAGAGCTGTAAAATACTCACCATGCCTCTCAGCAAACAGCTTGGGGTGTCTACTTTCCAAAATGGGGTCATTTGGGGGGGTTTTGTGCTATTTTGGCATTTTATGGCCTTCGAAACTGTGATAGGTAGTGAGGAGTGAAATCAAAAATTTGTGCCTAGAAATCCTGAAGGCGGTGATTGGTTTTCGGGGTCCCGTACGCGGCTAGGCTCCTAAAAAGTCCCACACATGTGGTATCCCCGTACTCAGGAGAAGCAGCAAAATGTATTTTGGGGTGCAATTCCACATATAACCATGGCATGTGTGAGCAATATATCATTTAGTGACAACTTTTTGTAATTTTTTTTTTTTTGTCATTATTCAATCACTTGGGACAAAAAAAAAATATTCAATGGGCTCAACAGGCCTCTCAGCAATTTCCTTGGGGTGTCTACTTTCTAAAATGGGGTCATTTGGGGGGGTTTTGTGCTATTTTGGCATTTTATGGCCTTCAAAACTGTGATAGGTAGTGAGGAGTGGAATCAAAAATTTGCGCCCTTAGAAATCTTGAAGGCGGTGCTTGGTTTCCGGGGTCCCGTACGTGGCTAGGCTCCTAAAAAGTCCCACACATGTGGTATCCCCGTACTCAGGAGAAGCAGCAAAATGTATTTTGGGGTGCAATTCCACATATAACCATGGCATGTGTGAGCAATATATCATTTAGTGACAACTTTTTGTAATTTTTTTTTTTTTTGTCATTATTCAATCACTTGGGACAAAAAAAAAAAATATTCAATGGGCTCAACATGCCTCTCAGCAATTTCCTTGGGGTGTCTACTTTCCAAAATGGGGTCATTTGGGGGGGTTTTGTACTGCCCTGCCATTTTAGCACCTCAAGAAATGAGATAGGCAGTCATAAATTTAAAGCTGTGTAAATTCCAGAAAATGTACCCTAGTTTGTAATCGCTATAACTTTTGCGCAAACCAATAAATATACACTTATTGACATTTTTTTTTACTAAAGACATGTGGCTGAATACATTTTGGCCTAAATGTATGACTAAAATTTAGTTTATTCGATTTTTCTTATAACAAAAAGTAGAAAATATCATTTTTTTTCAAAATTTTCGGTCTTTTTCCATTTATATCGCAAAAAATAAAAATCGCAGAGGCAATCAAATACCATGAAATACCAAGAAAGCTCTATTTGTGGGAAGAAAAGGATGCAAATTTCGTTTGGGTACAACATTGCATGTCCGCACAATTTACAGTTAAAGCAGCGCAGTGCAAAATTCTGAATTCACCTCTGGTCCTTTAGCTACCAAATGGTCCGGGGCTTAAGTGGTTAAAGCTCACCATACATGCTCTAATTTGACTGTGCACGCTCATTTAGATCTACCAAGAACTATTTAGAACAAGTAACCACAAAATACTTCAAAATTTGCTCTCAGGTCTTAAATAGACAAATATAAAAAGCTGCTTGCGCAATATTTTGATACAAAATAGACCAAAGAGGTGCTTGCTCCAATCATATAAACACATGAATCAGCAAAATCCAAATAAGCATAAATAAATCTAGAATGCACAGTGAACTTTCAAAAAGTACATACCCATAAAATAATAATATTGAACACTCACATTATATAAATGCCAATAGCTTTTCTGGATAAAAATGATAAACAGTGAAATTCTGTTCCACCGACCGCTCTGCGTGATGTCATTAGATGACTTCTTCAGGGGCATACCAGTGGTGTGGATCCATATGCCACTCCAGCTCATGTGACCGCTATGATACTGGGGGTCATACTGTCCTGGTAAGCCGCTTGTGGGGCTATTCTGAGTGAGAGAACCTACAAAATCTTGTGTGTCTTTGGATACAGATTTTCACATTGGGGCTTTCTACTTGAGATATTTACTGATTGCAGTGTGTGTGTGTGCAATTGCTCACAATTTTGTCGGCACTTAATTTTATGGATGTGCACAATTTAGTAAGTTCACATTGTATTTGATTTATATATATTTATTTTGGTTTCGCTGATTTATGTGTTCATATGATTAGCTCAGCACCTTTCAGTCACATATGTAGAACAAGTGCCTTCCTTATTTGTTACAAGTTCATTTGTTAGTTAAAGCCACAATCATCTAGGCCCTGTGTGGAGCACCCGCCCCACTGCATACTGACCATAGGGGGTCACTCGTTCAGCACCACCACCATTTACAGGACACCTTATATTTTTTCAATGAATACAAGACATTCTCTGATCGGATGTGGAAAGCCAAAATTCAGAATCTCAGAAAATTTGAATATTGTGAAAAAGTTTAATATTGTAGACTCATGGTGTCACACTCTAATCAGCTAACTCAAAACACCTGTAAGGGTTTCCTGAGCCTTTAAATGATCTCTCATTCAGGTTCAGTAGGTTACACAATTATGGGGAAGACCGCTGAATTGACAGTTGTCCAGAAGGCAGTTATTGACAACCTCCACAAGCGAGGTAAGTCACAAAAGGTCATTGCTAAAGAAGCTGGCTGTTCACAGAGTGCTGTATCCAAGCATTTTAATGGAAAGTTGAGTGGAAGGAAAAGGTGTGGTAGAAAAAGGTACACAAGCAACAGGGATAACCACAGCCTTGTGAGGATTGTGAAGCAAAAGCCATTCAAGAATTTGAGGGAGATTCACAAAGAGCGGACTATGGCTGGTGTCAGTCCTTTAAGAGCCACCACACACAGACGTATTCAGGACATGGGCTACAACTGTCGCATTCCTTGTGTCAAGCTACTTCTAAACCAGAAACAATGTCAGAAGTGTCTTACCTGGGTTAAAAAAAAAGGACTGTAACACTGCCAAAAGTGCCAATACCAGAGTTGGCTTCGCTCACACCGCGTTGTGTTTCCCCTACACTCCGGTGACGTCACACGCTCAGGGGCGTCCTCACAGATCGGAACCACTCTATCTCCTCCAGTCACTGAGACGACCAGACGGCTTCCTGCCAGGATATTGCGGTCACCCCAGCTGGACATTCTGCCTACACAGGACACCCAGAGACCCAGGAGACTGACCCAGGAGCTTTCATCTCCCCAGAGCCTGTTATCACTTACTTCCATGTAAGTGTCAGATTACATGTTATTGTACACATTAAAACTTGCACTCAGAGGTGCTTTTCTCCTGTTTTGGCTCACATAAAAGTTGTCTTGGCTCACATAAAAGCTGTGCCCTCAGTGTTGGTCTTATTCCTGATATATTATAATCATCTATCTTCAAAGACATTTTGTCTTACAACTATATGGACATTTCTTAAATCCATACCCCTGGACTTTACCCTTTATGTATCCATTGCTACCATTTCAATTGATTTCTTATTTCCATATCCTGAACTGTATAATATTGTATAATACCTGGTTTAATGATCATGGTATCACTGTGCTTGATTGGCCAGCAAACTTTCCTGACCTAAACCCCATAGAGAATCTGTGAGTATTGTCAAGAGGATGATGAGACACCAGACCCAACAATGCAGACGAGCTGAAGGCCGCTATCCAGCAACCTGGGATTCCATAACACCTCAGCAGTGACACAGGCTGATCGCCTCCATGCCACAATACATTGTGTGGTAGTGTGGTACCCCACCAGTGTATGGATGCAGGATTCTCAACCAGGCAGGTTGAGGGGCTCCAGGGTATTTGCTTGTTTGGGAGGAAACTGGCATTTCAGTTTCCTCATGATTTACTAAAATCCACTTTGGGACCCGGAGCTTGGGGATTTCTTAGAGATCCGGGTGGGATGAAATCCCCAGTCCTGGATCCGGGTTTTGAGACTCAACTGCACACTGATTGTTCAGGTGTGTGTGGGCCTGATAGTAGAATCAGGACCAGCATTCTGGGCCCCACCCTCCCGACGAGTGCAGGTGTGCACTGGGGAAGCCATAGAGTGCAAGTGTGCACTGGAGAAGTCAGAGAGTGCTTGTGTGCACAGTGGAAGCCAGAGACCCAGGTCTGAGGGTCAGAGCAGCAAGGGGCTGCTATCCAAATGGATGGTGTTGCAGATGGAATAGTCTATAGGAGAAAGACAAGAGCCTGAAGTGGAAGGCCTGAGCAGCACTGCTGTATGTATAAGCCAGGAGGCTGAATGTCATTTTGTTGTTGAAAAGGAGTACTGAAACCCCTGCGAGGGAAACCTTTCATTTTGTTTTGACTTCTTTTAATAAAAATGGGCAAACAAAGCCCTTAAAAAGAAGAACCAGCGAGTGGCGGTGTCCTTCAAGCTCTACACTTGATGCTAGTCCTTCACAAGTGGTGGAGGATTTTGGCACAATCTGAGATCCCTACAATCAAGTAAGTTCATCTGTTATATGAACTGTGTTTTTGGTGCATGAGACTGCATAATCTGTGTGTGTGCAGGTGAGGAGACCCTGCAAGCGAAAGGTAACTAGCCTTGAAGAGACAGTGCTCCAATTTGTTGCAGGCGGTGTACCTGTGAGCAAAAAGTCAATTTTTTTTTCTCTGCAGTGAACGCTGCTAGCTGTGTGTGGCAGCCAGGCAAACTGCATTGCGCAGAAGTTTATTTGATGGACTGTTGCATGCAGGTTGTGTACCTGTGAAAGGAGAAACAAACAGATTTTTTCTTTTTTTTTTCCTTTTCTCCGCCAAGAACTGTTACAAGATGCTGTGTGCAAGACCGCAAGGATGGGGGGATCAAAACGCCTAAAAGAAGCAAGGATGGCTGAGATGATAGATAGAGCTCTGTGGCTGGAGGGGTTGTTACCGCCTGATCGAACCCCATACATGCCTAAACAGAGTTTTCCAAGGGAAAAGAGGGCTGCTGTTGTCCCTAGCAACCCTGGTGCAATGAATGCACAGATGACTGCTAGTGTGGAGAGTCCACCAGCGTTTGAATCTGCAGTGGATTGGTGCAAGCGACACCTGGCAGGATTGGACCAAGCTAAAGTGGAAGGCAAGCCAACCTTCCATACAAAAAGAGAGCTGCCGAATGTCCATGCCTGGGAGAGGGGTGTTGTTGCCCCTGGCAACGCTGCTGCAGTTAAACCAGCAGCTGTTGCAAAAAGTGTGAAAGTGACACAGCTTGAGACAGGGTCCAGCAGATGCAGGGTGGGAAACCCTGACAAGACATGGAACCAAGTGCGCTGTTTGCGGTGCAGTGAGTGGGGGCATGCAGTCTCCAAGTGCCTTTTGTCCCTGGCTCCAGTGCAAAGCTACCTAGCAAAACAAAGGTCTGAGAAGCCTGTGTTATATGCCAGAAGAGAGGCTGATCAAAGGCCAGGACAGAGAGTGGTTGCCCATAGCAACACAGAGGAGGCCAATCGGGCTGTCTGTGGACCAAGGGGTGTGCCTCCCATGGGTCGTGACAAGTGGCTTCCGGAGGAGCCAATACAGCATGTTGGAGAGAGCCAGGCATTGAGGAGATGCCAAGAAATTAAATTTCAGCGTCCAGTACCGTGCTTGGAATGTGGTCAAGTGGGGCATGGGATCTTTACTTGCCCAAGGTTCTGGAACACCGCTGAAGAGTCTGGAAAGGCTGCAGTGACGCCATATGGCCCCAAAGAGACAGTAACTGGTATGGATGCAGCTGAGAGACAGCGCACTCAAGTGAAGGCTATGATGCCAGCCACTGAAAATGGTAAGACTGTTCCAGTTTATGGTACTGAACCCAGTGAAGTGGGAGTAGATCCAGTGGGGAGATCCGCAGTGCCAATGGACATAGACTTGCGGCAGTGTGCTACCCAGAGCAGTGGGGAGGCACAGAATAAAGCCCAACTAGCCGCAGGGCTAAAGACTGGAAAGGACATGGGGACTCTGCATGTGCCTGCTATAGTCCAGCAGGTGGCTGGGAAAATAGAGTTAGGGGTGACCAAAACAGTGCTTGTGCCATGTTACCTAGTGACAAGTACTGCAGGGTTGCCCAGGGAGACTTCCAAGAAGCCCGCAGTGACGGAGCCGAGTGTTTCCCAGGTCAACTTTGGAGCTGCCCATGTAAAAAAGGGTGCCCCTTTAAAAATGGAGGGCGCTGTGAGGAGTCACTTAGAGGCTTTGGTGGGTAATAGACAATCCACAAAAGTAGCAGTTATGTCTACACGTAGTGAAAATTCTGATGGTTATGCTGACAAAAGTGTTACTGTTGGCAAATGTGATGGTATTGGTGATCATGACATTGAAAAATGTGTTTCCTTTAGTGTCATGTCTGAAAATGTTGGAAATGTGTTTACTACCAATGATGGGAGTAGGATATCTCCCATGACAACCAGAAGCGCAGGATTGTCCATGGAACTCTCATGGGGCCTCCATGTGTTGGAGCCAGAGGTTTTCCAGGATTGCTGTGGTGCTACTCTGGTGAAACAAGGGAAGACTGTATTACATAGTGAGTGTGTTTGGGCGCAGCCCCACCACCCTAAGTGTAACCCAGTTGTCAAGGGGTTAGATCAGCCTGCAAAAGCTGAAAGTGAAGAGCTGTATGTGTCTGTAGCGCCACCAAAGCAAGGTGTTCAAAATAAGGTATTGCACCTTGCCTTGGTTGAGGATGCAATCTCCCAGTGTGATGTGAGAAAAAAAATATTGTCACAATGTGAGGTAGATAGAAGTGACAAGTGTGTTGTTTTGGCTAGTGAATCCCAGGTTCCTGTTGGGCCTTCTAGAGCAGGTGATGCAGTGCTGTGGAGCACCAGTGATGGAACCACAGGAGACTGGGATGATTGGTGTAAGGAAGCAGTTGCGGCACTAGGCCAAGTGACAAGGAATTACGAAGCAATGATGTGTGACAGAGTTGTGGACAGACCACCTGCTGTGCCCAGTGGAGGGATCGCAGAATGGCCAGTGCTCAAGGGCACGCCAGACCCTGAAAAGGCTGATGCCCTCCAGTCTGAAGGAACGGTTCTGGGCGCAGGCATGGCAGATGGGTTGTCCACGGCCCAGCAACTAAATAGTGGCAAGTGTCAAGTTGACAATGTGACTAATGTTGACTCGCAGAGGCTCATTGGTGTAGCGTTAGAGGTGAAGAGGAGACATGTGTCTGACAGCGCTCCAGGGGAGCAACAGGCTGGGATGAGGGGTACCTTCAAGGAGATGGTGGTCTCTTCAAATGTCTCAACCTCACAAGCTGCAATGGATGAGTCCCTCCATGTCTCGGACAGGGGAAAGGTTCCCAAAAAGGTCACGCATTTAGACATTGGTTGCATAGAGTTGACAAAAACTTTATTAGAAATGCTGGAGTTGGTAAAAGTGTCCTCACTGTACACTTGGGTGTCTCCACCGCATTCGGACCAGGTGGTGCTGCGTGGTACCAATAGGTGGAACCAGGTGGTACAGGCTGTGCTGGGAAGCTTGTTAACAGTGTGGCAAATAGTTCTGAGGTTCTCTAAGGGGGTGCTCCCAGTTACTGAGTGGCCTGGAAGGCGCTCAGAACTGTTGGAGTCATCAAAGGTCTCTCCGGCTGGTGTAGTGACTGGAAACATCTCTGCTGGTGTGCTCCAAGGTGCAGCTGAGCAGTGGTCAGTAGAGGGCGCAGATACTGTCTCGGCAGCTAAATCTCATGAGAAGGAAGGGCCCAGAATAGATGCAGCACTAGCAGAGATGCTTTCTATCACTCAGAAAGAGGTACAACTTAAAGTACCCGGAGACACTGGGAGAAAAAGTGCTATAGGTGAATGCTGCAACAATGTAATGTGTACATCAGAAAGAAGTAGTTTGTGCCTAGATCAGTGTCATCTGTTAGATCAGTTACCCATGGAGTGTTGGACAACAGGTGAGGTAGAACTTGGCTTTAGTCCTGTGGGATTTAATCTCTCGCCTATGTGTGGTCCCTCCTCAGGTCTGGTACTAACAAGCACTGAGATGGACAGCACTGATTACGTTGGAAAGTGTGACATTAAAATATATGATTTAATGATTGGTGCTCTTAAAAGCAATGTGGTTGCCCTGGGTAACAAGAGAGAGGTTTTTGAACCTGAAAGACCTGTGGTGAAAGATAAAACTTATTTACGTAAGCTGAAAGGTAGGATCAGGGTAGGCAGAGTTCCCCCAAGAGAGGGAAGGCAGAGTATACGGAATTATAGGACCCTGTTAAGATCCAAGCTGGGACGTACCTGGAAGCACACCCGAAAAAAGGGTTGGGCCTACGTGGCTGATGGCCAGCACAGAGGTGTCCCAACTACTATGATGGGTGCAGGTGTTTCTCCCTCATGGATCAAAACAAGAGGGGGGGTATGTGGTAGTGTGGTACCCCACCAGTGTATGGATGCAGGATTCTCAACCAGGCAGGTTGAGGGGCTCCAGGGTATTTGCTTGTTTGGGAGGAAACTGGCATTTCAGTTTCCTCATGATTTACTAAAGTCCACTTTGGGGCCCGGAGCTTGGGGATTTCTTAGAGATCCGGGTGGGATGAAATCCCTAGTCCTGGATCCGGGTTTTGAGACTCAACTGCACACTGATTGTTCAGGTGTGTGTGGGCCTGATAGTAGAATCAGGACCAGCATTCTGGGCCCCACCCTCCCGACGAGTGCAGGTGTGCACTGGGGAAGCCATAGAGTGCAAGTGTGCACTGGAGAAGTCAGAGAGTGCTTGTGTGCACAGTGGAAGCCAGAGACCCAGGTCTGAGGGTCAGAGCAGCAAGGGGCTGCTATCCAAATGGATGGTGTTGCAGATGGAATAGTCTATAGGAGAAAGACAAGAGCCTGAAGTGGAAGGCCTGAGCAGCACTGCTGTATGTATAAGCCAGGAGGCTGAATGTAATTTTGTTGTTGAAAAGGAGTACTGAAACCCCTGCGAGGGAAACCTTTCACTTTGTTTTGACTTCTTTTAATAAAAATGGGCAAACAAAGCCCTTAAAAAGAAGAACCAGCGAGTGGCGGTGTCCTTCAAGCTCTACATTTGATGCTAGTCCTTCACAATTGATACAGTAATTCATGCAAAAGGAGCCCCGACCAAGTACTGAGTGCAAACTATACTGTACATGGACAACTATACTGTACATGGACATACTTTTCAGCAAGCCAATATTTCTGTATTAAAAATCCTTTTTTTTTTTTTTATTGGTCTTATGTAATATTCACATTTTTTGAGATACTGAATTTTGGGTTTTCACTAGCTGTAAGCCATAATCATCATCAAAATTTAAAAAAAAAACATGCTTAAAATATATCACTTTGTGTGTGAATATATAATATATGAGTTTGAAATGAATTACTGAAATAAAATAACTTTTTTGATGATATTCAAGATTTTTGAGATGCACCTGTATGTTAATTTTTTTCTCTCTGTGTCCAATTAGAGCAATGTTTCTTCTGTGTCAAAGCACTACATGAACTTATGAGATCTCTCCAAAGTAAGGAAGATGGGGTTTTTTTGGGCAGTTGTCACTGGAACAAGTGTCCTCATTTTAAAAAAAAAATGTTATCTCTCTTAAGTAAAAACTAAAATAACAAAAAATAAAAATGTTCTCATATTCAGTCTTGTTGACGATGGTCACCTGGAGAAAAAGGGGGAAATTCCCAGTAAGGGACACAGATGACAATAAAATTATTAAAGGAGGATAACATGACCATGATTGATGACTAGGGGACAATTGACCAAGTTTTGTAGGTCACAGACAAGTAAGAAGCACATTGAGGTACGTCCTAAATTGGACACTGTATACAGCTCACTGGTATATATCATTTAAAAAGATTGAAGTCGAGAAAAAAAACAACTGTATCCACTCCACTGGAATGTATTTTTTCACAGTGGGCACTGGGTCTCATTGGCAGATCACATCAAATATTTTATGAGATACGTTACCTGCCTTTATCAGATCCTACCAAAACTTTTGGTGCTTTCTTTAGAAACATATTGGTCATTGTTGCATTTCTGCTAGTTCTCAAATTGCTCACATCACTAGAAAAATGTGGTTGGCTTGTGGCATTATACCGTTTTATATTTTAGGTGCTCTGATCAATCTCTATTTTCGACCAACCACCTTTGAATCAAACTGTTATGGAAATCTGCTTAAAGTGTCCTTGCTATTTTCCTTCACAAGAACCTTCAGAAAGGGAAAATTTGCCATATACCATTTTAAAGTAAGTGAACCATTTACAGCGGAACAAGGTTCTTGCTGAGAAAAACATCATACAAAGTGAATCGTAATAAATGTCAGTTCTCGGTTTCTTAATAATACATAAAACTTGGCATTTGATGGTAAATCCTGCAGAGTTAATCATATGGGTCACAAATATAGGCTTCTTAACTTTCATTTATCAGTATTTCACAATCCCACACAGAAAATTATTAGTCTTTACTAGCTTTGTTCTCTATATTTTAAAGGTTTCTAGCCGAAACCATTTTTCGAAGGAAAAAAAAACACAGGTTTTTTTATTTTGTTTTTTTTAAAACATATTTTGAAACAGTTTAGCTGTTGTGTGTTTGTATGTCCAAGGTCTGTATTATGAGCTGGTGGTGCCCTTGATCTAGCAAAAAAAAAAAAATGTTTTCTGTAATATACATGAAGATAACTCAAAAGAATCATCGATCAAATAACAATGTTATGTAGTCTCTTTAAGTGATTGTAAAGTCTTGTTTTTTTTCTATAAAAATAACAAACATGTTATACTTACCTGCTCTGTACAGTTGGTTTTGCATGGAGCAGCTGGATTCTCCTCTTCTTTGGTCCCTCTTTGGGTCTCCTGGACCCACATTCTGTCAAGTGCCCCCACAGCAAGCAGCTTGCTATGGTGGCACTCGAGCAGAGTCACAGCTCCCTGTGTACATTCAGACATGGAGCCATGGCCAGACACTGTCTCCTCTCTCTCCTGATTGGCTGACTGACTTTGATTGACAGCAGCGGGAGCCAATGGCGCCACTGCTGGGTCTCAGCAAATCAGGAGGGAGTGTCTCAGATGGCCAAGGCCCTCGTGGAAATCGCTGGACAGAGATGGGGCTCAGGTAAGTTTTAGGGGGGCCGACGGGGGCTGCTGCACACAGAAAGATTTTTATCTTATTGCATAGAATGCATTAAGATAAAAAAACTTTCTGACTTTACAACTCCTTTAAGTAATGTTTTTGATAATACATTTGGAGAAATAAAGGACCCAATGTATACACATTAAAACTGAGCTCCAGACAAATGGCTAAAAACTAGGATGAAATACATATACAGTATAGGTGCTATTTCACCTACCAAGGAATTAGTATTTCCGTCCATAAGGTGTAGAGCATGACATCACCACCCTGCCTCTCCAACTTGAGCAGCAATGCAAAGCATTCTTTGAATGTCGCTCGTGCTGAGCAGCGGACCTCCTGGGTCTACAATGCATTAGGTCAGCCACTCAGCGTGGGGAAAAATAACCTACTAGGGAACACTGGAATAGCGGCATCTACTTCAATGATTTCCAGTTTCCAGGGGCATTGGCCAAGTATGGTATATGCATAACTAGATTGATCCAAGCTGGACCCATGTAACTATGTAAAAATATACCATACCTGCTATTCATCTCTAAGCAAAAGCTAATGCTGGCTACACTAGTAGATTTTAAGATGATAATGTTCGTACAAGCATTCACATGAAAATTCTTTGTACATTCGATGACCGGACGCGTGTCATTTGAAAATTTCACTTGCTTTTAACGTTCAATTTTAAAACTGATTTTAATTCCTAAACAAATGTTCCATAAAACTCTGTTTCTTGTTCATACATCACGCGACACAGAGCCTCAGGTAATTACTTAGTGGGTTAGATAGTCACCACAGGTGATTGGACACTGGCAACCCTAAATACAAGGCGAGTTCCTCCCCTGTATAAACCCCTCCCATATGGAGAGCACCTCAGTTTTTTCACCAGTGTCTAAGGTGGTTGGTCATGTTGAACATGTGCTAAGAAGAAAGCTCTGTTGATGGTTTCTGCGGAGGCCTAGGAGCTATACAACCGGATCCGTACCTCGGGCCAATACTAAACGCCTAAGATGGATGGTACCCAGGCCTCATGTAAAGAAGAAACAAGGTTTGCCTGTAATGTCTCTCTCCGGAGGTCTGGGCTCTGGGATCCAGGCTTTGGTATTATAATACAACAGTGGCACGAAAAGTTCTGGCAGAGTCTTCTACAGGTCCAGGTAAGAGGATCCTGTAAGAAGGAACCCATAAACCTGAAGGTTGGCACAACACTACCCGCCGTGATGGGTGAAGGCTGGATCTGTTGTTTTTAGCAGCTTTCCTGCGGCGGGGATAAAGTAAGTGAAGATAATTTTTTAATGTTATCTTCTGTGAGAAGGCATGTCTTACCTGGTTTCCACCACCAGAGGGAGTAAGTTACATACCTGGTGTACTCTTACATGCCATCCAGGGACACGCTCAGTGAAGTCGGTCTGTTTTAAACACCACTCACCTCCTCTGCTGCAGGCTCTGCCACAATACACATAAGAGGGGTCCCACGAAACCCCCAGTAGTCTTCTCTTCTCCCCCTTCACCCCTGGCCGCCGCCATGATGGGCTGCACGTGCGTGCGATCTTTTGACTGTCAGATGGCAGGGGAAAGAGGGGGGCGTGGTTGCTCGTACCCGTGCGCGTGCACGGCTCTCCAGTGTGCAGGCGCCAAGAGGCTTGTTTTAAAAGCCCAGCACGTCAGAGCCTTCTGTAAGCGGTGTGGATACAGAGCTGTGGGCTGTAAGCATACCAGTGGATCGGACCAGGCAAACCTAAGACACCTACTCGGCATCAGGTTGTGCAGTTAGCTAATATATGTGTATTGTAAGACTATTAGCACAACAGTGATTGCACCTGTACTAGTACCTCTGCTTTGCAGCTTAAGGACTATGTCTCCCAGTAAGAGTGTCAGGGGCAGGTAAAAGAGGCACTAAGGGATCCCCGCCTAGGGCTAAGGGTTCTGGTCATGCCTGCAGATTACCACCCCCCTTACAGACTGGTAGCAGCCTCACAGGATGAACATGTACCCCTGTCAGGCTTTGCAGCCTCTCCTAATTCTGCAGCTCCTGTATTTGTCACTGAGGACGCTTTGAAAGCTGCTTTGGATGGCTTAGAAGGAAGGATTGCTACATTAATCGCAACCTCCTCAAAAAGTGGCAGAAAGCGGGGTAGATCCCCTTCATCTGCTCTGGCTCTCTCATCAGATGAGCATTCTGAGGGTGAAAAATCCCTATCTGGAGATGAGGATCAGGTGCAGTCTGAGGACTCAGCGGATGAGAAGATACCTTCTACCTCACAGGCGCTTAAAATACAGGTGCAATATTTTGCAGAGATGGTGCGTACCAGCTGAGGCTGCCATGTCCTCTGTTTCCTGCTTGGGGTCTTGGAAATCCCCATAGGCTGCATATAGTTTCCCAATTCGTCCCTTGTTGGAGAAATTGATGTATGATGACTGGGCTCACCCAGATAAACTGTTTTCTCCTCCTAAGAAGTTTTCCCTCCTTTACCCTATGGAGGAAGGTTTCACCAAGAAATGGGGGGTGCCAGCTATAGGCTATTTCTTGTGTAAACAAAAACCTGACCTGTCCTGTAGACAATGCTCAGGGCTTCAAAGATCAAACGGATAAAAAAATGAAATCTTTGCTTAAAGCCTCCTCCTCTATGGCTGGTGCTGTGGTACAACCTGCAGTTGCAGCAATTGGCATGTGCCAGTTCCTCAAGGAACAAATGAAACAGGTGGTTAACCTCCTCCCTGCAGAGGAACTTGAGGTTTATGAGGACCTTCCTAAGGCCCTATGTTTTGCGGTTGATGCGATTATGTACTCTGTTCAGCAAGCATCTCGCCTAAATCTCCTGCTGGTACACATGCGCAGGTCCCTTTGGCTAAAGCATTGGGAAGCTGAGGTTTCTTGCAAAAGATACTTGGCGGCATTCCCTTTTTATGGGGAACGCCTATTTGGGAATAATTTGAACAAATATATCCAAAAGATTACCGGAGGCGAGTCTACACTGTTACCGGTTAAAAAGAAGAGTAAACGTCCCTCATTTAAACGTTCTCTTTCCCCAGCCCCTGGAACTTCGTCTTCCAAGCAGTGGCGACGGCCTCCCCAGTCTAATACTAGGGGAAAATTCCAAAGCCAAGCCCAAGGGAAGAAAGAGCTTAGGGTTCAAGGTCTTCCACGCAAAACCCCAAAACTTCCCTATGAAGGGGTGCCCCTGCTTGGCCAAATGGGGGGAAGGCTGCTGCGATTTGCAAGCGCCTGGCGGGAAGAGGTTCAGGACAAGTGGGTCATCTCCACGGTATCTCTAGGCTACAAGCTGGAATTCCGAGAACTTCCGCCACCCCATTATCTGAGATCAAGGATTTCCAAGAATCCAGAAAAAAGGAGGCCATTACTTTTGGCCCTGGAACGCTTTTTGGCCCAAGGGGTAATCATAGAAGTAGCCCAAGAAGATCAGGGCTCTACTCAAACCTCTTTACGGTTCCAAAACCAAACGGGGATGTAAGACCTATCCTAGATCTGAAAGACTTGAATCAGTTTCTGAACATTCGCTCCTTCCGCATGGAGTCTGTCCGTTCAGTGGTCTCCACCCTTCAGGGAGGAGAATTTCTGGCATCAATAGACATCAAAGATGCATATCTTCATGTGCCAGTATTTCCCGCTCACCAAAAATTTCTAAGGTTTGCGGTAGATCAGCGACACTTTCAGTTTGTGGCCCTTCCATTCGGTCTGGCTACTGCACCTCGGGTATTCACAAAGGTACTAGCCCCACCTCTGGCAAAGCTGAGGGCACGGGGCATAGCAGTAACAGCCTATCTGAACGATCTGTTGCTCATAGATCATTCTGTAACACGTCTAGACCGCAATGTGGAGTATTTAGAGTACCTAGGCTGGGTCCTCAAAGAAGGCTGTATTATTTGGGAATGATTATAGACACGTCCCAAAGCAGGGTATTTCTACCCAGGCCAAAGCCATAAAAGATTTGGTCTGAGTGATAAAAGCAAGGAAAAAACTTTCCTATCCGTCTATGCGTGAGGTTATTGGGAAAGATGGTAGCCTCATTCGAGGCTGTTCCTTATGCCCAGTTTCAATCAAGGCCGTTGTACGGCAGCATTCTGTCCGCTTGGAACAAAAGAATCCAGGCCTTGGACTTTCCAATGATCCTGTCTCCACAGGTTCGCCAGTGCCTCAGTTGGTGGTTGCTCCCCCAAAATCTGTTAAAGGGAAGATCCTTTATTCCGATTACTTGAAAAATTGTAACCACAGACGCCAGCCTTATAGGCTGGGGAGCAGTTCTGGAAGAGGCACCTGCCCAGGGAAAGTGGTCCAGAGCCGAAAAGCTCCTTCCCGTCAACATTCTGGAGATTCAGGCAATTCATCTGGCCCTCAGAGTCTGGTCTTACAGACTGCAGGGTTGTCCTGTTCAGATACAGTCCGACAATGCCACAGCTGTGGCTTATATCAATCACCAAGGAGGCACCAGGAGTCTGGATGCCCAAACAGAGGTGAATCACATTTTTTCTTGGGCAGAAAGGCATATTCCTTGCCTATCTGCGGTCTTCATTCCAGAGGTAGAAAATTGGCAAGCGGATTTTCTAAGCCGCCAGCAACTGAGTCCAGGAGAATGGTCTCTACACCCCAACATATTTCACACCATATATCGGTAATGGGGTACCCCAGATGTAGACCTGTTGGCTTCCAGGTACAACACAAAACTGGACAACTTTGTGTCAAGGACAATGGATCCATTGGCTCAAGGGTCGGATGCCCTGACAATTCTGTGGGATATTCTCTGATTTATGCGTTCCCTCCAGTTCCGCTTCTCCCACAATTCCTTCAGAGAGTCAAGAGGGAGAGAAAGCCGGTGATTTTGGTCACCCCGGCTTGGCCCAGGAGATCCTGGTATGCGGAAATCGTAAAGATGGCAGAGGAGAAACCTTGGGTTCTCCCACTACGCTCAGATTTACTCTCACAGGGTCCAATATTCCATCCTGCTTTACAAAGTCTAAATTTGACGGTTTGGCTGTTGAGACCCACATTCTGAGGAGACGTTGGCTCTCAGGCCCAGTCCTATCCCCTCTGGTTAATGCTAGGAAGCTGGCCTCCAGGCTCATCTACTATAGAATCTGGAAGGCATATTTTTCCTGGTGTGAACCCAGGGGGTGGCATCCTAGGAATTATGCCATTAACAGGATTCTTGATTTTCTTCAGTCAGGTTTAGAAATGAAGCTGGCTTTGAACACTATCAAGGGCCAGATCTCGGCCTTGTCGGTATTCTTTCAAAAACCGATTGCCTCTCATTCCCTGATCCGGGCCTTTGTTCAGGGAGTGATGCGCTTGAATCCACCGGTTAAGTCTCCCGTATGCCCATGGGACTTAAATTTGGTTTTGTCTGTTTTACAGAAACAACCTTTAGAACCATTGCACCATGCTTCTTTAGTTCTTTTGACAAAAAAAAATAGTTTTTCTTGTAGCCATATCCTCAGCAAGGAGAGTATCGGAGTTGGCGGCTCTTTCATGTAAGGAGCCATATGTGATTATTCATGAAGACAGGGTGGTGTTGCGTCCTCTCCCAGCTTTTTTACCTAAATTGGTTTCAGCATTCCATCTGAATCAATATGTAGTCCTACCGTCCTTTTTTCCAGATCCGCAGTCCGCAGAGGAAGAGAATCTACATTTTCTAGATGTTGTAAGAGCGGTAAAAATGTATCTGCAGGCAACGGCTCAGATACAAAAGACTGATTGTCTATTTATTCTGCCACAGGGCCCAAGGAATGGCCGGGTAGTGTCGAAGTCCACTATTGTGATTTGGATTCAACAAGTCATTATTCAGGCCTATGCTTTAGAAAAGAAGATTCCTCCTTTTCAGGTTAAAGCGCACTCGACTAGAGCGGTTGATGCTTCATGGGCAGTGCTTCACCAGGCCTCCATGGCTCAGATCTGCAGGGCTGCTACTTGGTCTTCCGTCCATACATTCACTAAATTCTACCAGGTAGATGTGAGAGGGCATAAGGATGCCGCCTTCGGGCATAGTGTACTGCAGGCAGCAGTATAGATCCTCTGGCCCAATGGCGGTCTATATTTCTGATCTGTGTCTTCCTCCCCTCAATTTAAGCATTGCTATGGGACATCCCACTAAGTAATTACCTGTGTAGCGATACCTCCAACTAAGGAGGCCGCAGAATTAGATTTGGGCCCTGAGTGCAGCTCCGCCAACCCCCGGCAATAGGCTCTACCCCCTTCTGGCACAGCTAGTACTAACAATCAATGGTATATCCTATGCAATATAATAACTAAGCCAGGACACAGTAATGAATTGTAATAGATAAAGTGTTTTACTCATTCTTTCAATATGGATAAAGGGGTAACAGTAATCACAGCTCAAGATAATCACTCCTAAGGGCAGCGTCCTGCCACTCTAACACACTATGTAGTAACACACGCTACAGGTGCGCCATACGGGCGACCGTTAACTAAGTGCCCTATGGCGCAGTAATCAAACACGCTAGAATCCCCACCAGGCCTGGTTCTAATATTTAACTTAGTCCTTCTTTCTTCACCGGCAGGTCTGTAATGGTGGTGCACGTTAAACAGAGTATAACTTTGTAATCCAAGGGGTATAGAACTTGGTTAAATAAAGCCGCAGGCTCAGTTCTGACAAGGCTCTTCAATAGGGGTATCAAAATAACTTGTAGGCCACGGCAGTCTATAGGCCTATATACAGTAACAGTATCTTAGCTGGGCTTATGCCCTCTCACCCGCCGGACTACGGATCCAGTCCGGGAAACCTCCACCGGCCGTGTCACACACACTCGATCTCTCCAACGATCGGGCCCCCGATCCGACAAGGCTGTAGCGTACAAAGTCAGATGCCACCCAGGCTCGCAGAGGGAGGTGGAAGGCTCTTTGGTGCAGAGCAAGGCCTCAGGCTTCAGGCCTTGCACTCCGACACATCCGCACAGGAGGATTCGTCTGTGAAGTCTCGTGTCCCAAAGAGGCCGAGCCCGGCCTCGCCTCCTCCTTTTATAACCCCTCCCATGAGTCTCTGCGGTGGAACATCTGAAGAATGGGGTTATGGGTAATGTAGTTTCTTCCCAATCTAGGGGAATACCCCGCTACACACTCCCCCCACTTAAACTCTTTGGTCCCCAAAGATAAATTTTAACAACAACTATATATAACACTGGACTATTCTGAAAACGATGTTGAGATAGGGGATTCCCACCATAACTGAGGGGTAGAATTCCCTTGCCCACAGGTCACATTATCATGGGTGGCCTGCCTAACTGTGCCAGAGAGTGAGCTGGGGTTGCCCTCCACCAAATGGACAGTGGAGGGATCCGGAATCTCAGCATTTCTCCTAGCAGTGACTACAGAGTCTTCTGAACTGTTCCCCATCTGAGGGTAGGTCAGCTTCTTAGGAGGTCGAATGACTCTTCGAGCCCTTTGCTCTCCCGGAATCTCTGGCTCTGGCGCCGCAGGCTCCTCTTCCTCGGAGCAACTATCATAGGCATCTTCCCAGTAATCTGCTGAAGGACTAAAGGGGATGAACTCTGTAGCCTCTGGGTTCAGTGTTTCATCTGTGGTATCTTGGGTGACTGGAAGATCTATGATAGAAGTTCCTGGAGTTGGGGAAGACCACAGCCAACCAAGTTCTCCCTCTTCATCTCCACTAAGTTGGGAGGCTTCTCCATTTTCAGCTCGGGAGGTCTGTGACCGAGTGTTCGGCCTAGGAGTATCCAAGATAGAGGCCGGTTCAGGGGAGTCTCCCACGGGAGGTATTCTAACTGCCTCCGCAAGTGGGAGCAGGTGGTTTCGATGCCATGTCTTCAGTGGGCCTACCTTTCCCTCTGGCTTCACCTTGTAGACAGGTAGGCCCGGCAACTTCCTGCAGATGACATAGGGTTCAGATCTCCATCTGTCTGCAAGTTTGTGCTTTCCGGAGACTCCCAGATTGCGCAACAGTACTCGATCCCCGGGCTGTAGGTCTTGTACCCGGACCTTCAAGTCGAAATTTCTTTTATTCCGAGCTCCCCTTTGATCTGAGGCCGCTTGAGATTGTTCATAGGCTACTTTCAGGCTGTGTCTGAGCCTGTCCACATATCCTTTGTGGGATGTGGCTGAGGAATGGTCCAGTGAGGTGCCAAAAGCCAGGTCCACCGGTAGTCTCGCTTCTCTCCCAAACATGAGTCGATATGGGGAGTAGCCTGTAGCATCACTGATGGTGCAGTTGTAAGCATGTACTATGGCTGCTATGTGTTTGCTCCAATGTTGCTTTTTCTTGCTTTCCAGAGTCCCCAACATGTTGAGCAAGGTTCGGTTGAACCTTTCCGGCTGAGCATCTCCCTGAGGATGGTAAGGTGTAGTTCGAGTCTTCTTAATTCCCAAAGAATCCAAGAGCTTCCGGATTAGCTTACTCTCAAAGTCCCTCCCTTGGTCTGAATGGAGTCTCTGTGGCAGCCCATAATGGACAAAGTACTTCTCCATAAGTACCTTGGCCACGGTGGAGGCCTTCTGGTCTTTGGTGGGGAAAGCCTGGGCATACCGGGTGAAATGGTCGGTTATCACCAGAACATTTCCTAGTCCACTCAGGTCGGGTTCGAGGCAGAGAAAGTCAATGCACACCAGGTCCATGGGCCCTTGGCTCTGTAGATGGCCCATTGGGGCAGCTTGATGGGGCAAAGTCTTCCTCTGGATGCATCGCGCACATGAGTGGCAGTACTCCTCTACCTCTGCCCTCATGCAGGGCCAATAGAACCGACTTCTGACAAGTTGAAAGGTCCTTTCAGCCCCTAAGTGGCCATGATTGTCATGCAGGGCAATCAGAACAGTCTCCCGATGTTTCTCTGGGAGGAACAGCTGCCACTTATCTTCTGAGTCATCAGAGGGGCCCCTTCGGTAGACCACTCCCTGATGTAACTGCAACCTGTCCCACTCTTTCCTCAGCAGGCGAGCTTCTTTTGAAGGTTGACGCATGAGTCTGTTTGGATCCTGATTCTCCAAGGCCTCCAGGACCAATCTCCCCATGGGGTCTTCCAATTGGTCACACCTCAGTTCCTTCTTGGACAGTCTTGGTAGGTTGTCCTCTTCCAATTGAGCTACTCCACAGTAGTGTTTGGGGACTCCCACCGTGGTAACTCCTATTTCCTCTGCTCTGGAGCCTCCTCGGGCTTGGAATTCAGCTCCTTGACAAAGGGCCCGCACCCCGTCCGGTGCCACTTGGGTCCAATCTTCTAGTTCAATGGTGGGGGAATGAGATCTTCTGGACAGAGCGTCTGCGTCTCGATTCCCCACTCCTGGTCTATACTTAAGGCTGAAGTTGAATCCAGACAGTGCGGCCAGCCACCTGTGTCCAGTGGCGTCCAGCTTGGCCGTGGTGAACAGGCAGGTAAGGGGGTTGTTGTCGGTCTTCACAGTGAACTCCGCTCCATACATGTAGTCTTTGAGCTTGTCTACTACCGCCCACTTGAGGACCAGGAACTCCAGCTTGTGAGTGGGGTAGTTCTTCTCAGAGGGGGTCAGGCTCCTACTCACATAGGCAACAGGTCGCAATTGCCCCTCATGTTCTTGGTAAAGCACTCCTCCCAGACCGTCATGACTAGCATCCACGTGCAGTTCATAGGGTTTGGTTGGGTCTGCGTAGGCCAAGACTGGTGCAGTGGTCAGGCTCCTCTTCAATTCCTGGAAAGCCTCTTCACACTTCTGATTCCACTGATCTCTGAGGGACTCTCCTGGCCTCCTGGGCCCCGAGCCATCCTCTTCTCCTTCAGTCTTGAGCAACTCATTCAATGGTCTAGCAATTCGGGCAAATCCCTCCACAAACCTCCTGTAGTAGGAGCAGAAGCCCAAGAAGGATCTGAGTTCTGTTACTGTGGTGGGCCGTGGCCAGGAGGTAACTGCCTCCAATTTCTCAGGGTCTGTGGCCACCCCTTCTTCAGACACTATGTGCCCCAGATAGTTCACAGAAGACTGGTAGAACCGACACTTCTCAGGCGAAAGCTTGAGTCCCTCCTCACTTAGTCTTCTCAACACTTTTTCCAGCCTCTCTTCATGTTCCTCCAAGGTTCTCCCAAAGACAATGACATCGTCCAGGTATACAAGGACTTCGATCAAGTTCATGTCTCCTACTGTCTTCTCCATGAGACGTTGGAAAGTAGCTGGGGCTCCGGACAGACCTTGGGGCATCCGGTCGAATTCAAAGAACCCCACTGGAGTTATGAAAGCTGTCTTCTCCTTGTCTGCTGGGTGCATCGGAATCTGATAGTACCCACTCTTGAGATCCATAACGCTGAACCATTTGGCTCCAGACAAGCTCTGTAGGGCATCCTCTATCCTCGGAGTGGTGTATTGGTCAGGTATGGTTCTCCTGTTGAGAGTCCTGTAGTCGATACAGAGCCTCAATGATCCATTCTTCTTTCGGACCACCACTATGGGAGAGGCATAGGGGCTTCTGGACTCCCGTATCACACCAGTCCTCTTGAGTTCTGCAAGTTCTTCCCTCAGATCCTCCAGATCTGCTAGCGGGACCCGCCTGACCCTTTCTCGGAAGGGCTTATCTTCCTGGAGGCGGATCCGATGGGTGGCACTCCTTGCACATCCCACATCAAACTCATCCTTAGAGAAGATCTTCTCCCATCTATTCAACTGGGCCTTGGCTCTCTCTTTCCAAGCCCTGGACAGATTCGGGTTTTCCATGGACAGCTTCTCCCAAACATCCCCTCCTCCACCTGTCCTCTTCACTTCTGACAGGGTAACAGGGGCCGCCGGGCTCACCTGGCCTAGCAACATTCTGGCTGGGATTTCCATGGGGTCTTTGGTAGTATTCCTAACACTCACTGGAACTCTATAATGGGCCTTCTTCAGGACCTTCAGCGGAATCACTTCCGGTATCACCTCCAGGCCTGAGGACTCACCCCTTGAGTCTGACTCCAGCATGACAAAGGGACCAGGCTGCTCCCAAGTAAGCTTCACAGTGGCCCTGAGACAGGTTACTTCACCGGGCTGCAACACTACCCCTTCTCTTCCAAGTCTCCACACCTTCCCTATCTCCTCTCCAGGGGTCTCCCTCTCTTGGACCAGCCGTTGGTAGGCTGTCTTCAGCATGGGATGGATCTTGGTAGCTGCTTGTCTTTCTTCTGTCACGAGAGGGGTCAGGAGTCTTCGGACCAGGTCCGTGTTCGTCCCTATTATAAGGGAATTCTTGTTGGCTCCAGGCGGCCTAGGGCACACAACTGCCAGGGTGTCAAACACTTCGGCCTTCCCAGCCACGGATGGGTCAAAGGTCATTTTGATGGGAAGGTAGCCGTCGTAAGGGAAACACTGGGTTCCAATTCCCCATATTTCCAGCTCTTCTATCTTCTGGATAGGCAGATGACTCAGGTGCCTGTCGTAGAAGTCCCGGTATAGTAGGGTCACTTGTGCCCCGGTATCCAGGAGGCCCCTGGTGTAGACTCCCTCCACTTGAATGGGCACTATAGGGGATGGGCCTACCAGCTTCTCTGGATATGGTCCGGCAGGAGCCGCCTTCTTTTGACCTTTTCCCTTTGGACTCTCTCTTGTCCTATTCCCTTTGGACTTGAACCTTTCTTGAGCCTGGTATGCACTGACTTCCCTCCTTTTAATGGGTGTAGGAACCCGCTGAGGGGTACTATTATTTTTCTTGGGTGGGCACCCCCTTTGGGGAGTGTTGTGCCTCTCCTGAGGGGTCTCCCCCTTCCTCCTGGAGTATAGCTTTGTTGAGGGGTATTGCGTTTCCCCTTTGGTGTTCTATCTCTCTTTTTGTTTTTCTTCGCATTCAGCTTGGAGTTTACTGAAGATGATGGGCACCCGGTTGACTCCTTCACCGGGGCCCTCTGGAGTTTCCCGCCGGCTTGCGGTTGTCTGGTCTCTTCTTCTTCGGACTAGAACATGTGGCTGCAATGTGGCCAACTCCCCCACAGTTGAAGCAGACTATATCTCCCCATTCTTGTAAAGGTTCGGGTGCTGAGGCAATCGGGAACAATTCCTTCCTTGGACTTTCCTTCTTCTTGGGACACTCTGTGTCTTTCTTTTTCGTACATCACGGGACACAGAGCGACTTAGTCATTACTAATGGGTTATATAGATTACCTTCAGGTGTTGGCACTGGCCAATTCCAAACCGGAAGTACCCTCCCCTATATAAGCCCCTCCCACCCGGGAGCACCTCAGTTTTTTGCCAGTGTCTAAGGTGTTGGCCAAAGAGTAACATGTGTTTTCACTGGGCTTGCGTACAGGTTCTTTTGGGCCTTAGTAAGCTGTTCCGGATCCCACCAAAAAAGCTTCATAGCTAAACGGTCGGTACCCGGGCCTTGCAGCAGAAGAGCAAGGTTTTGCCTGTAATGCTTCTCTTAGGAGGGCTGGACCCTGGGATCCAGAGCTCTGGTCATACCCACGACCAAGATGTTGTCTGTGCAGGGTGCTATACAGGTCCAGGGGAGTGGAATCCTTGGGAACCCGGTCCCTGAAGGTTTAATTACAATGCCTGCCGTGATAGGTGAAGTTTGGACTTCTGTGGACCAAACAAAGTCCTGCGGCGGGGATCAGGTAAGTGGGGGCCCCCAGGAACTTGGTTCTATTGGGGGACCCCCAAGCCTAATTTGTCTTTCTGTCTGTTACCTAACGGTATTCCCGCTAAATATCTGTGTTTGCCTATAACTACTGAAAATGTAAAATTTTAATAGTAGTCAAGAAAAAAAACAAAAAAAACAGGGACCGCGGTACCTGTGTTAAACCACTAGAGGCCGCTGTAGTCCATTTTTCTTGTCATGTGGATCTTTGGTTTTCTCAAGTCAAAAGATCCAGGCAGCTGGTAAGTTTCTCTGTGGGAATCCACTTCCTCTGCCCTGTTGCTGCGCTCATCCACCGCACAGGCCCTCCGGCAAAAAGGGCCCTGGCTCCTAGTCCCCTGTTTGATTTCGAAAAGGGCGCCAATGGCGCACGGGCGCGCGCGCGGGCGCGTGCACGCGCCTCCTATGAAAAAAAGGGGCGGGGCGGGTGGATGACGCTCAATGCGCGCCGCGGCGCTTCTGCGCATGTGCAGGCGTCCCAGCATGGTTAAAAGACACAGTACAAGTGTCAGCTGCATGCAAACAGAGCTAGCAACAAACAGTGGCACACAGAGGCGGTTGATGCAGGCATCCCCATAGAAAGGCACTTTAGTGGACACCAGCTGGTATATAGCAGCACCTGTGTTAGACTATTACCAGCAAAATTGGTGTATGACGACGGGAATACCTCAGCTTTGTGCTTAAAGGATATGTCGTCCAGACGCTCCGGAAATAGATCTTCCAGGAAGCCAAAGGGGTCTCCATCGGGCTCTGAGGATATTGGGCATGCTTGTACTGCACCAATCTCCCCTGAGAATTCAGAGGTCAATAGCCGTAGAAACCCCGCAGGAATGCCTGGTGCTGCGGCTGTCCCCAGTCCACCTGCTCCTGTATATATAACAGAGGAGGTTTTATCCTCAACTCTGGGAGGATTGGAAGAGAGATTAACAGCATTGATCGCTGCTTCCCTGTCTCAGGAAAAGCGCGTCCGATCTCCGTCTCCTCCTTCAGAGTGCCTGTTAGTGGAGGAACAGCCCCACACAGGGATCGACCTACCTGAAGGGGATCAGGATGAGGTTGATTCAGTTATGGAGGAATCAACAGTGGAAGAACCTTTCTCAGCTTCTCAGGCTGAAAGATTATGGGTTCAGTCTCTGACTAATATGGTCCGATCAGCATTTAAAATGCCTCTGGCGGAACCACCATCCACTACGGTTTCCTCGCTGGGGTCGCTAAAAGCTCCCCAGGCTGTCTGTTCCTTCCCAATCCACCCTTTATTAGAAGGGCTTATTTACCAGGATTGGGAGCATCCTGATAAAATATTTGCTCCCCCCAAGAGATTTCCGGTGATCTATCCCATGGAGGATAAGTTCATAAGAAAATGGAGGGTCCCTACAGTGGACGCAGCCATCTCTTCTGTTAACAAATCACTGACATGTCCAGTAGATAATGTTCCAATGTTCAAAGACCCAATAGATAAAAAATTGGAGTCTTTACTAAAATCTGCTTTCTCTACAGCAAGTTTGGTGACACAACCTGCGGTAGCAGCGATTGGAGTCTGCCAAGCAGTGAAAGATCAGTTGAAACAAGTCTTAAGGGACTTACCAGATCAGCAGGCTCTTGCCCTAGCTGACCTGCCTAGAGCCTTGTGTTTTGCGGTGGATGCCATAAAGGATACAATCCAACAGGCCTCCCGCTTTACGCTGTCTATAGTACATATGCGTAGGCTTCTGTGGCTCAAAAACTGGTCTGCTGAAGCTCCCTGTAAAAAACTGCTGGTTAGCTTCCCATTTCATGGAGAACGCTTATTTGGAGAAGATCTGGACAAATATATCCAGAAAATTTCTGCCGGTAAAAGTTCACTCTTACCGGTTAAGAACAAGGGTAGAAGTCCTTCTTTTAAGAGGCCTACTTCTCCAGTCCCGGGCACATCGGCTGTGAAGCAGTTCCGACGGCCTCCGCGGTCAAATTCAGGGGGCAGAAATCAGGGACAATCACAGGATAACAAGAAGCCCTGGATCAAGAGAGGTACAAAACCTCCCCCCGAGGCATGAAGCGTTGCCCCCACTCAATCGGGTGGGGGGAAGACTTCAGTTGTTCACAGAGACCTGGCGGGACACCATCAGAGACAGATGGGTGCTCTCCGCAGTAAGTCTGGGATACAAGCTGGAGTTAAAAGGCACTCCTCCTGCCCAATTTATGAGGTCAAACGTGCCAAGAGATCCCCAAAAGAGAGGATCCCTCCTTCTGGCACTAGAACAACTATTGCTCCAAGGTGTAATCATGAAGGTTCCCCTGGAAGAAAGCGGATTCGGGTTTTACTCGAACCTTTTCACAGTCCCCAAACCAAATGGGGACGTGAGGCCCATATTAAATCTAAAAGGGCTAAACAAGTTCCTAAATATCAGGACTTTTCGGATGGAGTCGATCCGATCGGTGGCCACCGCCCTACAAGGGCAGGAATGGCTAGCCTCGATCGACATAAAGGATGCTTATCTGCATATTCCCATCTTTCCGGCCCACCAGAAATTTCTACGCTTTGCAGTAGAAGGGCGCCATTTTCAGTTCAGAGCCTTACCTTTCGGTCTGGCCACAGCACCACGAGTGTTCTCAAAAATTCTGGCCCCATTATTGGCCAATCTAAGAACACAGGGTGTAACGATAATGGCATATCTAGACGACCTGCTACTAATAGACCACTCAGTGGAAAAGCTGGAAGTAGCTATTCACAAGACAATCGAGTATCTGGAATATCACGGTTGGATTATCAACCGGGACAAGTCAGCTCTAAGACCAGTCAAAAGTCTGGAATACTTAGGGCTAAGGCTGGATTCAAATCAGAGAAAGATTTTCTTACCTCCAGAGAAGGTGTCGTCTTTAAAAGATTTGACCCACTTAGTGGGTACAAAAAGAAAACCATCCATACGCCTGTGCATGAGGCTGCTGGGAAAGATGGTGGCTTCATTCGAAGCGGTACCCTACGGTCAATTCCATTCAAGGAACTTGCAGAGGGCCATACTGTCAGCCTGGAACAAAAAAGTTCAGGCTTTAGACTTACCAATGTCCCTGTCCCCTTCCGTTCGCAAGAGCCTCCATTGGTGGTTGGTGCCCCAGAATCTGGAAAGAGGGAAACCCTTCAGTCCGGTTTCTTGGAAGGTGGTCACTACAGATGCCAGCCTCATAGGCTGGGGGGCAGTACTGGAGCAATGGTCTCTCCAGGGCAAGTGGTCAGAAGCAGAAAAGGCCCTGCCCATCAATCTCTTAGAGATACGAGCAGCCCGGTATGCCCTAGTAGCATGGACATCCAAACTCCAAGGGTCCCCTGTCAGAATTCAATCAGACAATGCCACAGCAGTGGCATATATCAATCACCAGGGTGGCACCAAGAGTCGTGCAGCCCAGAGGGAAGCAAATTGCATCCTGGAGTGGGCAGAAAAATATGTCCCAGCCATATCCGCGGTTTTCATCCCAGGAGTGGAAAATTGGAGAGCGGACTTTCTAAGTCACCAACAATTATGCCCGGGGGAATGGTCTCTTCACCCCGAGGTTTTCCAGGCAATATGCCAGCGGTGGGGAACACCGGATGTAGATCTGCTAGCATCCAGATTCAACGCAAAGGTGGACAGATTTGTGTCTCGCACAAGGGATCCCCTAGCTTGCGGCTCGGATGCCCTAGTGTTCCCTTGGGATCAGTTCAAGCTGATATATGCATTCCCACCGCCACAATTGTTACCGCGATTACTCCGCAGAATCAGGGTAGAAAAGAAACCAGTGATTCTGGTGGCTCCAGCGTGGCCCCGAAGGGCATGGTACGCGGAGATTGTAAAAATGTCAGTGAGGAGTCCTTGGACCCTCCCACATCGTCCGGACCTGCTGTCGCAGGGACCGATATACCACCCTTCCTTACCAGCCCTAGGTTTGACGGCCTGGCTATTGAAGCCCACATTCTGAAAAAGAGAGGGCTCTCTAATTCTGTGGTATCTACCATGATCAATGCCAGGAAACCGGTATCCAGGCAGATCTATTATAGGATCTGGAAAGCATACATTACGTGGTGTGAGGCCAAGAAATGGCATCCACGTAAGTACGTGATAGGGAGGATTTTGGACTTCCTACAGTGGGCTGTAGATAGGAAGCTTGCCTTGAGTACTATCAAGGGTCAGATTTCGGCCTTGTCAATATTTTTTCAAAGGCCCTTGGCTTCGCATTCACTAGTCAAAGCCTTTATACAAGCAGTGATCCGTATTAGCCCTCCGGTTAGTATTCCCATATGTCCTTGGGACCTAAACCTGGTTCTGTCGGTTCTACAGAAACAACCGTTTGAACCATTACAACACATTTCCTTGGTTCTTCTCACCAGGAAATTGATTTTCTTAGTAGCCGTTTGTTCGGCTAAAAGAGTATCGGAATTAGCCGCCTTGTCCTGTAAGGAGCCATATCTGGTTGTCCATAAGGACAGAGTAGTATTACGTCCTCATCCAGCCTTTCTTCCTAAGGTGGTATCGAGGTTTCATTTGAACCAAGATGTGGTTCTTCCTTCTTTTTTCCCCAAACCTAGCTCGGTAGAGGAAAAGTTATTACATTCTTTGGATGTAGTAAGAGCAGTTAAAGCTTATCTAAAAGCCACTGCTCAGATTCGCAGAACGGATTCTTTATTTGTTCTGCCGGAAGGCCCCAGAAAGGGTCAGGCAGCATCAAAATCTACTTTAGCCAAGTGGATTCGACAGGTCATAATACAAGCCTATGGCTTGAGAAAGAGACCGCCTCCGTTCAAAGTTAGGGTGCACTCCACAAGGGCAGTTGGAACTTCATGGGCAGTGCATCACCAGGCCTCCCTGGCTCAAGTATGTAAGGCCGCAACATGGTCTTCGGTACACACGTTTACTAGGTTCTACCAGGTGGACGTTAGAAGTCAGGAGGATGTCGCCTTTGGGCGCAGTGTGTTGCAGGCCGCAAAAGATCCTCATGCCTGATGGCGCCCAGCTTATGTATCCCTCCCCTCATTTGGCATTGCTTTGGGACGTCCCATTAGTAATGACTAAGTCGCTCTGTGTCCCGTGATGTACGAAAAAGAAAAAGGGATTTTTATAACAGCTTACCTGTAAAATCCTTTTCTTGGAGTACATCACGGGACACAGAGCTCCCACCCCTCTTTTTGGGACACTTATTGCTTGGCTACAAAACTGAGGTGCTCCCGGGTGGGAGGGGCTTATATAGGGGAGGGTACTTCCGGTTTGGAATTGGCCAGTGCCAACACCTGAAGGTAATCTATATAACCCATTAGTAATGACTAAGTCGCTCTGTGTCCCGTGATGTACTCCAAGAAAAGGATTTTACAGGTAAGCTGTTATAAAAATCCCTTTTTTGCTATCAGAGAGGTCAATATCTCTAACACCTTGGACATCTGAGTTTTTAGGGTGTCTATCTCCGCCTCTCTTTCAAGGGTCATTACTGGATTGACCAGCACCTGTGTGGGTACAACACTTGTCTTATCCTTCTGCTGGTCCTGTTGCAGCGCCTCCTCATCTCTGATGATTTTTATTAAATCAGCATAAGTCAGCAACATTCCTCCTCCCAAGGTTTTCAGGTACAGCCAGACTGGATCGGAGCGTAGCGCTCCCTTTAAGACTTGCTTCATTCTTGCCGCATCGGCATCTTGGGGCTTCATCCCTTTCTTTAACACAATCTTGCACAGCAGCCTGTTTAGCCTTCTGACATACTCGGAAAGTTTCTCCTCCGGTTTTTGGAAAGTGTGTTCAAACTGGTAGACCATCTCTGCCACCTTGTCTAATTGACCAAACTCTTCCTGCAGCATAGCTAGACAGTCCTGCGCCGTGCACCCTGCATTCCCAAACCGGAAACTTTTCACTGCTTCTGCTGCTGCACCTTTAAGGCTTTCTAACACTCGCTGCCTCTTCTGTGCTTCAGGCACCTCCCATGCCTCCACCGCCTGTAATGCCTGCTCCACCCAGGTATCAAAATCTTCTTCCCCTGCCGGGACAGGGAGCTTCCCTGAGAATATTTTTAGTCTCCGGTAGCTAGTTTCCACATGCACCGTACTTGTCTTCTGACATTTGGCTAGCAAATCCCCTATTGCATTTATCAGTTCTGGTGATATAGTAGTGGCCGGTGCAGGTGCTACCGGGGGTGTCACCCTGTCTTTTCTTTCAGGTGGAGTTCGGGCCGCAGCCTGTGGCGATCCCGTAGGGGATGGTTCCTTTACTTCAGCTATTGCGTGCGCCAGCCTAAATGTTCTGTTGTCTGGCGTCCGCAGACACTTGTGCTTACAGGCCTCTGGCATCCCGTCCCAATATTCCACTAATGCGTATTGGTATGAGATTTCTGGGTCTGACTTTATGTCCATCACCCACGGTGTGTGATCTGGGGACACTGATTTCATTAGTTCCTCTACTGTCTCACTCGACCAGTTCTCCCCCGGGAGGCTAATGGCTATCGACTGTTTTGGCTCTGTATTAGCGGCTTTGCACCATTCTTCTACCGCTCTTGGATCCATGGGGTCCATGCCGGCACTTCTGGCGTTCGCTTGCTGCATCAGGATCCCGGACGAGAACCCCCACGTGTAGCGATACCTCCAACTAAGGAGGCCGCAGAATTAGATTTGGGCCCTGAGTGCAGCTCCGCCAACCCCCGGCAATAGGCTCTACCCCCTTCTGGCACAGCTAGTACTAACAATCAATGGTATATCCTATGCAATATAATAACTAAGCCAGGACACAGTAATGAATTGTAATAGATAAAGTGTTTTACTCATTCTTTCAATATGGATAAAGGGGTAACAGTAATCACAGCTCGAGATAATCACTCCTAAGGGCAGCGTCCTGCCACTCTAACACACTATGTAGTAACACACGCTACAGGTGCGCCATACGGGCGACCGTTAACTAAGTGCCCTATGGCGCAGTAATCAAACACGCTAGAATCCCCACCAGGCCTGGTTCTAATATTTAACTTAGTCCTTCTTTCTTCACCGGCAGGTCTGTAATGGTGGTGCACGTTAAACAGAGTATAACTTTGTAATCCAAGGGGTATAGAACTTGGTTAAATAAAGCCGCAGGCTCAGTTCTGACAAGGCTCTTCAATAGGGGTATCAAAATAACTTGTAGGCCACGGCAGTCTATAGGCCTATATACAGTAACAGTATCTTAGCTGGGCTTATGCCCTCTCACCCGCCGGACTACGGATCCAGTCCGGGAAACCTCCACCGGCCGTGTCACACACACTCGATCTCTCCAATGATCGGGCCCCCGATCCGACAAGGCTGTAGCGTACAAAGTCAGATGCCACCCAGGCTCGCAGAGGGAGGTGGAAGGCTCTTTGGTGCAGAGCAAGGCCTCAGGCTTCAGGCCTTGCACTCCGACACATCCGCACAGGAGGATTCGTCTGTGAAGTCTCGTGTCCCAAAGAGGCCGAGCCCGGCCTCGCCTCCTCCTTTTATAACCCCTCCCATGAGTCTCTGCGGTGGAACATCTGAAGAATGGGGTTATGGGTAATGTAGTTTCTTCCCAATCTAGGGGAATACCCCGCTACACCTGAGGCTCTGTGTCCAGTGATGTATGAACAAGAAAATAGGATTTTTTTAATACAGCTTACCTGTAAAATCCTTTTCTTGGAGTACATCATGGGACAAAGACCAACCGCCCCTCTTCGGGATTAAACGTTGGGACACTTATTGCTTTCCTACTCCATATGGGAGGGGTTATATAGGGGAGGAACTCGCCTTTTAATTAGGGTTGCCAGTGTCCAATCACCTGTTGTGACTATCTAACCCGCTAAGTAATTACCTGAGGCTCTGTGTCCCGTGATGTACTCCAAGAAAAGGATTTTACAGGTAAGCTGTATTAAAAAATCCTATTTTTGTCTAAATTTTGGAAATGATTCTTGTTTTCATTGAGATATTCATTAAAATCGTACTTTTCAAAAGGGGGTGAACTCATTTATGCTCAGCACTGTACACTGTTTGAAACTTTGTCGTTCAAGTAAAATTTTTCATCCTGTTCCTTTGAGTTTTCTAGTGACTGTGGTCAAGAGTGAGCATTGATTTGACCCCACTAACAATTTAAAAAAATCAAAGGAACGTTCTTACAACAAAATGACTGTTAGTTTTCATGGGCAAAAGCTCCACTCTTGCTCTACAGTATACAGTGCCTTGCAAAAGTATTCACCCCCTTAGCTTTTTACCTATTTTGTTACATTATAGCCTTTAGTTCAATGTTTTTTTAATCTGAATTATATGTGATGGTTCAGAACACAATAGTCTAAGTTGGTGAAGTAAAATTAGAAAAATATATACATAAAACTATTTTTCAGAAATAAAAAACTGATAATTGGCATGTGCGTATGTATTCACCCCCTTTGTTATGAAGCCCATAAAAAGCTCTAGTGCAACCAATTACCGTCAGAAGTCACATAATTGGTGAAATGATGTCCACCTGTGTGCAATCTAAGTGTCACATGATCTGTCATTACATATACACACCTTTTTGAAAGGCCCCAGAGGCTGCAACACCTAAGCAAGAGGCACCACTAACCAAACACTGCCATGAAGACCAAGGAACTCTCCAAACAAGTAAGGGACAATGTTGTTGAGAAGTACAAGTCAGGGTTAGGTTATAAAAAAATATCCAAATCTTTGATGATCCCTAGGAGCACCATCAAATCTATCATAACCAAATGGAAAGAACGTGGCACAACAGCAAACCTGCCAAGAGACGGGCGCACACCAAAACTCATGGACTGGGCAAGGAGGGCATTAATCAGAGAGGCAGCACAGAGACCTAAGGTAACCCTGGAGGAGCTGCATAGTTCCAAAGCAGAGACTGGAGTATCTATACATAGGACAACAATAAGCCATACACTCCAAAGAGTTGGGCTTTATGGCAGAGTGGCCAGAAGAAAGCCATTACTTTCAGCAAAAAACAAAATTGCACGTTTTGAGTTTGTGAAAACGCATGTGGGAGACTCCCAAAATGTATGGAGGAAGGTGCTCTGGTCTGATGAGACTAAAATGTAACTTTTTGGCCATCAAAAAAAATGCTATGTCTGGCGCAAACCCAACACATCACAGCACATCACCCAAAGAACACCATCCTAGGAAATTGGTCAGAGTTGAGGGAAAGATGGATGGTGCTAAATACAGGGATATTCTTGAGAAAAACCTGTACCACTCTGTGTGTGATTTGAGGCTAAGACGGAGGTTCACCTTCCAGCAGGACAATGACCCCAAACACACTGCTAAAGCAACACTTGAGTGGTTTAAGGGGAAACATGTAAATGTTTTGGAATGGCCTAGTCAAAGCCCAGACCTCAATCCAATAGAAAATCTGTGGTCAGACTTAAAGATTGCTGTTCACAAGCGCAAACCATCCAACTTGAAGGAGATGGAGCAGTTTTGCAAGGAGGAATGGGCAAAAATCCCAGTGGTAAGATGTGGTAAGCTCATAGAGACTTATCCAAGGCGACTTGGAGCTGTGATAGTCGCAAAAGGTGGCTCTACAAAGTATTGACTTTAGGGGGGTGAATAGTTATGCACATTGACTTTTTCTGTTACTTTGTCCTATTTGTTGTTTGCTTCACAATAAAAAAAAAAACATCTTCAAAGTTGTGGGCATGTTCTGTAAATTAATTGATGTAAACCCTCAAACAATCCATGTTATTTTCCAGGTTGTGAGGCAAAAAAACACGAAAAATGCCAAGGGGTGTGAATACTTTTGCAAGGCACTGTATGTTAAAGGATAAGCTCATCTTTTGGAACATGTTACATGTTCCACCCGTATTTAGGGTGGGAATTAACAGACAAACGGTCAGTTTTTGCATGAAAAAATGGCTCCAGGACTCAAGTGGTTAAGGACTCTAGCTGGCGGATGTAAAAAACTGATGCACAAACTGATGAAATTGGATGAAAAACTAAAGTAAACTTTTTCTTTAAAAAAACGTGACTGAACTGTTGAAATTAAAGGTCTACATGTGTGAAAGGGACCTGAGGAGTAAAGTTCAGTTCATTCCTTCTTGCTTCTCAGAAAATCATGTTGTGCAAAAATCACCTTGAAAAACACGCTCTAGTATTTCCAGCCACAGCCATCTTGATTTATGTGGCATTTACTTCATGGAATCCATCTGGCCTTAGCTCAGGCATGCTTAGCTGAGAAAATTCCTCCTCCTCTCCTCCAGATGAAAGAAAAATAAATGTCCATGAAGACACCTGAGATGTATGACATAATTTTGGACTAGGCCAGAAACCAGGAAGCAATTGAAAAAATGTAAAAAAAAAAAAAAAAGTAAATATAATATACCTACTTACTAATGCTATGCTAGCAGCATAAGTATTAAAATAGTTAATGTTGATTGAGATTGAGAGAGTTTAGCTCTGCTTTAATATACATATTGCTAAAACATAATTTAAAATGTACGCATAAAAATTTGGGTATGTTTTAAAAACAATTATCAGATATCAGACCACATTATAAAGATATTTTTCTTACAGTGTCATTCTGTAACATTAAAATGCAATCTTTCAACATAGAATTTTCTTCTAGTAGCTTAATTAAGAAAGGAGAATGGAGAAAAAGAAAAATGACTAATTAAGAACTATAATAATTCTATACAATCATATATGTAGATGGTCAGCAAATGGCCTTTGCTTTGTGTGCACATCTCTTTTTGGCAGAAGCATTAGCTACACAGATTGAAGACTTTTATTTTACATTTGCTTTTTAGGTAGAGGATAACAAAAATGAAGTGCGCACCAAGTGCTTAAAGGGGGATTCCACTCTGTTTTTTTTATTTTTAAAGGCAGCAGCTACAAACACTGTAGCTGCTGACTTTTAATAAGGACACTTACCTGTCCTACTCGCCCGCGATGTCAGCCCCCCCGAGGCCGATCCCTCAATCCTGGCAGCTCCCGGCGCCGCCATCCTCAGTAAGGGAAACAGGCAGTGAAGCCGTGCGGCTTCACTGCCAGTTTCCTACTGCCCATGCGTGATCCGCGCGGTGCTTTGTGAATGGGCCGGCTGCTCTCTGGGATACACACCGTTCCCAGAAGGCAGCGCGCCCCATTCACCAGAAGACACCGCGAGTAGGACGGAGGAAGAAGACCAGCCGCGGACGATGAAGAGGCAGATTAGGGACTTCCGCATAGCAACCGCTATTTCTGGTAAGTAACATTTTATTTATTTTTTCAATTTTTTTTTTAGGGTTTTTGGTCAAAAAAAACCTTTCAGGGTGGAACTCCATTTTAAAGTCAAGCTCCAGGCAAAAAGCTAGATGCCATGAAAAAATACAGTATGCCTATGATAGCTGTCTTACCTGCCGAAATGTTGTTGTTGTTTTTCTGTCTGTATATCCTGAGATGTACACAGCTCTGCACAAAGCACAGCCCTGTCTGACAGAGCAGGAAACCTGTTTTGCAGCCACTGTGCCCATCAAATGCAGCCACTGTGCCCATCCAATGCCGCTACTGTGACCCTCCCCGCCCACTCGTTGTCTGCCTGGCACTTACCCAGTCTCAGTGAGGCAGCGGGTGACGGCAGCGAGCGGTGTCCTCCATGCATCTCCTCCTGTCCTCTCCTCCTGTCAGGCATCCAATCACAGCGCCTGTCGTTTCAGCCAATCAGGTGACGGGTAACAGACCCGACCACCTGATTGGCGGAGAGGCGATTCAGTGTTAGGAAAGCAAATATTAATTCGCTTTTCTAGCACACCTGGGTGGACTGCGACCTATTAGAGCCTATGGCTCTAGTCAGGTGCTTCAAAAACTTCCCCCGCTGCTGTAATTCAGGCGACCGAAAAAGGGGCCGTGCGCCTGAATAGGGGTTGGCAGCGGCGGCCTTGGATTGATTCATGCTATGCATGAATCTATTTATTGGTCATAGAGGGGCTGACTGGAGAGAGGGGGCGGTGCCCGTGCGCCCTTATGGATACACCGCCACTGATTACAAGTCTTATGGCTTCCCAGCATGACTGGACAGTGAAAGAAGAAGCAGCAGATTGTTAAGCTCATCTATATGTCACTCTACTCTCTCCTCCTGTCAGTGTTACTTGTTGGCACATTAGCACTGCAGTACAACTGAGTGGCTCCTTGTGCTGCTTCTTCCTCTACTAAAGAGTGTACAAGTACACAGTACATATTGCGCTCATAGGAGAAGTGCAGAGTCACTTGGTCTATTGAAACTTTCATCCGTATCTGTAGACCTTCAACAGGGTACAGGAAGGGATGAGGCAACTGGATGGATGGATGGATGAAAGAGTAATCGATGAATGGGTAGCTGAGCAGGAGAAGGGACAGAGACTGGAACCTCTGCAGCTCCCGCAGAAGATCTGGGTAGGATCACCTTCATGTAGAGGAAACGAACAGCAGGGCGCTGAGGTCAGTATCAAATAAAAGTCAATTTATTAAAATATGCAGCACACTTACACTGACGTTAGCATGAAACAGCATGGACAGGGAACACCTGAGACCAAGCAGCTGTGATCAGTGTGAGGCTGTAGGCATCACTAGCAAACAGAGACTGAAGATGACAGGAAGCCAGTCAGCTCAAGGTATGGATATTAACGGCAGCATTCTTAGCTGCATACAAGGATGACAGCTATCAAAATGGCTGGTGGATTTCGAGAGACGGGATGTGCATGACACGTTTCCAGGGACTTCGGCCTCTTTTTCAAATGCATTTGAAAAAGAGGGCAAAGTCCCAGGAAATTTGTCATCCACATCCTTGTGTGCAGCTAAGAACGCCGCTGCTAATATCCATACCTTGAGTTGGCTGTCATCTTCGGTCTCTGTTTGCTAGTGAGGCCTACAGCCTCACACTGATCACAGTTGCTTGGTCTCAGGTGCTCCCTAACCATGCTGTTTCATGCTAACTTCATTGTAAGTATGCTGCTTATATTTATAAAGTGACTTTTATTTGATACTGATCTCAGCGCCCTGCTATTTGTTTTCTTCTCCCTCTACTAGTCTAAGCCCTGTTGTACAGGGAGTGCAAGAGGCTGATGCCAAGTCCAATCTAGTTACTTGCATAGCTTTTGTTAAAAAAAATGTGGCATATTATTGAATACAGAGCTGCATTATAAGGCAAAACTTTTTTCTTTATGTTGGAAAGAGTGCAGAGTGATTAAAACACTTGTCAGATTTTTTTGCTGTCTATGCCCGTTTGGGATATTTATTCTCTCTATTTGTCCTGTTTACCATTATCTTTGAAAATGAAAGTAAAAGAAAATCCCACATTTTGTGTTGTCCCCAGAAAAGTGATAGAGGTGAAATCTTGCAATGGGGACAATAGTTCTGGTGACCAGGGGGTTCCCAAAGAATTCCCTCTTACTTCCTGATTGGCCATGGGACAGGAAGTTAAGGAAAATCTCTGCAATGGGACACAGATGGTGAAAAAAATATCACAGGGGTTATAACCTTCCCTTACTCTATCCTAAATGAAAAAACAATGCCTATAGATCTACTTTAATATTTTGCCTGCATACCTGCTTGGTGTTCAGCTTTTAAGTGTATTTCTTTATTTGCAGACAAATATGACAAAATCCCACTATAGACTGTATGTGTGTTTTGTGTTCCCATTCACACAGTATGCCTATTGTTTCTTTATTTTTATTATGACTGACTGCAAGGTTTTTGGAACAATGGTAGAGTGAGCCTGTCCCAAGTCTGTCCTCATTAACATACAATGCACGAAGCCCAGCCTCTACACCTTTAACCCTTTGTTAGGACAGACAATGCTTAAATCTAGTCACAGCTGATAATCAAAATCTGCCTGCACAGTAAACACAGGGTAAATCATGGCAAACACAGCTGCCCGGGCCCCTCAAAAACAAAGACATACTATCTAGGATTTTTCTTTGTTGGAGGCTGCAGAATACAGTATCTAAAAAAGGTAAGCTGCAATTTTTTTTTTTTCCAAGTCATATTAACCACTTCAGCTCCTGAAGGTTTTACCCCCTTCATGGCCAGGCCATTTTTAGCTATTCTGCACTGCACTCATTTATCTGGAAATTGCGCGGTCGTTCAATGCTGTATGCAAACAATATTTATATAATTTTTTTTTTCCACGAATAGAGCTTTCTTTTGATCACCACTGTTTTTTGTTTTTGTTTTTGTTTTGTGCTATAAACAAAAAAGAGCATACAGTTTGAAAAAAAATTATATATATTTTACTTTCTGTTTTAAAACATATCCAATAAAAAAAAATGTATTTCTTCATACATTTAGGTAAAAAAAATCCCAATAATTGTATATTGATTGGTTTGCGTGAAAGTTATAGCGTCTACAAACTGAGATAAATACTGGAATTTTTTTTAAACTAGTAATGGTGGCGATTAGCAGAGGGCAATCTGACACTAACTGACACTTTGTGGGAACTGCCACTGACATCACCAATGGCTGCCAAACAAGCTGCGGATCAGGCCTGTGCTTTCAACCCACTCTGGAATAAATGCCATTGTAGGTCCAGTTCACTACTGGTTTGTTCACTTGGTTGCCAGTCAAGACCTGATGAAGGGGACACGTAGACCCCTGAAACGCGTTGGATATTTCTTGATCTGTACTCCTGACCTTTAATGAAATAAAGTTGTATCTGGACCTCTTAGCAGTGGCGTGGCGCTTAAATTTCAACCCTTATTACTGACATCACCATTGACACTAATACAGTGATCAGTGCTAATAATATACACTGACACTGTACTAATGACACTGGCTGGGAAGGGGTTAACATCTGGGGCAATCAAAGAATTAAAATGTGTGCCTAAAAATGTTTACTACACTATATTGTCAAAAGTATTGGGACACCTGCCTTTACATGAACTTTAATGGCATCCCTGTCTTAGTCCATGTTGAGTTGGCCCACCCTTATAACAGCGTCAACTCTTCTGGGAAGGCTGTCCACGAGGTTTAGGAGTGTGTCTATGGGAAGAGCATTTGTGAGATCAGGCACTGATGTTGGACAAGAAGGCCTGGCTTGCAGTCTCTGCTTTAATTCATTCCAGAGGTGGTCTGTTGGGTTGAGGTCAGTACTCTGTGCAGGCCAGTCAAGTTCCTCCACCCCAAACTCGCTCATCCATGTCTTTATGTCCAACGGACAAATTTCAACGGACTTAGCAACCATGGATAGACAACTTCCAGCCTTCTCAAATGACCTCCAGCTTGAATCCCCTGGGGTGCCTAATTCCCTCCCTTCTCCATTCCTCTTCCCTTTATTTCTCTTCTTTTATCTTTTTGTTTCTTGTCTTTTCCTGCTTCCTCTTCTCTTTGTTGATCTCCTGTAGGCTCTGGATGAACAGCGCAGTCCATGGCAGATTATTCCTTTGCCATCCCCCACCCCTTTTATTTTGTTTGTTTGTGCCAGGCCCCTTGTTCATGTTTTTCATTTGGGTCATAAAAGCGTTAGGATATCAGTGACTTGGGCTGCCTGATATTGATTCAATTGGCTAGATGTTGTCCTTTTTAGCAACTTCTGTGATCAAACAACCTTATGTTACAGATGCTTAACTTGCGTGTACAAATAGGTATTCAATAAGTCTTGCTTTACCCATGTCAATTCACGCTATCAGGCTATTCCCATTCTTACTTTGCATTTGGGGAACAATATTTGTACAAGGTGTATTGGTACTTCATTTTCCCCTTCATTTATGTACCGCTTTTACCACTTTTTATAGAAAAATCTCAATAAGTTTTAGTAAAAAAAAAAAAAAAAGTTTTTGTCCTTTGCTGTGTTTTTTTAAATCGGGAGTAGCACCTGTATGAATTAAATTACTCAAACTGAATTACTAACACCACTGTGTTTTTCATCGTTGCTGGAAGTTTTTTTTTTCCTGCTGCTCAAAGTAAAAAAAAAAATTCTATGTGACTCATATGTACTCATTGTAAAAATAATAATAATTACATTTTTGTCAATCGTGCATTTAATTAGATCAAACAAAAGGCCCCCGGGCCGAATCCGGCCCTCCAGGCCTCTGGTCCTCCTCAAGACCCTTACTTTCTGCTTTTAGCAATGCATCCAGCTTCTTCCCAGCAGCAGCTTAAGGAAAGTGGGGTGCACTGTGATGTAAGGGAGAGTGGGGGACTCAACTTCTGATGGTGGGGTGGCTCTTAACATCTAATGTAAGGGGAGGGGATGCACTGGACATCTAATCTTACAGATACAACCGGCCGTTTTGAGGGCAATCATAATGCTGATGCGGCCCTCGATGAAATTGAGTTTGACACCCCTGAATTAGATGGTCAATCAATTTCTCACATAATTAATAATGATTGAGTAGACTGATTTCAGCTGTGAAATTACCAATTTTACTTTTTGTGAGAATTTGCCAAAATTAAAACTTATGATTTCACTCAGTAGCTGCTTCAGCAAGATTTACTTGAAAAACATCTATTCTTGTTGTTCTTAAAGGGGTTGTAAAGGTTCGTTTTTTATTTTCTAAATAGGTTCCTTTAAGCTAGTGCATTGTTGGTTCACTTACCTTTTCCTTTGATTTCCCTTATAAATGTTTTTTTTCTTTGTCTGAATTTCTCACTTCCTGTTTCTCCTCACTGAACTTCACACCATCATCCGAGTGGTGTTTAGTCAGCCAGAACAGTTTACTGAACAGCTTACTGAGGAGGAACAGGAAGTGAGAAATTCAGACAAAGAAAACAAAGAAAAAAAACATTTAGAAGGGAAATCTAAGGAAAAGGTAAGTGAACCAACAATGCACTAGCTTAAAGGAACCTATTTAGAAAATAAAAAACGAACCTTTACAACCCCTTTAAGAGAGTGTGTAAAAAAAAAAGGAACGTTTGTGAAACTTAAGAAGACAAGTTCCAAGAACAGTATGTATAATAAAGTGACTAAAGCGCTGATATGAATTAACAAATTGTAACCCAAATAATGTGAATAAAAATAGATAAACAAATGATAAAAGCTGCAGTGTTTCAATCACTGTGACAGATATAGTGTAAAAGATGTAATTGCGCTAAAATCAACCTATTAAATAATCACTTCTGAAGATAAATAAAAAATATATAAAAACTAGTGCAAAGATAAATATACATCCATAAGTGCTCTCAAAGAAATCAAAAAGAGTAGGACATAGCGCAATATGCTAATACTATGGACTACAATTCTATGGAAAAAGTGCCACTCACTTCCTGGGTCGTGTCACTAGTCTCCTCCCCTACGCGTTACGTCACTAGACACGTGACTTTTTCAAGGTTTTTCATGATACCTTGAAAAAGTCACGTGTCTAGTAACGTAACGCAACGTAACAAGCCTAGTGACGAGAACCAGGAAGCTGTCCTACTCTTTTTGATTTCTTTGAGAGCCGTGGGATCCCCACCAACTCTGGAACGTGGTTTTAAAGTACTTGCATTTCTCATCTATGAGCCTGTGTTTTCTGCTTACCAGGAAATCATTTGCAGTGATCGCTCTGAGATCAGACTAGCCTGGCTGTACCTGGTTTGTGGACGGTTTTTATTCTCTTTGATTCATGCACTTATGGATGTATATTTATCTTTGCACTAGTTTTTATATATTTTTTATTTATCTTCAGGAGTGATTATTATTTAATAGGTTGATTTTAGCGCAATTACATCTTTTACACTATAAGTTCCAAGAACAGGTTCAGTATAACTGAGAGGAGCTTTTGAAACCTTTAAAGCGGAACTTCACCCTAAAGGGGAAGTTTCTCTTTATGCCCGTCTCTAATTTTGACACTTTTTTGGGGAGTGGGTCGGGTACCTGGTTTTAACAGTTACCCACCCCCACTTTCGGTTGGATCATTCACACAGTGCAGCGTGGCTTGAAAGGCAGCCAGCTGTGAAGCTACCAGGAGCCACAGCCAGCTGCTAATAGTAAACATTCCAGCACTTGGGACCTGCAGACTGGTGAAGAAGCGGATCAGGTGAGTCGGGCGCTGGACCCCTGGACAGGTAAGTGTCTTTTTATTAAAATGCCGCGTACACACGATCGATTTTTTTGACGGTGAAAACACCGTCGAGAAAATCGACGTTAAAAACGAGGAACAGCTTGTTCCCCTAACACACGGCCGTTTTAAATGTCATTTTTTTTTTGGGTCGAAAAAAACGACCGTGTGTGGGCTCCGCGGCAGTGTTTCCCTATGGGAAACACTGCCGTGGAAAACATGTTGAAAAAAACGACGAGAAAAATTAGAACATGTTCTAATTTTTCTTGTCGTTTTTAATGCCGCTTTTCTCGTCGAAAAAAACGACAGAAAGCCCACAGACGATCGTTTTTCTTGTCGAATGGGAAAAATTTCGTTTTTCTCAACGAGAAAAATGGCCGTGTGTACGCGGCATAAGTCAACAGCTGCAATATTTGTTGTATTTTTAGGCTGAAAAATCACCTTAATGTTGCCACCCTATTTGCCAAAATCTCTTGATTTTCACTGAAATTTTAGGGTTATTAAAACTCAATTTCACTCTTTTTTTATAATTACCGGTACTTCAATATGTGCCTTTTAAAGAAAAGTCTAACATTTAATAAAATGACACCAGAATATCTCTGCTCTGTCATTCTATGAAAGAAAGCCATGAAATTCACTTAACTTGCTGATAAAATTGCTTACACACCTTTTCTAGCTGGGCAACGTTGACCATGACATTGCTGTGGAACATAATCATTGTACTGCATTTGGAAAATCCAAGTATATAGGGCTTCACATCTAGAAAGCCAGGATGTCCTGCTATGTACCTGCCATAAATGTATTTTCCTTTGCTTTTGATCTCCCATTCTTGGTCCAAGGTGCTGGAAGCCGGTATGCACTAACTAAAAAACTAAAAAATGTAATTCACCCAATATCCTTAGTAAAATATATCCACATAGACTTCTTTCTGCTTGACAAACTGGGTTGATTACTAAAACAGAAGAATGCAAAATCTGATGCTGCTCTGCATAGGATCCAATCAGCTTGCCAAAGCTTAAAGTGGAAGTAAAGGCAAAACCTAACTAAATCTACTCCCACCCATAATTCTAAGCCTACTACTCTATCTAACCCTGTAAAGAAAAGATCGCTATACTTACCTATTCTGAAGCCGCTCTAGTCTGGTCTTCAGCGGTGCCCTCTGTATGCAGGAGAAAGCCGACAATGGCTGAGAAATGCCGGGAAAGTGACGTCAGCTATAGACTTACTATGGAGCTTCCGCTGTCGGCTGCCTCTCCTACACACAGAAGCCGCCGCTGACAGCTCAGCCTGGGGACTGGACTGGAACAGCTGCAGAACAGGTAAGTATAGAGATCTTTTCTTTACAGGTCTAGATAGATTAAGCTTAGAATGGGGGTGGGAGTAGGTTTAGAGTTAAGGCGCCCATACACACGATCAGAAAATCGAACAAAAAATACTGCTTTTGAAGCGATCATACGATAATCTGATCGTTAGTACACAGCTTTCGTTCAAAATTATCTGAAGGGACAAACAGGAAAAATTTTCTCGTACAATACCAGATCATACGATTTTCGTTTAATCAGTACCGTTTTTGTCCGAAAATACAACAGAAATACAATACATTACATCACTTCCAAATTTTTATTCTGTACAACGAAAATTTTCATACTTTAGTAACCTCTTCATTTTTGATATGGAGACTAGCATGCAAAAAAAACAAAAAAACAGATGATCATTCATCCAATAAAATCATCGTGTGTACGCGGCTTTAGTTAGGTTTACCTTTACTTCCACTATCATGCACAGCTGCACCAGATTTTGCTCTCTTCAGTTTTAGTAAATCAACGCCATTGTGTGTCGAAAGGTGGGATCATTTTTCTATGACCTTCCATCATTTTTTTTTTTTTAAAAAAAGCCTCCTAAAGGAAAAGGCAATATTTGGAAAACTTGCCAACTAAAAGTGGCTGATAGGCAAAATTAAGCAAATCAACAGTAGAGCAGAATTTAACCACTTAAGCCCTGGACCATTTTGGCTGGTTAAAGACCAGGCCACTTTTTGCGATTCGGCACTGCGTCGCTTTAACTGACAATTGCGCGGTCGTGCGACGTGGCTCCCAAACAAAATTGACGTCCTTTTTTTCCCACAAATAGAGCTTTCTTTTGGTGGTATTTGATCACCTCTGCGTTTTTTTTTTGCGCTATAAACAAAAATAGAGCGTACATTTTTAAAAAAATGCTATATTTTTAACTTTTTGCTATAATAAATATCCCTAAAAAATATATCATTTTTTTTCCCCACAGTTTAGGCTGATACGTATTCTTCTACATATGTTTGGTAAAAAAAAATTGCAATTAGCGTTTATTGATTGGTTTGCGCAAAAGTTATAGCGTTTACAAAAGGGGATAGTTTATGGCATTTGTATTAATTTTTTTTTTTCACTAGTAACGGCGGCGATCAGCGATTTTTTTTCGTGACTGCGACATTATGGCGGACACATTGGACACTTCTGACACATTTTTGGGACCATTGTCATTTTCACAGCGATCAGTGCTATAAAAATGCACAGATTACTGTGAAAATGACACTGGCAGTGAAGGGGTTAACCACTTGGTGGCGTTGTAGGGGTTAAGTGTTCCCTGCATAGTGTTTCTAACTGTAGGGGGGGTGGGCTGTGTGTGTCCGAGTACACAGAGCTGAGATCTGTGTCATTGTCACTAGGCAGAGCCGGGAGATGCTTGTTTACACAAGCATCTCCCCGCTCTATACCTCTGTGAGACGATCGCGGGGATCCCCGAAGCGATCGAGTCCGCGGGACCCGCGGTCCGACTCACAGGGATGGCGGCAGGGTCGCAAGCGACCACATGGAAGGCACTTAAAGGGGACGTACAGGTACGTCGATGTGCCTGTCCATGCCATTCTGCCGACATAAATGTACAGGAGGCGGTCGGCAAGTGGTTAAAATATTTTTCATCTCTATCTCACTTCTCCTCTAAATAAAGGGAAGTTATCTCTACATCTGATGAATGATTCTTCAGCAAGATATTAAATAATTAAGCCATGACAAAATCAACTGTACTATACCAGTATAGGATTCCCTGAAAAAGTATTCATACCCCTTGAAATTTTCCACATTTTGTCATGTTACAACTAAAAACGTAAATGTGTTTTATTGGGATTTTATGTGATAGATCAACACAAAGTGGCACATAATTGTGAAGTAGAAGGAAAATAATAAGTGGTTTCCAATTTTTTTTACAAATACATATGTGAAAAGTGTGGCGTTCATTTGTATTCAGTCCCCTTTACTCTGATACACCTAACTAAAATCGAGTGGAACTAATTGCCTTCAGAAGTCACCTAATTAGTAAATAGAGCTGTTCTGTGAAGCCCTCAGATGTATGTTAGAGAACCTTAGTGAACAAACAGCATCATGAAGGCCAAGGAACACACCAGACAGGTCAGGGATAAAGTTGTGGAGAAGTTTAAAGCAGGGTTAGGTTATAAAAAAATATCCCAAGCTTTGAACATCTCACGGAGCACTGTTCAATCTAACATCCGCAAATGGAAAGAGTATGGTACAACTGCAAACTTACCAAGACATGGCCGTCCACCTAAACTGACAGGCCAAGCAAGGAGCATTATCAAGAATCCATGTGGGTGACACAGGAAACATGTGGAAGAAGGTTCTCTGGTCGGATAAGACCAAAATTAAACTTTTTGGTCTAAAAGTAAAACGCTTTGAGTGGCAGGAAACTAACATTGCACATCACCCTGAACACACCATCCCCACCGAGAAACATGATGGTGGCAGCATCGTGTTGTGGAGATGCTTTTCTTCAGCAAGGACAGGGAAGCCGGTCAGAGTTTATAGGAAGATGGATGGAGCCAAATACAGGACAATCTTAGAAGAAAAGCTGTTAGAGTCTGCAAAAGTCTTGAGACTGTGGTGGAGGTTCACCTTCCAGCAGGACAACGACCCTAAATATACAGCCAGAGCTACAATGGAATGGTTTCGATCAAATCATATTTATGTGTTAGAATTGCCCAGTCAAAGTCCGGACATAAATCCAATTGAGAATCTGTGGCAAGACTTGAAAACTGCTGTTTACAGACACTCTCCATCCAATCTGACAGAGCTTGAGCTATTTTGCAAAGAAGAATGAGCAAAAATTAGACTCTCTAGATGTGCAAAGCTGATAGAGACATACCGACTTGCAGCTGTAATTGCAGTGAAAGGTGGCTCTACATAGTATTGACTCAGGGGGGCTGAATACATATACACACCACACTTTTTACATATTTATTTGTGTAGAACTACCCCCGTAGGACCTGCTGGTTTAAATTTGGGCCTGCCATTACCTTACTGTTCCGTATGCTCGTCTCAGGGGTTCTCCTTGAAGAGTTGTCCAGAAGAAAGTTTGCACAACACAAAGTCTCTTTCAAGGGTTTTATTGGTTAAAGTTTCCAACGGAGGGGGTTGAAGGGATGGAGAGGACTCAGGTACCTTAATTGCAGATCACTGGAATTTATCTAGGTCCAGAGGAACAACTGTCTCCACACTGGACTCCACAACCACCGGATAGGCCCACTCTCACTGGCCTAGCAACCGATGCGTAGCTCGATCACATACAGTCTCTGCCACAGACTTGGTGCAAATAGAACAGTCTCTGCCGCAGACTTGGTGTAACCCTTCCCTGGGTTACCTTCTGAATAAAGAACACAGCTTTCAGTGCCAGAATCTTCCAGCCGTTCCGGCAGCACTGTGAGGTAGATTGTGATCCGGATACATCCTCCAATTGAGTCCTCAATTGCTGGGTCCCTTCCCGCAGGCAAGGCAACACAGGATCATCCCTGGATCAGTAGGCCCCCAGCAACTCCTGAGCCTACATCTCAGTAGCTGAACCTCAGCCCAACGTGACCCCGAGGCGGAAACTGCTAGCACTTCCCTGAGGCCATAAGGGCCCTCAGGTCGGGATCGGGCGGGCGGTGCCCACCACCAACGAACGACGACCCCACAAAATGGTGTCTGTCTCGTAAGTACCCTCTCCCAGAATGCACAGCGGGTTGACCATGCCCCCTGAGCCGCTTCTGAGAAAGAGATACCCAATGCATTCAGCCTGTTGCCTTTCCAATCCTGACCAGTGTTGACAGCGACACCCACTGTCAGGAGGAAAATCATGCAACCAACTGAACCTAAACAGAGTATAATTTGAAACACAATCCTTCTGAGCCAAACTATTGCTCAGACAATTATAATTTTAACACATAGCGCCCACTCATTGGGAGCAGGGCGCTACATATGTAAAAGAAAATTGAAAACCCTTTATCGTTTTCCTTCCACTTCACAATTATGTGCAACTTTGTGTTGGTCTATGTCATAAAATCTGAATAAAATACATTTACCATATTTATCGGCGTATAACACGCACTTTTTCCCCTTAAAATGAGGGGAAAATCGTGGGTGCGTGTTATACGCCGATCCCCCGCCGATCCCCCGCTGAAACGAGCGAGAGGAGCCGAGATACACAAAGCCGAAGTACACTCGCCTTTACTCAGCTCCTCTCGCAGTCCCGCCCACCTCCACTGATTGCGCCGCTGACATACAGAAAGCCGAGTGTACTTTGGCTAGTCTCGGCTCCTCTCGCAGTCCCGCCCTTGACTGTGAGCAGAGCCGAGTCTAGCCGAAGTACACTCTGCTTTCTGTATGTCAGAGGCGCAATCAGTGGAGATGGGCGGGACTGCGAGAGGAGCCGAGTCTAGCCGAAGTACACTCGGCTCCGCTCGCTCCTCTCCACAGCGGAAATCGGCGCCAAATTTAAACATTGCAGAGACTGGCACTGGGCAAGGCAAGGCTGCAAAGGCACTGGGCAAGGCATGGCTGCAAAGGCACTGGGCATGGCATGGCTGCAGATGGACACTGGGCAAGGCGGCAAATGGACACTGGGCAAGGCTGCAAAGGCACTGGGCAAGGCTGCAATTATGGACACTGGGCAAGGCTGCAATTATGGACACTGGGCAAGGCTGCAGATGGACACTGGGCAAGGCTGCAGATGGACACTGGGCAAGGCTGCAATGATGGACAAGGCTGCATTTAAATGTAAGTTTTTTTTCCTTGAACTTCCCTCCTAAAAGTTTTTTTCCTTAAAATTCCCTCCTAAACTTGGGGTGCGTGTTATACGCCGGCGCGTGTTATACGCCGATAAATATGGTACTTTGTTGGTTGTAACTTGGCAAAATGTGGAAAATTTCAAGGAGTATGAATACTTTTTTCAAGGCACTGTAACAAAAAATGCTATGGACCTAATTATATGAAAAAAAATATATAATTATTAATTATAATTTGGAGCATTATCCCTTCAAAATAATTTGGTTATACGAAGAATAACACCCATTTCCATCTAAACAGCAAGCAGCAAAACTATCTACATTAACGTGCTCAGCAATCCTTCACACCAGAACAATTTTTATTTTTATTTTATTATTATTATTATTATTAGAAAGATAAAGGTTTTTGTATGAAAAAATGTGTTTATCCTGGGCTTTTTACAAATAGTTTTCATTCTGCTACTGTCAGGTTATTTGTGTTTAAGCCTGCAGGTTTTCACTTATATTACACCTCAAATATACAGGATATGGTTAAAATATTCTTTTTGTGCAAATAACACCCTGGCAGACATTGAGAAAAATTTAGTTTTTAGGTTCGGTCTCCACTGACACCAATTATAGTGGTTTGTCTGAGTTTAGTTGAGTTACTTCAGCAACACCTGTTAAAGGTAACATGGACACAGGCTTTCTGTTAATACAGTTGTCAAGGTAATATCTGCAAGGTAGTTAACCACTTGCCGGCACGGGCAGGCACATGGGCGTACCTGTATGTCCCTTTAAATTTGCCGCCCAGCGGGTGCGCTTGCCCGCCGCGTGCCTCCCGAGTGTGCTTGCGGGTCCCGGGAACTCGATGTTCCCGGGCGGCTCGCGATTGCGGTCGGCAAAGGCAGAACAGGGGGATGCCTTTGTTAACAAGGCATTCCCCTGTTCTGCCTAGTGACTGATCCGTGATCGGGAACGGTGATCAGTGACGTGTCACTGGTAGCCACGCCTCCTAACAGTAAGAATCACTCCCTAGGTCACACTTAACCCCTTTAGCGCCACCTAGTGGTTAACCCCTTCTCTGCCAGTGTCATTTTTGCAGTAATCAGTGCATTTTTATAGCACTGATCGCTGTAAAAATTACAATGGTCCCAAAATGGTGTCAAAAGTGTCCGATGTGTCCACCATAATGTCGCAGTCACAATAAAAATTGCTGATCGCTAGGGATGAGCCGAACACCCCCGGGTTCGGTTCGCACCAGAACCTTCGAACGGACCGAAAGTTCGCGCGAATTTTCGAACCCTATTCGTTATAATGGACGCGAACGTTCGAAATCAAAATTGCTAATTACAACGGCCAATATGCATGTTAATGTTATAAAACAGGTTTGGGGACCCGGGTCCTGCCCCAGGGGACATATATCAATGCAAAAAGAAATTTTAAAAACTAAAGTTTTTTCGGGAGCAGTCATTTTAATGATGCATAAAGTGAAAAAAAAAAAAGTGACATTTTCCTTTAAATACGGTACCTGGGGGGTGTCTAAAGTATGCCTGTGAAGTGGCATGTGTTTCCCGTGTTTAGAACTGTCCTTGCACAAAATGACATTTGTAAAGGAAAAAAGAAGCCATTTAAAACCACTTGCGGCTTCAATGTCATGTCTTGTCCTGGCCGCCATATGGCTGAAAATCCTTGAGAAAAATGGCATGGCTACCCCATCACCCCCCCCCCCCCACCCCAGCCCCTTTGGGTCTTGTATGGATACTAAGGGGGACCCCGCACCCAAAATAAAACCCTATACCTACAACCCTATATACTCTGAACAGCAGTATATAGGTGGTGCAAACAAGACATGGACTGTAGGTTTGTTCTTAAGTAGAATCTGAACAGGTACATTATGAAGTGTAGCTACATCCCAAAAAAATCAATTTTTAAGCTTTTTGGAGAACATAGGGAGGGGTTATCACCCCTGTAACATTTGCTGTCTTTGCACATCTGTTCAGAACATGTCACCTCACTTTCCGTCCCAATGACAAATGTTTTTGGAAAAGTGGGGTTTTAATTGAAACAAGGATTGGTGATAAAGCATCAGTAGAGAGGAGATACCTTTTTCCCAAATTAAATCTAACAGGATAGAATTTTCCTTCCTAGGGGTAGATTTCCTCTCACTTCCTGTTTTCTCTTGCCGTTTGCAAGTAGGAGTCGTTTGTAAGTTGGATGTTTGAAAGTAGGGGCCTGCCGTATATACTCTGCAGAAATTTGCCCTATTAGATGTTGGTGTAGCCACAAGACTGGTGGGCACAGGAATGGGCCCTGCTGTGAGTTAATAGATCAAGATTTGTACTTGCATGCACCTGTTGAACCGGGCAGAAAAATTGGGCCTTTGGTGGTGGTGGTGGTGGTAGTGGACGGTGTTGCCACAAGACTGTAAGCCCTCACATTTACTCTTGGTGGGTGCAGGAATGGGCCCTGCTGTGAGTTATTAGATCAAGATTTGTAATTGCATGCACCTGTTGAACAGGGCAGAAAAATTGGGCCTTTGGTGGTGGTGGTGGTGGTGGACGGTGTTGCCACAAGACTGTAGGCCCTCATAGTTACTCTTGGTGGGCGCAGGAATGGGCCCTGCTGTGAACTATTAGATCAAGATTTGTAATTACACGCCCCTGTTAAACAGGGGCTGAAAAATTGTGCCTTAGGCATTGGTGCTGGTGCCACAACACTGCAACCCCTCACAGATACTGTACTTGGAGCACAGCAGTCACACCTGTTGCGAAGCATCTTTTTAAAAAATTGTAATTACACGCCCCTGTTATACAGGGGCTGAAAAATTGTGCCTTAGGCACTGGTGCTGGTGCCACAACACTGCAACCCCTCACAGATACTGTACTCTGAGCACAGCAATGAGACCTGTTGCAAAGCATTGCCTAAAAATTGTAATTACACGCCCCAACAGGGGCTGAAAAATTGTGCCTTAGGCACTGGTGCTGGTGCCACAACACTGCAACCCCTCACAGATACTGTACTCTGAGCACAGCAGTCACACCTGTTGCGGAGCATCTTTTTAAAAAATTGTAATTACACGCCCCTGTTATACAGGGGCTGAAAAATTGTGCCTTAGGCACTGGTGTGGTGGCATGGATCATTGAGGAGGAGGAAGAGGATAGTCAGTGAACATAACAGGACAGTCACTCAGCATCAGCATAGGCAGTCTTGAAGGGATGTGACATTATAAATTATTCCGTTATATCCGCTTCAGGTGTCTGGTAGCTGGTGGTGATCCAAGACTGATTCATTTTTATGAAGGTCAGTCGATCAACCGAGTCGGTGGACAGGCGCACCCTATGATCGGTGACAAATCCTCCAGCAGCACTGAATGTGCGTTCGGAAAGAACGCTGGATGCAGGACAGGCCAGTAGCTCAATTGCATACTGTGCAAGCTCTGGCCAGTGATCCATCCTCAGGACCCAGTAAGCCAGAGGATTTTCGGTGGGAAAGGTGTCCAAGTCTGACCTTGCCCCTAGGTATTCCTGCACCATGTATATCAGACGCTGGCGATGGTTGCTGGAACCGATCATACCTTGGGGCTGCGGACTAAAAAATTGTCTGAACGCATCGGTCAGACGTCCACCTTCCCCACTGCTCCTTCTGCTACTGACCGAAGCCTCAGCAACTCGTCGTCCAGGACCAGGAGTTTGTAACCTCCCAGTTTCTGGGAACGCGTTGCACAGACCTTTCTGCAAGGCCTCCCTGAGATGTCTCATCCTCTGCTCCCTCTGCGACGGCAAGATAAGGTCCGCAACCTTACCCTTGTACTGTGGATCAAGGAGAGTGGCCAGCCAGTAATGGTCACTCTCCTTGATCCGAAGAACACGAGGATCCTTCCGCAGGCTTTGCAGGATCAGGGAGGCCATGCAGCGTAGGTTAGCTGAGGCATTCGGTCCGGAGTCTTCTGGGTCACTGAGGATGACATGATCGCCAGCCACCTCCTCCCAGCCACGTACAAGTCCACTGGTTTGTTGGGACTGTACATCATCCCTAAAAGACTGCTGCTGCTGATGCTGAGTGCCAGGCTCCACCTCCATGCTCACACAATCCTCCTCCTCCTCCTCCTCCTCCTCCTCTTCCTGTGTGATGGGTGGGACAGAAGGAACATTGTCTGGATAAAGGGGGCCTTGAGAGACAAGGAAGTCCTCCTCTTCCTGCCTCTGTTCTGCCTCAAGTGCCCTGTCCATTATCCCACGCAGCGTATGCTCCAACAGGTGGACAAGAGGTACAGTGTCACTGATGCATGCACTGTCACTGCTCACCATCCTCGTGGCCTCCTCAAATGGTGAGAGGACAGTGCATGCATCCCTGATCATGCTCCACTGGCGTGGGGAAAAAAAGCCAAGCTCCCCTGACCCTGTCCTGGTGCCGTAGTCGCAAAGGTACTCATTGATGGCCCTCTGCTGCGTGTGCAGTCGCTGCAGCATGGCCAACGTTGAGTTCCACCTGGTGGGCATGTCACATATTAGGCGGTTCTTGGGCAGGTTCAGCTCCTTTTGCAGCTCAGTCAGCCGAGCACTGGCATTATAAGATCGGCGGAAATGCACACAGACTTTCCTGGCCTGCCTCAGGACATCCTGTAAGCCTGGGAACCTGCCCAAGAACCGCTGCACCACCAGGTTGAGGACGTGAGCCATACAGGGCACATGGGTGAGCTGCCCCTGTCGCAGGGCGGAGAGGAGGTTGGTGCCATTATCAGAAACGACCATTCCTGGCTTAAGCTGGCGTGGCGTCAACCACCTCTCGGCCTGCCCCTGCAGAGCTGCCAGAACCTCTGGCCCAGTGTGGCTCCTGTCCCCCAAACACACCAGCGCAAGCACGGCATGGCATCTTTTTGCCTGCGTACTCGCGTAGCCCCTTGTACGCCTACGGAGCACCGCTGGTTCCGAGGACAGAGCACTCGAAGAGGACATGGAGGAAGAAGAAGAGGAGGGGGTGGAGGAGAGAGGTGTGTCACAACCAGTAGCAGCATTTTGGAGGCGTGGTGGCGGAACAACCTCCAACACTACTGCACCTTGTCCTGCATCCCTCCCAGCTACCAATAGAGTGACCCAATGGGCCGTGAAAGAAAGATAACGTCCCTGTCCATGCCTGCTGGACCATGAGTCAGCGGTAATATGCACCTTACCGCTGACCGCCCTGTCCAGCGAGGCATGGACATTGCCTTCCACATGCCAGTAGAGAGACGGAATTGCCTTCCGTGAGAAAAAGTGGCGTTTGGGAACCTGCCACTGAGGAACCGCACATTGAACAAACTCACGGAAGGGGGCCGAGTCTATCAACTGAAAAGGCAGCAGTTGAAGTGCTAGCAATTTAGCCAAGCTAGCATTCAACCGCTGGGCATGTGGATGGCTGGGAGTATACTTCTTTCGACGGTCCAGCAGCTGGGGCAGGGAAATTTGCCTGCTACAATCGGACGTCGGTGTACTGCAAGTACTTGGTTGTGACACACCTAATTCTACACCTTCAGTCCTCTCAGAGCAGCTTTCAGAGAGGACTGAAGATATAGTGGGGATGGAGATCCCAGCTGATGAGGAGCAAGGAGAGGTCCGCTTTGTTCTTTGGTGTGGGTCTTTTATGTGTGCTTGCCAACGAGCTGCATGGCAGGTCGACATATGTCTGCTCATGCTTGTGGTGCCCAAGCGGCTGATGTTTTGGCCACGCGAGATACGCTTGAGACAAATATTGCAAATAGCAGTGGTGCGATCTGATGCACTCGTCTCAAAAAAGGCCCACACCAAAGAACTTTTGTGATAACGTGCAGAGGCAGCGCCCTGCACAGGCGGAGCTCTGCGGTGTGGTACAGTTGCTGTGCTGGCCTCTAGCTGGCCTCCAGGGGGCATCCTGCCTCGTTGGACATGTGACGCTGCATCCTCCTCCTCCTCCTCCTCTCTCCCTTCAGGCACCCACGTGGAGTCAGTGACCTCATCATCCCCTCCCTCTTCACCACTAGAGCAAACCTGGCAGTAAGCTGCAGCTGGTGGAACACTACTGCCAGATTGCTGTCCTTCAGCATCCCCTTTCTCTGCGCGCACACTACTGACTTCCTCAAGCTGGGTATCATCATCCGAGCCTTCGAATCGTTGGGCATCCTCCTGGAGCATGTACCCAACACTGTGCTCAAACAGTTCGGGGGACTCCTCAGGAGGACATGGTGGGTCTAGGGAAGGGGTGGCTGATGATGCCATTGAGTACGCGTTGGCAGCTGCTCTGCCAGTACCCTGAGCCTGGGTGAGAGAGGATGAGGAGGATGAGGAGGGCTTGGTCATCCATTCTACCAAGCCTTCGGCATGATGCGGCTCCACATGTCCAGCTGCCGAAAACAAAGACAAGCGTGTCCCATGGCCACGCGCTGATGACGATGCACGACCACGTCCACGGCCAGCACTGTTGTCTCTAGAAACAGAGCCTGCCTGCCCTGTGTTCTTGCCTCGGCACGCTCTGCCTCTCCTTGGCGGTCTTCCAGCCATTGTAGTCGGTAGTGTATATAGTATAAAAAATAGAACTCCTATGTGTGCTCACAACACACTGTAGGTCCTATGGGTGCTGACACTAACACACTATAGGTACTATGTGTGCTGCTGACAAGAAAATATAGGAGCTCTGTTTGCTGCCACTAACACACTAGAAGTCCTATGGGTGCTGCTGAGAAGAAAATATAGGAGCTCTGTGTGATGCCACTAACACACTAGAAGTCCTATGGGTGCTGCTGAGAAGAAAATATAGGAGCTCTGTTTGCTGCCACTAACACACTAGAAGTCCTATGGGTGCTGCTGAGAAGAAAATATAGGAGCTCTGTGTGATGCCACTAACACACTAGAAGTCCTATGGGTGCTGCTGAGAAGAAAATATAGGAGCTCTGTTTGCTGCCACTAACACACTAGAAGTCCTATGGGTGCTGCTGAGAAGAAAATATAGGAGCTCTGTGTGATGCCACTAACACACTAGAAGTCCTATGGGTGCTGCTGAGAAGAAAATATAGGAGCTCTGTTTGCTGCCACTAACACACTAGAAGTCCTATGGGTGCTGCTGAGAAGAAAATATAGGAGCTCTGTTTGCTGCCACTAACACACTAGAAGTCCTATGGGTGCTGCTGAGAAGAAAATATAGGAGCTCTGTTTGCTGCCACTAACACACTAGAAGTCCTATGGGTGCTGCTGAGAAGAAAATATAGGAGCTCTGTTTGCTGCCACTAACACACTAGAAGTCCTATGGGTGCTGCTGAGAAGAAAATATAGGAGCTCTGTTTGCTGCCACTAACACACTAGAAGTCCTATGGGTGCTGCTGAGAAGAAAATATAGGAGCTCTGTGTGATGCCACTAACACACTAGAAGTCCTATGGGTGCTGCTGAGAAGAAAATATAGGAGCTCTGTTTGCTGCCACTAACACACTAGAAGTCCTATGGGTGCTGCTGAGAAGAAAATATAGGAGCTCTGTGTGATGCCACTAACACACTAGAAGTCCTATGGGTGCTGCTGAGCAGAAAATATAGGAGCTCTGTTTGCTGCCACTAACACACTAGAAGTCCTATGGGTGCTGCTGAGAAGAAAATATAGGAGCTCTGTGTGATGCCACTAACACACTAGAAGTCCTATGGGTGCTGCTGAGAAGAAAATATAGGAGCTCTGTTTGCTGCCACTAACACACTAGAAGTCCTATGGGTGCTGCTGAGAAGAAAATATAGGAGCTCTGTTTGCTGCCACTAACACACTAGAAGTCCTATGGGTGCTGCTGAGAAGAAAATATAGGAGCTCTGTTTGCTGCCACTAACACACTAGAAGTCCTATGGGTGCTGCTGAGAAGAAAATATAGGAGCTCTGTTTGCTGCCACTAACACACTAGAAGTCCTATGGGTGCTGCTGAGAAGAAAATATAGGAGCTCTGTGTGATGCCACTAACACACTAGAAGTCCTATGGGTGCTGCTGAGAAGAAAATATAGGAGCTCTGTTTGCTGCCACTAACACACTAGAAGTCCTATGGGTGCTGCTGAGAAGAAAATATAGGAGCTCTGTTTGCTGCCACTAACACACTAGAAGTCCTATGGGTGCTGCTGAGAAGAAAATATAGGAGCTCTGTGTGATGCCACTAACACACTAGAAGTCCTATGGGTGCTGCTGAGAAGAAAATATAGGAGCTCTGTTTGCTGCCACTAACACACTAGAAGTCCTATGGGTGCTGCTGAGAAGAAAATATAGGAGCTCTGTTTGCTGCCACTAACACACTAGAAGTCCTATGGGTGCTGCTGAGAAGAAAATATAGGAGCTCTGTTTGCTGCCACTAACACACTAGAAGTCCTATGGGTGCTGCTGAGAAGAAAATATAGGAGCTCTGTGTGATGCCACTAACACACTAGAAGTCCTATGGGTGCTGCTGAGAAGAAAATATAGGAGCTCTGTTTGCTGCCACTAACACACTAGAAGTCCTATGGGTGCTGCTGAGAAGAAAATATAGGAGCTCTGTTTGCTGCCACTAACACACTAGAAGTCCTATGGGTGCTGCTGAGAAGAAAATATAGGAGCTCTGTGTGATGCCACTAACACACTAGAAGTCCTATGGGTGCTGCTGAGAAGAAAATATAGGAGCTCTGTTTGCTGCCACTAACACACTAGAAGTCCTATGGGTGCTGCTGAGAAGAAAATATAGGAGCTCTGTGTGATGCCACTAACACACTAGAAGTCCTATGGGTGCTGCTGAGCAGAAAATATAGGAGCTCTGTTTGCTGCCACTAACACACTAGAAGTCCTATGGGTGCTGCTGAGAAGAAAATATAGGAGCTCTGTGTGATGCCACTAACACACTAGAAGTCCTATGGGTGCTGCTGAGAAGAAAATATAGGAGCTCTGTTTGCTGCCACTAACACACTAGAAGTCCTATGGGTGCTGCTGAGAAGAAAATATAGGAGCTCTGTTTGCTGCCACTAACACACTAGAAGTCCTATGGGTGCTGCTGAGAAGAAAATATAGGAGCTCTGTTTGCTGCCACTAACACACTAGAAGTCCTATGGGTGCTGCTGAGAAGAAAATATAGGAGCTCTGTTTGCTGCCACTAACACACTAGAAGTCCTATGGGTGCTGCTGAGAAGAAAATATAGGAGCTCTGTGTGATGCCACTAACACACTAGAAGTCCTATGGGTGCTGCTGAGAAGAAAATATAGGAGCTCTGTTTGCTGCCACTAACACACTAGAAGTCCTATGGGTGCTGCTGAGAAGAAAATATAGGAGCTCTGTTTGCTGCCACTAACACACTAGAAGTCCTATGGGTGCTGCTGAGAAGAAAATATAGGAGCTCTGTGTGATGCCACTAACACACTAGAAGTCCTATGGGTGCTGCTGAGAAGAAAATATAGGAGCTCTGTTTGCTGCCACTAACACACTAGAAGTCCTATGGGTGCTGCTGAGAAGAAAATATAGGAGCTCTGTTTGCTGCCACTAACACACTAGAAGTCCTATGGGTGCTGCTGAGAAGAAAATATAGGAGCTCTGTTTGCTGCCACTAACACACTAGAAGTCCTATGGGTGCTGCTGAGAAGAAAATATAGGAGCTCTGTGTGATGCCACTAACACACTAGAAGTCCTATGGGTGCTGCTGAGAAGAAAATATAGGAGCTCTGTTTGCTGCCACTAACACACTAGAAGTCCTATGGGTGCTGCTGAGAAGAAAATATAGGAGCTCTGTTTGCTGCCACTAACACACTAGAAGTCCTATGGGTGCTGCTGAGAAGAAAATATAGGAGCTCTGTGTGATGCCACTAACACACTAGAAGTCCTATGGGTGCTGCTGAGAAGAAAATATAGGAGCTCTGTTTGCTGCCACTAACACACTAGAAGTCCTATGGGTGCTGCTGAGAAGAAAATATAGGAGCTCTGTGTGATGCCACTAACACACTAGAAGTCCTATGGGTGCTGCTGAGCAGAAAATATAGGAGCTCTGTTTGCTGCCACTAACACACTAGAAGTCCTATGGGTGCTGCTGAGAAGAAAATATAGGAGCTCTGTGTGATGCCACTAACACACTAGAAGTCCTATGGGTGCTGCTGAGAAGAAAATATAGGAGCTCTGTTTGCTGCCACTAACACACTAGAAGTCCTATGGGTGCTGCTGAGAAGAAAATATAGGAGCTCTGTTTGCTGCCACTAACACACTAGAAGTCCTATGGGTGCTGCTGAGAAGAAAATATAGGAGCTCTGTTTGCTGCCACTAACACACTAGAAGTCCTATGGGTGCTGCTGAGAAGAAAATATAGGAGCTCTGTGTGATGCCACTAACACACTAGAAGTCCTATGGGTGCTGCTGAGAAGAAAATATAGGAGCTCTGTTTGCTGCCACTAACACACTAGAAGTCCTATGGGTGCTGTTGGGGTGCAATGCTGTGCTAACAGCACTGCGGTTGGTACTACTGCAATACTGTACTAACAGTAAGCACGCACCAGACTAATCCCCAGCAGCAGCTAATAACACACTAACTGTGCAATCAGCAGCAATGAACGATCAATGACTTAGGTAGCAATGGTTTAGCAAAGAAATAGCCAATGGTTTAGCAAAGAAGAGCAAATCTTTCAGTATCAAGCAAAGACAGAATCAGCAGACTAATCTCTCCTAAAGCCGGAACTCATGTGACCGGGGCCGATGGCGTGGCGGCCTTTTAAATGGTGGGGCGTGTACTAAAGCCCCTGAGCTGTAATTGGCTACAGGCGTCCTGCCTGTAGCCAATTATTGCTCTCCGAGTTTCGGGCGCTGTGATTGGCCAAGCATGCGGGGTCACAGTGCATGCTTGGCCAATCATCAGCCAGCAATGCACTGCGCCGGCCGCGCCGGCCGCAATGCATTGCGGGGCCGCTCGCATCACACGAATGTGATGCAAACGGCCCAAATAGTTCTGGGCTCGACGAGCGAGCGAACGCCCGATGCTCGATTCGAACATGGGTTCGAATCGAGCACCGGGCCCATCCCTACTGATCGCCGCCATTACTAGTAAAAAATATTTTTTTTATGAAAATGCCATAAAACTATCCCCTATTTTGTAGATGCTATAACTTTTGCGCAAACCAATCAATAAACGCTTATTGCAATTTTTTTACCAAACATATGTAGAAGAATACATATCGGCCTAAACTGAGGAAAAAATGTGTTTTTTTATATATTTTTTTGGGATATTTATTATAGCAAAAAGTAAAAAATATTGAATTTTTTTCAAAATTGTCACTCTATTTTTTGTTTATACCACAAAAAGAAAGCTCTATTTGTGGGAAAAAAGGGAGGTCAATTTTGTTTGGGAGCCACGTCGCACGACCGCTCAGTTAAAGCGACGCAATGCTGAATCGCAAAAAGTGGCCTGGTCTTTGGCCAGCGAAATGGTCCGGGGCTCAAGTGGTTAAATGCACCATTTAAGGTAAGAGAACTTGCCACTGTAAAAAAGAATCTATCAGGATTGTTGTTATCTGACACAGCCATGACTCCTAGCATTGCTTAGGGTTGCCACTGCTTAATTTCCAGAAAATGTAAGTAAATAAATGTGCCACACTAAAGTATCTAGCTTTCAAAAAAAAATTAATCAACGTGATTTGGGGGCTAGTCTATACCCTCTTTATCAGGGCTTACAATGCTGCTGAAGTTTTTTTACTAACAGAGCTTAACAGATATTTTGTTCAGAAATAAAAATGTAATTCAAGTTTTTTCCTTTACGATATACAGCATTGAAAGCTTAACCAGGTCCTCTAAACTCCTTCAACAAAATATTTCTCTGCATACCCGAACTAGGACCAATCCCAGATCTAGTATCTCCCATCTAAAGCTTCACTCTCAGCACTGAAGGGGAGCCTTGACCTGGTGGTTGCCATCAACTTGTCACCTTGCACATGTGGGTGAAGCTAAAGAACCTAATGCCGTGTACACACGACCGTTTTTCTCGTCGAGAAAAAATAAAAATTTTCCTTTTGACGAGAAAAACCATCGTCTGTGGGCATTTTGTCGTTTTTCTCGACGAGAAAAACGGCATTAAAAACGACGAGAAAAATTAGAACATGTTCTAATTTTTCTCGTTGTTTTTTCCGACATTTTTTCCGCGGCAGTTTTCCCATAGGGAAACACTGCCGCGGAGCCCACAGACGGTCGTTTTAACCGCCGTGAATAATGATCGTGTGTACGCGGCATAAGAGTGGGAAGGAGGCCAGTGAAAGCAAAGGAGGATTCTACGCAAGGTAACATTCGCTGTAATAAAGATATATCAAATGTTGTTATTACATTAAACCAATTTCAGCCAGTTCAGTAAATCTGGCATTGGCAAATGTTCTCTATATCAATGGCAAACAATCCAATAAGTGAACGTGTGACAAATAGTTGGAGAACTTTTCAGTAACTGCTTTTTAACCACTTCAACCCCAGACCATTTTGCTGGTCAAAGGCCAGGCCACTTTTTGAGATTCGGCACTGCGTCGCTTTAACTGACAATTGCGCGGTCGTGTGACGTGGCTCCCAAACAAAATTGACGTCCTTTTTTTCCCACAAATAGAGCTTTCTTTTGGTGGTATTTGATCACCTGTGCGTTTTTGTTTTTTTGCGCTATAGACAAAAATAGAGCGACAATTTTGAATAAAATTCAATATTTTTTACTTTTTGCTATAATAAATATCCCTAAAAAAATATCAAAAAAAAAAAATTTTTTCCACAGTTTAGGCAGATACGTATTCTTCTACATATTTTTGGTAAAAATTATCGCAATAAGCGTTTATTGATTGGTTTGCGCAAAAGTTATAGCTTCTACAAAATAGGGGGCTGTTTTATGGCATTTTTAATAATAATTTTTTTTACTAGTTATGGCGGCGATCAGCGATTTTTATCATGACTGCGACATTATGGCGGACACATCGGACACTTTTGACACATTTTTGGGACCATTGTCATTTTTACAGCGATCAGTGCTTTAAAAATGTACTGATTACTGTGAAAATGACTCTGGCAGTGAAGGGGTTAACCAGTAGGTGACGCTGTAGGGGTTAAGTGTTTCCTAGGGAGTGCTTCTTACTTTAGGGGGATGGGCTGTGTGCAGGAGGGAGCGGCTGCCCCTGTCGCAATGGTTTATTGCAGGGATGGGGGGGGGGGGCACCCAGACCCTAACCGTAAAGGAAAGGGGGGCGCAGTTTGGCATTTTTGCCCTGGGCGCTTGATGACCTTGTCCCGGCACTGGCTGTGTGTGACATGACACTGATCTCCACTCCGACTACACGGAGCGGAGATCAGTGTCATTGTCACTAGGCAAAGAGGGGAGATGCTTGTTTACATAAGCATCTCCCCGCTCTATCTCTCCGGGAGACAATCGCGGGTGTCCCCGCGGCGATCGAGTCCGCGGGACCCATGGTCGGGCTCACGGAGAAGGCGGCAGGGTCACGAGCGCACCTCCGGCGGCGCACGCCGACCACACGGTGGCACCTTAAATGGGACGTACAAGTACGTAGTTATGCCTGTCTCAGCCACTCTGCCGAAGTATATGTACAGGCGGCGGTCCTTAAGCGGGTAAATACTCTTGTAAGACTGATAAATCCACCAAAATGGAGTACTCATGTATTTTTGCTTGAAACACCTAATCTTGTGGAAGGGAAAAATAACTGGATTTTCGCATGCACATGATTTGAAAACAGCTTCACTTTTTTACCGAGCTAAGGGTACATTCATCTGGCACTGACACTCAACAAGCATGCAGGTATCAGATGTCCGATATCCACAGTTTTGCACTGGGTCAGTGATTTACGAAGTAGAGGAGCAGAAGGATAAGAATGACAGTAGAAGAAGGATGACAGCCCTGGATCCTGCACATCCACAAACAAGTCAGCAGTAGCAGCCGCCATATTAATTTTAACATTTTCTTGTTCATTTCTTTGAGACCTGTGTTGTGAATGTTATATTCCAAAAAAACAAAAAAAAATATATTTTAAACAACTATAAATGAACTACTTTAAAAAAATGTTGAATCCTCTTGCCAAAACATTAATACTTTTCATTAAACTAATCTTTTTTGAGCATCGGTGACAACTGGCTTCCAGGTTCCCGGTGGAACTGCAAACAAAAATACACACTACCAGCAAATACGTTTAATTAAAATTTTGCCTATCAATGGTATTTTAGTGATAGTGAATATAATATTCAAATTGGTATAAAAGAATTTTAAAAGTACAGTAGTTAATTAAATGTACATAGGAGATTTTATATAAAAAAATTTTTTTTATGTTTCTAGAAATATTTTTCTTTGTATTTAAATTCTGTCTTGAATAAAAAATATACCGTAACAAAAAATTAAGGTCAGTGAATATAGTTTAAAAAAAACCCTTATGCCGCGTACACATGAGCGGAGATTCCGACAACAAAACCGTGGATATTTTTCCGACGTATTTTTACTCAAACTTGCCTTGCATAAACACGGTCACACAAATGTTGTCGGAAATTCCGAATGTCAAGAATGCGGTGACGTACAATACTACAACGAGCCGAGAAAAAATTAAGTTCAATGATTCCAAGCATGCGTCGAATTGATTCCGAGCATTCTTAGGATTTTTGTGCGTTGAAATTGGATACACACAATCGGAATTTCCGACCACAACTTTTGTTGTCGGAAAAATTGAGAACTAGCTCTCAATCATTTGTTGTCGGAAATACAGCAAATGTCCGATGGAGCCTACACACGGTCGGAATTTCCGACAACAAGCTCCCATCGAACATTTGTTGTCGGAAATGTTGATCGTGTGTACGTGTAGGGCTGGGAAAAAAATCGATTTTAATCTTGAATCGAGTTTTGAGCTCAAATCGATTCAGTTTTGAAGAAAATCGATTTTTTTAGATTTTTTTTTTTCCCCTTCAAAGTTTCCGTAGCAGGACTGCAGGGGGCGTATCCGGAATGGCACTGGGCAGCATTACCCCAATTACATCTACTCGCTGCAGCCGCCGTCTGCCTACCTGATCAGCGTGTCATGCAGACAGACGGCGGCCATTGCAGTGTTCAAAAGCCGCGCCTCCCGAGTCCTCGTCGTCTGTGATAGGCGGAACACTCAATTTCACAGCAGGCAGTATTCAGCCTATCACGGACATCCTCTCATCCTCGTCTGTGTTATGAGGATGACCATGATAGGCGGAACACTGAATGCTGGGAAATTGAGTGTTCCGCCTATCACAGACGAGGAGGAGGCGCGGCTTTTGAATACTGGAATGGCCACCGGTGTAGCAGTAAAATCCGTATACCATGAAAATCTGCATCAGGTACGGGCACAGGGATTGAAGCATGGGCACAGTGAGACACGGGCACAGTGAGACACGGGTACAGTGAGGCATGGACAGTTCAATTCAACTAAGAGTAACCTTAGGATTTTTTGTTGTTTTATTAGCTAAATCCAAATACAGTATTAATAATTTGGATGTTTAACAATCTTTGTTGCACACGGCAAAAAACAACAAAAGGTCACAAGCGCTAAATTGGTGGATAAAGAAAAAAATATAATGGATGATAATAATAATAAGAAGAAAAAAATCCCAAATGTTTTGGGAAGTACAAAGTATCCAAAAGGGGGAAAAAACAGGATCCAGCACAGCAAGAAAAAATCCGTACCCAGAAGTACAAAATACACAACATGCACACAATATAATCCAGCGCTCATGGAACATACATTATTAACTATTGAAAACTCTTGAAGAATTGATAAAAAAGCTTAGTCCATTTATCACAATAAAGAGAGGGATCCAATCCCAAATGTGCAGAGGGCAAATGAATCTTAACTCTCCAGTTGCCAGTGGTGACAAACTTGTTAAACTTGCAGTGACATCCGTGGAGCAAGGAGGGGTTAAAAAGTCAAAACAAAGCCTGTGGCATGATCTCCGTGTGAGCACAGTACCTTGAATGATGGACAACAGGCAGACCAGCGTGTGGAGGGCCCTCCAACCCAAAAGGATGCAGAGCCAGGATCGCAGCAAGGCTGGGACAGAAGGAATCACACACAGAGTTTCAAGAGTTTTCAAGAGTTAATAATGTATGTTCCATGAGCGCTGGAATATATTGTGTGTTTGTTGCACACTGACTTTGCAGTTAGCGAAAGGGTTTGCCTTTGCAATTTTGTTTGTTGATGCACTTTAATTAATATAATAATAAAAAAAAAAATCGAATCGAATCGTAAATCGAGTTTTTTATAAAAAAAATTTTTTTTGGGGGAAAATCGCCCAGCCCTATGTACGTGGCATCACTGTGAAAAAAAATGTTTTCAACTTTGTTTCTGCAAACAATTTTCTTGATTTTACTTTTTTAGTGTGCATAAAGAACAACACATTTATTTTTATTTTTTTTAAGAACAACACATTTAAGTGTGTATGTCAGGGAGGATTCATTTACCCTAACTAAAATGTATAAATACAAAGACAACTCCCTCAAGTCTCTGTTCCTAATACATGAGGCGAGAGAGAGTGAGGCCCCAGTCGTACTTCTGTCGGTCGATGCCGAAAAGGCCTTCGACAGAGTGGACTGGGGCTTCATGTTGGGAACACTGAGATTTCTGGGAATTGGAGAAAAGATGATGCGATGGATATCTGCATTTTATTTTCATCCAACAGCTAAAATTAGGATAAACGGAACTCTATCCCCTTCCCTGGAATTATTTAACGGCACAAGGCAGGGCTGTCCCCTGTCACCAATGTTGTTTGTATTGGCATTGGAACCATTATTGGCTGCAATCCGGGAAAATAAGGACATAAAAGGAGTGAGAGCTGGGGACAGGGAGCATAAGGTTGCCGCATACGCTGACGACGTGTTATTCTTTATCTCCAATCCTAGGACAACTATACCTATCATATTGATGGAACTAAGTAGATATGGGAAAATTTCTAACTTTAAGATCAATATATCAAAATCCGAGATCTTAAACATAACCTTGACAAAAAAGGAGCAGCTGGCAATCCAGCCTGCTTTCCCATTTGCCTGGTGTAAGGAGGAACTAGGATATTTGGGGGTAAAGCTAACAGCATCATGGGAGTCATTGTATGTGGCAAACTACATTCCCATATTAAATAAGGTAAAAGATCAACTTAACTATTTAAGATACAAACCCCTGTCCTGGCTAGGGAGGATAAACGCCCTAAAAATGATTATTCTGCCTAAATTAACATACATATTTCAAATGATCCCAATAAGAGTCCCTCCGGATTTTTTTGCGAAATTAAGTACCTTAGCTTTGAGATACATTTGGAAACACAAGCACCCTAGAATTTCTTATGCAACATTAGTAAAAGGGTCAAGGCTAGGGGGGTTAGCAGCTCCAGACTTTAAGAAGTATTATCAGGCAATCGTCATTTCACGGATAACAGGTTGGATACATAACAAGGAGGGAAAGGGTTGGGTGGAAATTGAAGAAGCACAAAGTAAAGTAGATTTAGGGAAGAGGGTGTGGATCCCACGACAGTATCGGGAACTGGCAAAAAACACAAATCCACTAACTAAACACACTCTTAGGACATGGGACGAATTGAGTAGACTATATTATTGGCAATACAATTCACCTTTAATTTCTTTATTAGACACAAGTTATTTCAAACCGGGGAAAGATGAGCACATATATTTTACCAGATGGGCAAAGAAAGATGAAATATTATTACAGGACGTGATGATGGGAAATAGGTTATGCACCTTCACAGAATTAACACAAAAATGGGGAAGTAGAATATTGGATAGGTGGAGATATACACAAATACAGCACTTTGCACAAACACTCCCCCGGCCACTGCGGAGAAAGGGGGAGATGAACTCAATTGAGAGACTCCTCTCCCCCCCCCCCCCGGTGCTTGAGGCAGAGTGTATCTAAAATCTATAAAATATTGATGGAAGAAATAGGACCTAAATATCCCCCCATCTGGGAAAATGGGAGGAGGAAATAGGCACCCTACAGGGGGAAAAACATAGGAATAAGCTCCTGAAGACTGCCTGCTTTACTTCTAGTGATGTCAAGACGGTAGAGATGTGCTACAAACTAATGGCCAGGTGGTACGTGACTCCGCAGAGAGCAAATAGGCTAAGCACAGGGATCTAGCCAACGTGTTGGAGGGGGTTTGGAGCTCTTGGGACCTTTGCACATCTATGGTGGGAGTGCTGGAAGATCCGGTCTTACTGGGAGAGAGTAATAGAGAACATACATTAAATAACAGGGGAACAGATTCAGAAAGACCTGTGGAAATGTCTATTTCATGACACAGATAAAAAGGCAGCACAATATAAAAATTCCCTGGTACCGCACCTTCTGAATGCAGCTAAAAGTCTGATTCCAAAATGGTGGAAAATCCCTGAAGCCCCCTCAATGAAAGATCGGGTAGCTAAAATAGATTGGCTGAGATCAATAGAGGAAACAATACATAGAAGGGAAGATTCTGTAGAAACATATAACAAAGTATTGGGGAAGTGGATAGAGTTCAAAAAGGCGGGAGAACATATGATGCTGTTGGAGTGCTAAGAGAAGTAAGGGAAATGAGCGAAGGTAGGGCCCTGAGGAGAGAAAAAGAGGAACGTGGTATGAAAGGAACTGATTGTTTCTGGAGGCAACCGGGGGGACGGGGGAGAGAGAGAGAGAGAGAGAGGCGGGGTAGGATGTTCTTTTTTTTTTTTGCTAGGGGAGGGGGAGGGGGGAGGGAAGGTATATGTCTTGATTGATATAAAACAGAAGCGTGAGGTGGAGACACCGATTTTGATATGCTGTAATTTTTTTTAAAACTTATAAATAAAGAGTGAATATACAAAAAAAAATTTTTTTTAAAGTACAGTAGTTAATTAAATGTACATAGGAGGTTTTATCCCCAAATTTTTTTTTTAGGTTTTTAGGCATATTTTTCTTTGTATTTAAATTCTGTCTTGAATAAAAAATATAACAAAAAATTAAGGTCAGTGAATATAGTTAAAAAAAAAACCTTATGCCGCGTACACATGAGCGGAGATTCCGACAACAAAACCGTGGATATTTTTCCGATGGATTTTTACTCAAACTTGCCTTGCATAAACACGGTCACACAAATGTTGTCGGAAATTTCTAACGTCAAGAACGCGGTGACGTACAATACTACAACGAGCCAAGAAAAAATTAAGTTCAATGATTCCGAGCATGCGTCGAATGATTCCGAGCATGCTTAGGATTTTTGTGCGTTGAAATTGGATACACACAATCAGAATTTCCGACTCCAACTTTTGTTGTCGGAAAAATTGAGAACTAGCTCTCAATCATTTGTTGTAGGAAATTCCGACAGCAAATGTCCGATGGAGCCTACACATGGTCGGAATTTCCGACAAAAAGCTCCCATCGAACATTTGTTGTCGGAAATTCCGATCGTGTGTACGCGGCATCACTGTGAAAAAAAATGTTTTAAATTTTGTTTCTGCAAACAATTTTTTTTATTTTTTTAAGAACAACACATTTAAGTGTGTATGTCAGTGAGGATTAATTTTAACAAAAATGTAGAAATATTGCTAAAAAAAAATTTTTAAACAACAGTTAACTTCTTTTTGAGCTACGTGCTTGTAAAATGCAAGTTTTTAAATATAAATATTAAAGCAGCAACCTAACAAGGGTTTAAAATATTTGGTAAAAATTTTCCACTTGCACATAAGCTTAGACAGTAATACGATTCACTTCTTCCTATGTAAGTGTTTTGACACGTATGTTATAAAAATATATTGCCTATTTGAGCTGGGTATATTTAACATATAATTATAATAAAAAAAATTAGTTCTTTAAAAAATTCAAGATGTGTTAATCTTGTCAGTAGTGCTCAAAGCCACAAACAGATTGTAAAGGCAGCATCTGGCCCAAGTGCCACCAGTTGGACAGCCCTAGGCATTGTGAAGTTTTGTGACCTATATTGGTTGTTGTGCATCCCCTGTCTACCACAAGCTTTTTCTATACATTTTATTTTATATATAAAAAAAAAAAATGTTACTACTATTATTGTGCAGCTGTTGCTTATATTATAGGGTGAAAGTCATTTTCTGAGCTCAACCAATACTCAATGTACAAAATGATTGTCTGTGATATTACTCTGTTCACAGTGACATCAAAATTCCCAATGTGCAGTTGCAATCTCAAATAGATTATTTGGTCAGCCCAAGAAGTGGATTCTGTTTCTTGTTCATAGACAACAAATACAACTGAAATGTTTAAATAATAAATATTTAGCATATAAATAATGTGATGAAAAATATGCTATAAAAAAATAGATGGCCCCAGTTAAAAAAAAAAACGGAGAATAGTTAAATGTTGGCCTTGCCCAAAGCAGCCAGAAAACGTATTTCTTTTTTAAATAGCTGCAACCTGATTGGCTGAAATGAAGAACAGCTCCATTTTTTTTTTCTCTAGCATCTTTCTTACAACTATGTACAGGTACCTCTCCAAGAATTATAATGCAATGTCATTATGTTTAAAAGACAACAATGTTATGCATGTGATGTTGGCCTGTCCGTAGAGACATTACATTGTCTGATATGCAGAGACTGATTTACTAAAGGACTTGAAAATAAATTGTGTATACATTCACTTCAGTTATCCAATCATGTGAAATACAGATAGCTGTATATTTATTCCCTCGTACACGATTGGTATTCAAAACGAACACAGCAAATTATTGTGTGCAGATTATCGACTCTTTTAGTAAATCGGCCTCCAGTCTCAATACAGTTAGGCTGCTTTTTCATTCCTTGTGTCCTCACAAAACATGTAACAGCATGAACACACTAATGGGTCTATTTATAATTTTTTTTTCAAAAGATTCACACAACTTTCACCCCGGATTCCCAAATTTTGGCGGTCCGGCTGGAGGTTGTTTGTGGTGACTTGGTGCACCAGCATACCCTGGCGGACACATTATGTGACTACCTATCTTTGGACCGTATTTTGGGATATGCCTGCTATAATATGTCTGGTTAACTAAACCCCTTAGTTGTATGATGGGGCCCTATGCTGACCTTCTATGACACAATTTTACACAATTGGCCCAACAAGACCACTACTGAAGTCCTAAGTGCGGCTGTCCTTTTTGAAATGTTAATTATAGAGTTCATTATCTCTGTTCGTGACGGTCCTCGCCACCTGTTTATGGGCCTGGGTGCACCTGTGCCCACCCCCAGGCTGTGCTTTGCTGTGCCCATGTGATCCACTGTAATATCTGTTGCTCTACCTTGCCTCATTGGTTCCTAAAGAAGCCGTGTTATTGGCGAAACGTTGACCTGGCAGACTGGGTTACCAGAAACATACAGCTCTACAAGGGATGCTATGCTCTAACACCTATATTTATGGTCTTCCGGTACCACAGTAAAGACTATGTATACATTTATTGATGGATCTATTTTAGGCTTGTATGCCTCTGTTTTTATAATCTTTGTACAATAAAATTAATATTTTTAAAATGTTGTCTCCCATACTGAGCCTTTAAAGTCCGGTGAGTTAAACGGGTTTCGGCTTATCTTATTTTTTCCTATTGTTTTTAAAAGACAACACAATAGTTAAATGTTGGCCTTGCCTAAAGCAACCAGAAATCGTGTTTATTTTTTAAATAGCTGCAACCTGATTGGCTGAAATGAAATACACCTCCATTTTTCTTTTCTCTAGCATCATTCTTACAACCATGTACACCTCTCCAAGAAGGATAATGCAATGTCATTATTTTTAAAAGACAACACTGTTTTGCATATGATGTTGGCCTGTCCTTAGAGACATTATATTGTCTGATATTTACAGACTGCCTTACTAAAGGACTTGAAAATAAATTGTGTATACATTCACTTCAGTTATCCAATCATGCTAAAAACAAATAGCTGTATATTTATTTCCTCGTACACATGATCGGTATTCAAAATGAACACAGCAAATTATTGTGCGCAGATTATCAACTCTTAAATCGGCCTCCAGTCTCAATACAGTTAGGCAGCTTTTTCATTCCTTATGTCCTCACAAAATATTTAACAGCAGGAACACACTAATGGGTCTATTTAACCTTTCCCCCCCCCCCACAAGATTCACACAACTTTCACCCCGGATTCACACATTTTCCCAACTGAATTCAAAAACTGAGTGAATCTTGGGTGAAAGTTGTAGGAATATTGGGGCGAAAGGTTTAAAAATTAACCCTAAAACTTATGTATTATTAAAAATTTCCTAACCCGTAGCAACCTACAAAACATTTGCATCTAAAATGTTCCTTTTTTGGGCATAAAATCATATTAATTGTTACATCATTATTGAATATGGAACCATGCAGTCTAGACATATTGAGGGAGATTTGCTACAACTGGAGCTTTGAAAAAAAAAACCTGGAACCTCTTTGGTTTCTATGCAGAGCTGCACCAGATTTTACACGCTCCAGTTTTAGTAAATCCCCCCTATTCAGTCTTAAAATGTTGGTAATTAGATCGGGTTTTTATCATGCAGTATTTGGAAAATGTTTGGAAAACAATCATGACTAAAGCCAAGCTCAACTTTCAAAACACTTTAACACTTTTAGTGCTAAAAGTTAGGATAGTGTGATAAAAATAAACCTTGAAATTAAATATTTGCATGAGCAATCCATAGACACAGCTGTCCCAAGGATTCTGCCAGGGCAACAAACAAGATCTTAACAAATCACATTGGGCACAAATGATAGTAGGGTTTTATTTACTAAAACTGGAGAGTGCAAAATCTGGTGCAGCTCTGCATAGAAACAATCTGCTTCCAGGTTATTTTAGTCCAAGCTTACTTAAACATGCTGATTGGTTACCATGCACAGCTGCACCAAATTTTGCACTCTCTAGCTTTAGTAAATCAACCCATAGGCCATAAAATGTTCTTATTCAATTTCCTTTAGATTTACCTTCAAATATGTAGTGCAAGGGCCTGCCTGATTGCATACAAACTGAAAATGTTTTAGGTTTGACCTCATGTTATATAATTTTGGTAATCTAAAGGAAAATTGTATAATGTATGGCCAGCCTTAGTCTTGTTACAGCATATAATTAATGGAAACTGGAGTTTTGTCATAAGGTGCTGTATTTACATTTCTAGTTTGTTGATAAAATGTGTTACCGACTTTACAGTTCAGCCCTGTAAAGTTTAGCAGAAAAATCCCGTCTTTGAATACAGTTTTATTCGTTGTGTTATTATAGTTTTAATTTGTTGTAAGTTTAGCATTATAATTAATTTAGTTAATTTACCTTAATTTTTAAAATTAATTGGAGATTAACTTTTTTTGTAGATGGTTATTCTATTAGAGTGTTATTTCGATATTAGACCATTATTTATATAATGTTAAATACGCATTTTAAATTGTCAATACCCAGAGCAAGCTGCTCTTTAAGTGATAGTGAAAAAAAAAATGTAGCCTGTAGTTGACATCTGCACAGCACAGTCTTTTCAGTTGCCCTAATTTATTTAAAAATAAATTACAATTGAAACAAAAAAACGGACTTAACGTCCAAGACTGTTAACAAAAATTTGCAACACCACGCTAAAGGTTTAAATGAAATAGTATAACAAAGGAAATACAAAGGCTTTGGTATGGTTTTGTACAATCAACAATGGTTAATTCTGATATGTATTTGTGAACAACTTGAAAAACACTTAAATTGAAAACTCTTGCAAGCAGTTTTAATCGGTATAAGGAATGGTCTATATGCACAAGGATGTTTGGACTGTGAACATTTTGTACACTCTATCTAGGAACAATGAGATGACCTGCTTTCCAAGAGAAATAAAAGAACTCATGATGCATGAAAATGTGTATAAAACATCTATACAGTATCCTCATCAAATATAAATGAAATTAACTTTATTATAGAAATCATTCTGGGAGATTTCTAGGGAAGACAAAAACATACATTTCGACATAAAACAAGTTGGATTATATCGAAGATATCATCTACCTTTCATCTACCAAACGTCTCTCTTCTTTTCTTTATTCCATTTTTTTTGTTTTACTTTTGGAACTTTAAACATCAACCTTTGGGGATTACCAAACAGGAAACTGGGGGAAGGTGAGGATTTTTTTTTTTTCCGGCAACTGGCCCAAGGGTAGTTGATACAAAAAATGAGGAAAATTGGTCCAAGGATGGACAAAATCAAGGGACGATATATATATCTTGATAAAAACCTCTAAATTTGTGGCTTGATCATGGCTTCCAATAAAAAATAAAATAAAATAAAATAAAAAATAATGATCAACAGAGAGCAGATCCGGGCTACCCGCCTGCGTTGTTCTGTTCAATATCACATAACAGAGTCAGTTTACAAAGAGTACATCAAATGGATAAAAGTTTGGATATCAAAATGAAGGTTTGATCCAACTGATATAGATACCGCTTTCAGTGTGCAAATGTCTGTTGTGCAGTCTTTTCCAATATTATCGGTACACAGCCGCTGTCCAGAGAAGTCTTTTTGATTTTTTTTTTTTATAATTTCCAAGTCTGTCCTGGATTTTTATAAAATACTGCTGAACATCCAACTGTTCTCCATAAAGTCATTGGTTAAATTAACACGGTTTTTACTGTAATCTTGGCCAGTACTGAGACATGTCAGGTTCATTCCCGGGTACTTGTACTGGGACTGACACTCCAGGGGAAATGAGACCTAGAAAAATGAATGGAAAAATAAGAGTATATTAATATATCATGCAGAGTTTATCTAGTTTATCACAATACACAGCACATGCAACTTTGTGGTGTTAGGGTATTTGTAGGAACTGTTCTAATTAGGATGCAAGACTTTATTAAGCATGCATGGTTTTGTGGCTTTTCTTTTGCTCTGTTTTATCATATTAGATATATCTGATCTAAAACAAACTGCACATGTGCAGACACTGAGTTGTGTGTTATTGTGTAGCTATCCCGTTCGGCAGTGGCTGTGTTTTGGGGGAGTGGCAGAGAGAGGGTGGAAAATAATGGAATGCCTACCTGTAGAGGTTGTACCAGAGGTGCCCATTGGCTGGCTGTTCATGTGTGTCTGCATGTGGGGAGGTGTGTATGTATCATAGCTCCGCCCATTTACAGATGGACTTGTGGGCAACATGCATGAGTAGGAGGAAGCCTGGCTGGGTACAGGGGGCTGGAAGAAGAAAGAAAAGCAAAATTACTGCTCAGTGCTATTTGTGATGTTTAAATACAATCACTGCACCTCCTGTATCCATCATCTGCCCAGTGGAAAAAAAAAAAACTAACAGTGTGCGTGTGTGTGTGTGTCTGTGACACTGACCTACATATGCTATTGTTGATGTTGATGAGCAATGTGTAACCTCATGACACCGTCTGCTGCTTGGCTTCATCTCCCATGGTGCAAAAGCATTATGGGAGCTCAGAAAGATGTAGAGTAATGCAGGGGTCTCTAATATTTCTAATACAAACTATAAGGATGCAGTGAATATTAACAGTCTAATTGGAAAAGACTTTTAAAAAAGAAAGAGTGGTTTCCTACACCCAGCTGTAATGTTATCCAGCATGGTGCTAGGGTTGTTTCTTGACACAAGTGCAGTTTGTTTTCTTAAAGCTGTTCACAAAGGTTTGCCTTATTGCCCTATATTTGGCTCTCTCCAAAATTTGAGAAATGAGAAGGGTTCAGTTAATTGTGCCAGGATGCCATTACATTTGTTTTCAAAGGACAACTTGCACCTGTGTCAACAGACAACTTATGCTGATACAAGAGAAAATTTTGTGTATATAGTCTATAGATACATCTTACATCATTAAAATAAAAACTGCATGTCATTTTGAACATGGTAACCTCAGTAAAACACCTGCAGTTCACAATTAAATAATTAATGAGAAATGTTTTAAAATGCTTTATCAGTAAATCTGTTACCTGGCTTATTAAAGTAAATAAAGCAGGATTCTTATGCAAAAACCCACTCTGTTAAGTGCCAGCACACAACCTTAATTTGTAAAACTGCACTTTCAGGTGGCCCCTGATAGCCCTGAACCTTGGTGCATGAGCACCATGTAATGCAAACTGAAGTTTAGGGATACTTGCTCTGCAGTCTAATGAGGACTGGTTGAGAAGCACCCATATTGCACTGGGGGGGGGGAGTGGGGGCTATGAGCTGATTTTGTTATTGCATGCTGTGGTTCAGCACCCTTTTGGAGATGTGACTTCACAAACAAAAGTTGTGTGCTGCAATTTTAAGGTGGCTAACTTTGCATAACTATATTGTTCATGGACTACTGTTTTAATGAAAAGTTTACTTTAAGTAGGCACTTGTTAGGGCTCATGCACGCTGGGTGTTTGCTCAACTTCCCTGAATGCCTTTTCTTCTGGCAGGAAAAAAACTGCTTAAAGTCTTGTTTTTTTTTCCTATAAAAATAACAAATATGTTATACTTACCTGCCCTGTGTAGTGCATTTGCACAGAGCAGCCCAGATCTTCCTCTACTCAGGTCCCTCTTCTGTGCTCCAGGCCCCTCCCTCCTGTTGAGTGCCCACATAGCAAGCAGCTTGCTATGGGGGCACCCGAGCCGAATCACAGCTCCCTGTGTCCATTCAGACACAGAGCCCCAGCCCTGCCCCCTCTCTCTCCTGATTGGCTAGCTGACTTTGATTGACTGCGAATGGCGTCGCTGCTGTGTTTCTGGCCAATCAGGAGGGAGAGTCTCGGATGGCCGAGTCATTCGTGGACATTGCTGGACAGAGATGGGGCTCAGGTAAGAATTAGGAGGGCTGAGGGGGGTGGCTGTACACAGAAGGGTTTTTATCTTAATGCAAAACGCTGCACAGGAGATCAGTTTTGACACCAGCCATTGGATGGCTTCACAGTTTCACAGTTTTGTTGAGAGCTAACATAAGCACACTAGTAAGTGTGACAGGTATCATGCAAGCATTGCCTTGAATATACCTGTTTTGGGAAACCGTTAGCTTGGTGGGTTTAGTTCCACTTTAAATTGGCAGGTTTATTTGCACTCTAAGTGCAGGAACCCACATCAACCAATCAGAAGTCGCTCTGCTAAAGTAAGACGAGCATAACCCTTATGATTCATGAACAAATGGCCAGTGTCCTCCATGTCTCCCATGACAAATTTCTTAAGGTGTGGGCCCCGTGGTGGTCCTACGCATTCCCTACTTTACATCCAACTATTCTAGGACTCTAAATTTAATTTGACCCCATTTCCAGCCTGGGGGGCCCTTCTTTCTCTTTCCCACATCCTCTCTGTCCCTCTTTCTGACTCATCACGTTTCTGGGCCTCTTGCCCGCTGCTCTGTTCTACACCTACATGCCCCCCCCCTGTTATGCGTGTCTTGTGTTTTTTTATTATTTTTTTGCTACCCCCGTTCTGTGGACAGCTCCGCTCCCCCTTGTCTACCTTAGTCCCTGGGTCTCAGGGCTCGGCCATAACGCACTGACCCCCGGCCTCGGCTTGCGGGTCGGTGTCAGTTTATAATCTATACCCTCAGAATATGTTTTATTATATACTTTTACCTGAACTTCTATCTTATGTTTCATGTCCATATCCCTGTGTGGGAATTTGTTCTTTGGTTTCCCCCTTTTCATATATCAATAAAAAACATTGTATCAGGAAGTAAGACGAGCGCATTATGGATTTCAATTGGCTGCCATGGATTATTGCAGTTTAAAAATGATAATTACGGTAAGAATATAAATTCTTTATTGAATAAGGTTATATATGTACAACAACTGGGGATAAAGGAAGAATCTAGGGGCTAATTCATGAAACTAAATTTGTATCTCTGTGCCAATATTTATTTGTGATAACAAAAATATATCATTCTCCCTATAGAAAAAAAAAATATCTTTTGACTACCAGGGCCCATTCACACTAGCAATCATGCATTATGTTCTGCAAAGGGGCGGTATGATGCGTTGTTACAATACAACACACTATTTATGACTTTATTTTTTTTTTACTTTATTGAAATGCCACAAAATGACATTTTCATTACATTTTATGAAGCATGTTGAGATGAGGTGTAGTGCATTATAGTGTGCTGGGCTTCCTAAAAAGGGAACACGTACTTTTTTTCAGTACACACCAGTGCAATACATTGGTATAAACTAAAACAATAGTAAGTAAGGGAAATGGCCTCATCTATACATGGGGACTGCATTTGGCAGGGCTACTTAATGCAGCCCAACACACATGATGTCAATGGGCTTACATTTCTACGGTCCATGGTTCGAAAATGAACCGAGGATCCTGATTGGTTTCTTTTTAGCACATCATTTATTATTAAGCCTTTTTGTTTCCCCTACTGAGATTCAGCTGACATTTCTGGATAAAACAAAATAAAACACATTTTCTTATTGGTTACCATTTTTTTTCTCAGTATTTAGCTAATATTATGGCATATAATAAAGAGATATAAAAAGCCAGCAGGCGAGCAGTGCAAGTCCACAACTGAAGTATCAGTTTTGGGGGGATTTGGCTTTTCAGGGAGGTGGGGGACAAAGCAGAATAAATATGAGAGGCGCACAGTTATTTTCATGAACTGTAATCAGTCATAATAGCACAGAGCGGAAGAAATGATAAATACCGGTCTGGTGATGACTCACTCAGGACATTTTTAGTGCCATTTATTTTTGTCGCGGCACTGACAGCCATGTTTCTTGTGTGTGAGCATCACAAATGAGGCTTATTTAAGACTATATGGATTGATTTTCTAAAGGCAAATAAGCTGTTCTCTTTATAAATGATGTTACACTTTGCATGGGAATTTTCCCCAGAGCTTAGTGAATGAAGGGAAACTGGCTTCCATCATCCAACTATGTTCAAGCAAAAACCTTTATTTTTTCTTGCACTTTATTGGCTATTCTTTGCAACATCAAATTTCACCACATTCACTAAGCTCTGGAGAAGTTACCCTTGCAATGTGCAACGTCCCATGCTAAGTGAACAGCCTATATGCCTTTAGTAAATCAACCACATGGGAGGAAATTTACCAAAACGAGTGCACACAAAATCTGGTGCAGCTGTGCATAATAACCAATCAGCTTCTAGATTTTATTGTCAAAGCTTAATTGAACAAGCTGAAGTTAGAAGATGATTGGTTACTATGTACAGCTGCAACAAATTCTGTCTGCACAAGTTTTAGTAAATCCCCCTATGGTGTCTAAGGCTGGCCATACATGGTCGAATTTCGCAAGAATCTTCTTTTGAAAATCAGAAATTTTGTGCGTTTTGTGATCCGATGATGCCACCATTGATTTTTAAATTCGACCAACCAAGCCTACAATATCACCTCCTGTTGCTACAGAAAATAATTTTAGAGGCTGGGAATCTTCTATTCTTTCCGGGAATTTTCTTTTCTTGCACATGCACATTTCTTTTTCGATTACATTTCTCTAACGATTCTACCATCATTAATTAAAAAATAGTTTGCTTTTCAAAAGATTTCCAACATGCCTGATTATTGAAATTTGATGGCCACACGAAAATCGTCTGTTGCTGCAGCCCACTAATGGTTTGAAAGTCGAACAAAAATTCTTAGATACGATTTTCGAAAGAAAATTGTTTCAAAATTCGACCCATGTATGGCCTTAGGCTGGCCATATATGGATCAGTTTTCTTCAGTCAGTGGGTTGATGGAAAAAAAAAAAACTGAACAGATTCTCCCATCCACACAAGCGAGGTGGATGGAAGAATCCTCCCACTGTGCTGTTGTATTCTTACAGCAGGGACTCCTCCAGTTTCCCAATACACCAATCAGCAGCTGCACTTGGGTGGCTACAGTCGCTGATTGAATTAAAAATTTCCAACATCCTCATCAACAAAAGTCGATCTTTAGATCAATTTCTGTTGAGTGGAAAAGGCCATAGACAGGTCGAAATTTGAACAGTCCCTGCTGAACAGGCCACATTTTGATGTATCTATGGACAGCTTTAGTGTGCTGTAGGTCATGGCAACCAATCAGAAAATGTTGAATGAATTTTGCCTGGTTAATATGAAGCCACACTATACAAAATAATGTTTGTGCTATCTGTTCACGGAACATGAATTAATATGACAGCGCCCAATTAATCCTTTCAGACAGTTTTTACTGATAAACCTATTATCCAGATCATCAACATATAATGGGCCTTGCTTATTGACAAAGCAAGAAAACTGAAGATATCTGGGATAGTTTTGTAGGATAGTTCTACTTTGCTACACATAACAGGTTTCCTGGTAAGCCATCCATTGGACATTGTTGGCTTTGGCTGACCACAAGGAGAGGGATCTTTCAGGCCTTCTGGCTAGGTGGAACATGTCATACCCTATGTCAGTGATGGTGAACCTTGGCACCCCAGATGTTTTGGAACTACATTTCCCATGATGTCCAACTACACTGCAAAGTGCATAAGCATCATGGGAAATGTAGTTCCAAAACATCTGGGGTGCCAATGTTCGCTATCTTCGCCCTATGTCCTTATCAGGAGCCTTGCGCCTCAGGGGTTCAGGAAGAGAGCAACCCATTTGGAAGGTGGACAAAGCACGCCCTTAAGTACACTTTTTAGTATGTGTTCAAATGCATGTTTTTTGTACACTTAATGATTTTTGTCTTCTGTTTTCAGCACCACCGCAGAATACAAAAAAAAAGAAAAATCCATGGGACATTGCAAGCAGCCTCTACCCAGCCTAACATGGCTACTGACTAAGTATAGATTGTCATTTGTAACACTAATAATATGGGTACAGTGTGAACTACATCAAGTCTTGTTAAAGTATTTAAACGTGTCTATCAGTATTGATATTTTAAATCTAATGGGGTGATTGTGTAACTTTTTTTACAAAGGGCAACTCTCCTATCACACACCCTCTAAATAAATGAATATGTGAAAAAAAAATCTGTTTTTAAGAATTGTGTTACTTGTGTTGTTACTAACAACTGATTAATCTATTGTGTGTTCTTCAAACAATATCATTCAATTCAAGTGGATATGTTTAGCACATAAAAAAAATAAAAAATTACATGACAACTAAGACAAAATCTGTTTGCTTTACCATTAGTCATACATCAGCTGCATATATCTATATAATAGACATTTTTAAAAAGGACTATCTGCTATGACCATGGAGTGTTAGTAATAACTACTTTTTTATACTGTACTGTTAACACATATGTATATGCATAGATTCATCAACAGGAAAGCACATGTCAATACTCACTTGCATAGGGAGGTTATTTCCCATGGTAAAACTAGGCATTGGTGGCAACGCACTGTATGTGTTTGTAAGTGCTGTGTCTGTTCTTCCCAACATAGAACTCGATGTGAATGAGGACACTGGATAAGAGGAAAAAAAAAGTCAAATTATTATGTGGACCCATCAAATGATCTATTTACCTGTTTAATGACCACCTTCACATTTCTGTCAAGTTATATATATTTTTTTATATATTCAGCATTGTAAATAGTATTTAATAGCTATCTTGTTCCTGTGCACATTAATGGGCTTTTGAAATATTCACCAAATGGGAGTTTAGCTAAATGCCGTGTGTGTTCTTCAATGCCTTTAGGATGAGCACCCAACAGTAGACAATCTTTGTTCAGTTATTGTCCATAAAGAGCGCTATATATTTCACATTGGGCACTTGGATATTTAAAACATGCCTATACTATTTAACTCTACTCCAAACCCCCAACCACAATACAGATAATAAACAGAAATTCTAGTGGTTAGAGAGGTGCCTTACCCTACCTCCTCCACTGCTGGGAGTGGGACCTTCCTGAGCACTGCCATCTAGACTAATAAAGCTATGAAGGTGTGCTACCTGAAAGGGAACCGAGTGCCTCCCCTACCTGCTCTGCTCCCAGCCAACGTATGGCTTCCTAGAACTTCTTGAATTTTGGGTTATGCCTCTTCCAGGAGCAAAAGAAGATAGTGTCGGTGGAGGAAGGACCGATAAGGCAGGGGGTTACCACGAGCTATACATATAGTGATTTTTGTACATTAAAGGATAGATGGTCTGTAAAGGCTGGTGCACATAGCTTGAAACATAACATCTAATGAATACTATTTACAAAACCCGTTATTTCACTTTTCTGTCTTACAGTTTTACCTGTACTGAAAAGTTGGTATTATTCCCCATTCTTCATGCTTACCTGGGGTGGTGGGTTGTGGAATTGGTTGATAGACACTAGTGCTGAAACTACTGCTGATAGGGATGTGACTGGGTGTGTTGCTGGCTTGCCTCCTCTGATTCCGCAACTTTTCTTCTCTTCTCCATTTTGCTCGCCGATTTGAAAACCATACCTAAAAAGTAGAGAAGGTCAAAAAGGTTGACCACCTTTCAACACAGCTAGTGCAAACTGCAACATAACACTGCTTTATGTCTGTGGTCTGTATTTTAGAATTGTCCGTTAATAAGTTGCATTATGCCAAGGAAGAGCAACCTGTTGATCTAACCAATTTTTTGGCATATATCACACATTTCATGGGAATCACATGTTTGAGATCCAACGGCAATGGTACTCTAGTACACTAAGGACCTACATTTTCTGTAATTTAACAGTCCTTATATGATTCAAACTCACTGTAAAATGACAAGCCCAAACTATATTTTGATGGACAATGGCCAATTATGATGAACACAAAAGGCTTTATTAATGTGGTAGAGCTCTTGGGCTCTTACCGTATACCATAAACTGATAACAGCCTAAGGTCAAACCCCCCCCCCCCAAAGAACGAAAAAATACAAAATCCACTAACCATAAAGCAGTATTTAATTTAAATTGTATCTGACCCCAATAACAAAAATGTAATATAATACAGCTTACTAGTACTTAGTTGTGGTGGCTGCAATCGTTTTCATTATTCAGACTTTGTTTTCTTTTATTTTTACCTGGTGATCCTGCCAGTGACACACTTTCTGTCCTTGGGTGACAGTGCTCACTCACTGTACTGTATCTATGGAGGATATGGAGGAGCATCATTGTCACCCAGGGAGAGGAAGTGTGTTAGGACTGTTAAGACTACGGAACACCTTCCCCATAACATAGTGGGGAGATGTTCTGTACTCTATATCAGGGGAAGTCTTATAAAACTGCTGAGATTTCAGTGCAGCACAGACAGAGTACACAAGACATTAGGAAACTCACTGGAGTTCTAGCAGGATCAACAGGTATTTTTTTTAACACTTCTCCAAAAGGATGACACAAAACACTTAATTGGCATATTTAAAGTGGACCATCACTCTCCCAATCAACATTGGTTATTATTTTATTTTTTTGCTAATCTTTTTTTTAGTATATGTCCTGCCGAAGCAAGGACATTGGTTATTTCTTTAATCCTCATGCTGCTAGCATTAGTGAATAGATAGGAAAGTATTTACTTGTTTTAAACTTTTTTTTTACATTTCTGTAGTTACTTCCTTGTTTCTTGCCTAGGCAAATTATGTCATACATCCCAGGAGTCTGCAGCAGAGGAGAAGAGGGGGATTTCTCAGCTAAGCACACCCTCCTGCATGCATGCCTAAGCTAAAGGCAGATGGATTCCAGGAAGTAAATGCTACATGAGTCATTTGCCCTTACTCAAGATGGCCAAGGCCAGAAATGCTAGGGGGTTGTTTTTCAGCAAAATAAAGCATGTATGGGGGAGTTTGCTTTGACTATTAAAAAGAAATTAAATAGCGTTTTTGGTTTGTGGTGCTCAGATGCAGTGAAGAACTTTAAAACACCAAAATCGAGCAATAGGAGAAATCCGTTGTTAGAGTTTACATACTTTAAGCATTTGAAATATTATTCCATCAGGCAAATGCTTAATAATCCACCCTGTCCATGCAATGCCCTAATCTTCATGTGGAGAACTTCTCATGAGTTCCACCGAGATTCCATGTTACAGAATGGAGATAAATTTGTCAGTGGAATGGAAGGACTTTCATCCTCTGCAAACACATGATGAAGTCTATAAATAAAGCTGTGCTTTTCTAGGGTCTTCCTCTCCCATTGAGATGACTGTTGTGCTTGAAAATAAGTGGTGCATGCGTTAAACCGGGGGTCAAACATTTGATTTAATTACATAGTAACCGTTACCTGTATTCTAGCTTCTGGCAAGTCTATTTTGGCAGCTAATCTTTCTCTGGCAAACACATCAGGATAATGGGTTCGCTCGAATTCTGCAAGCACACAAATGAACAGGTTGGTTAAGAAGACTATACAGTTTTCATTATAAAAGATGTTAAACATATCTAATTAGAGGCTCAGCTGTTGTGACCTCTGTTCATATCTTTTTCTAAACTGAAAGTGTTCTGATGAGTGGGTAGGAAAGACGAACTCTGCTTGTGTGGCCTTGCAGAAGGAACAGTTGGCCTAACCGCCTATTTAAAGCAGATGTAAATCCTAAGTGAAAGACATTTTGTTTCAAAATATTTGTTTTCACTTTTTTAATCTTTTATTGCATCACGTTGGGGGATTTACTAAAACTGGAGCACTCGGAATCTGGTGCAGCTGTGCACATAGCCAATCAGCTTCTAAATTCAGCTTGTTCAAATACACTTTGGCAATGAAACCTGGAAGCTGATTGGTTTCTAGGTAGTGCTGCACCAGATTTTGCACTCTCCAGTTTTAGGACCCCCCCATTGCTTCTTCTGCAGCTACTTCCTATGTACATGTGCTCCAGCCATGGCTGCATATCAGTTCCTGTTGGTGACAAAAGCAGACCATGCCTGCGTAATGTGTTGGAATAGCCACGTGGAGTCTCTATCAGAAGCCTGTGTGCCAAGGTGACAACACAGGAGCACAATTGGGAAACAGGCCATTGTGACATTATAACAGTGAAAGACTTTGTTTTAAAATACTTGCTTTCACATTTTTTTATTGCATCACATAGGGGGAGATTTACTAAAACTGGTGCACTCAGAATCTGGTGCAACTGTTCATGGTAGCCAATCAGTTTCTAATTTCATCTTTTTTAATTAAGCTTTGACAATAAAATATGGAAGCTGATTAGTTTCTGTGCAGAGCTGCACCAGATTTTGCACACTCCACTTTTAGGAACCCCCCCATTGCTATGATCTCCTGCAGCTACTTCATATCTGCATGTTCTCCAGCCGTGGCCGCATATCATTTCTCATGGCACATTTCCTGCTGGTGACAAAAGCAGACCATGCATGCTTACATGTTGGAATAGCCACTTGGAGTCTCCATCAGAAGTCCATGGGGTTCATTTACTAAAACTGGAGAGTGCAAAATCTGGTGCAGCTGTGTATGGTAGCCAATTAGCTTATAACTTCAGCTTGTTCAATTAAGCTTTGACAAAAAACCTGAAAGCTGATTGGTTTCTATGCAGATCTGCTCCAGATTTTGCACTATCCAGTTTTAGTAAATCAACCCCCCATGTGTCAGGGTGACAACACAGGAGCACAATTGGTAAACAGGGACAGGTCATTGTCACCCTATAACAGGAAGTGTCTCAACAAGGATCTTCATGGCAAGATCATCTGGTAATATTTTATTAAAAACTGTGGTGTTAAAGAGAACCTGACGTTTGAAATGACATTAACATGTTAATTGTTATATGAGATTTTAGTGATTAGGTTTACATCTACTTGAAGCAAATGTATTTATCACTTTAAATGCTCTTACGTGATTGGTCGCCCCCCATAGATTGCAGTAAGCAATACCTTTTTCTAGTGCTTCTATTTGTTCTTGGGTGAATGATGTTCTGTTTCTTTGCAGTTTTCTTTTTAACTGGAGCCTCATTTGTGCCTCATCTGAATCTTCTCCATTAGAACTGATGGAGTTTGTGTTTTCTCCCCCACCTTCTTGCTGCGGACAGCCATCTACAAAAACAAAAATTTTGGTATTAGACCAACCTTATCATTGGCAAAATATGAAATGCTCAACACAGATATGGGTCATAAAAATAAAGAAAAGTTTCTTTATCGAGTTCTATTTTTTATATAGATAGATATCATTTTGTTCCTGGGACTATATAAATGAAACCTTAATGACCAATTAAATCCATCAACAGTAAACTTTTCAGACAATTTTCAAATATCCAAAATGTTTTCATCAAAGTTGAAGCTAGTAGACCCTAAACAAGTTGCATTTTTTTTTTAAATTAAACATCTACTTTACCAATTACAACAAAAGTGTTAACATTTCTCTTGAGATTATCTGTTGTCAGCAATTGCAATCAATTAAATGTTGATAGGTTTGCAGAAAATGTGATTAAGAACTCAAGCCAAGCTTGTAATCTCCTAAAAGAAATATTTATCTAGATTTTCGATTTGAATTCCCTACAGTCAATTTCATGTTTAAAGGTTCTGAATTTAGAAGTGAGCGCATTGTTCTACAATTTTATTCAACCATTGTACGAGTGTGCAATTCCCTGACACCTATTACAGCGAACAGTTGTAATTATATCATCAGCAAGAACAGCCTGTAATTGCAGAAAATTGAATTTTATATTTAGATAAAGGGACTGTCCATTCTTTGTAATATGGCGTGCAAGGGAAAAGTATGATTTTTTTTTTTTTAAAAATAATAATAAATTAGCATATCATTTTAGAAGATAATGTAGTGACTTTAGTAACACACATATGTAACTTCAGCATCTTTATAATGAGCGTATGACGTTATTGTACCTCTTAAATTTGTTTATTGTCACACCTGTACTTATTTGAATTAATGAGTTTGAGGGTATCAAATGCAGAATATTTTGCCATGGTAAAAGATACAGCATTGGCTAGATCTCCAAAATTCCATATATTCACAGTGGTCTCATCATGCTTGATTTTAGCAATGATTTTACTATTTGCCTCTTTGGGAGCTATTAAGAAAGGTTCATTATGGTTAGATTATCTCTTTTTAAATTTTTTTGTTTTATATTAATCTACAAGCTCTAGTTCGCCATTTTATTTGCTTTTTTTAATTTCACAGTTTTTTAAAAAAATATGTATTTACCATATTAATAAAGCTACAACTATGACTCATTCTACTGGATTAGTATAACATAATAACAGCATTTATAATACAAGCCCCTCCCTTTTTTTCTGAGCATAAATTTAACGATGTTGTGCCAAGTTGCCCTTTTGCTTCCAAAAATTCTCAACTTTTAAAAGCTTTTTTAAAGTGTGACAGCCTATAGATTGCTGAATTATAAATAGCAGCAGCAGGGTGCAATTAGAAAATTGGCCCACTTAGAAGTTTCATAACCTGATTTTGTTTGTAAATTCTTTATAAAAAGGCCATGAGTCTTCGAAAAAGATTTCAAAACAAAATATTTTATTTTTTCTTTTACTGGTTGCACATATCATTTCTGTTGCTTCTGTTTCCTGGGCTGCGGAAAATTTTCAACATGTGGGAAAACTTTCCCAGGCAGGGCAACACAATTATCCTAAGACATTACATACTTATAATTCTGCCCATAGATTACATGTTTTAGTTTTAATGCATAGATTAATGACAAGCAATTATAAATATTTGAGTGTGATGGAAATCTGTATCACAGACCTCAGAAATTTCCACAATACCGGGAAATCTTGGCAACTCAAGTATATCTCAAGTTTGAAAAAAATATCAGTTGCCTCAGTCTAAAGGCTGAAGTCATCAACATCACTAGGCAACCTTTTGCAGAGTTAACAGGTCAGGTCACTTTTTTCTACCCTAGTAGAAGATCTACCAGAGTATGTGTAGATTTTAATGGAAAAGATGCTTGGATATCTTTTTAAAAGACATGCCAGGATCTGGAAACACAATGCCAAGGATTGCTGACTTTTCGCTCAGAGCAGCCCAAAAACTGCTGAGCTCCTTATTTGAAAGAGCCTGCACCTTCTGTAATTAAATATTGTGGGAATTAAGATCAGAGCAATATCCGAGCACAATGGTGGTGCCTTAAAAGGGTTAATAGAATTGTGACAGAATCTGGTGGCGTCTTTTCAAACACGTTGAAATGTTTTAAAACCCCAACATTCTCTTCCATTTAAATCATCAGATTCAACTACAGTTCGGACCATATGGACGTTTGTAGACCTATTGAGATGACCACCAACACTTGAATAGGAGGGGGGCTGCCTTTCAGCAGTGCACAATGGCGGTAGAGTAAGAGAAACTATTAAACACTCGGGCCAGGGGGATTGGCAAACTTCCGTGGGTAGAATTTTCAGGACACAATCAGGATGCAGAACAAAGGGATTCTCTTGAATTTCGCAGTCATCCACATTGTATCACAAGGAGTCCAGTCAACAGACTGTTCAGGCAAGTATGTTAACCTTTACGCTCAAGCATCATTAATCACTGTCCTTGGGGCTGTGCTACTCAAAGCTATATAGGACTTTTTTTTCTTTCTTAAACTTCTATAGGACCAAAAGAGAAAAAAAAAATACCTAAATGAGTCAATGGGATAAGTCCATACACTGCAGCTATTTACTCAGCGGCAGAAAAGAAAAAAAAAGTACTTAGTGGAGCTTAGCTAAGCTCCAGCTCACATGTTAACACACAAGTGTCCTTCTATTTACTCATCAAATCTGCTCTGTGGCTTCTGAAGTGTTCTGATACTAATTTATTGAGTGTGTTTGCTGCTGTTTGTGTATCACATGCATTTTTCCAGCACATTGGAGAATCTCTGTGATCTGTCAGCAGAGATTTCCTTTTCTCCATAGGAAATACAATATTCCCTTCGGAGTGCAGGCACCACGACAAAGAGTCAACAGAAAGTAAAAGTTGCCCTGTATCTTGGCTAAGTATGAAATTTTTGACAAATAGTTCACATCTCCATACTCGTGCTTAGTGAAAAATCTGTGCCTGTATACTAATACTAAGAACTACCATTGTCTTATATCCTTATCCAACCAATATGTCTATCATGTTTTTTAATTGGTGATAAGTGCCACTTGTCTTATAGAAATGGAAAAGTCACTGGAAGTCATAGTGGGACTATAAGTCCCAGCATATCCTTACGATTAGCCACCAGATCAAGCTGGGAGTGTTGGTAGGGCATGTTGTGACTTGTAGACCTGTAACACCCGGCAAGCTGTCATGGCACACCATTAAATGGAAAACAATGTTTACTATGCATGGAGCCGCATACATGGTTCTCCTTGTGTAAATTGTTTTGAGGTTCATCAATAAAAAAAAAATTACATGGCCAAAATATGAACTTTAGGCAGATATAAATAACACAAAATCCGCAAATAATGATTAATACATCATTAAATATATTTTTTAAATGCAAGCAGTGTAAGTACCTGAATCTGACCTGGCATCATCCTCTTGTATGCCCTTTACAGCAGGGCTAGAGTGTTACAGGAAGAAGCAGTACAAGAAGCCAATTAGATCATGTGCTGCCAAAAAGCATGCTGAGAAAACAGAGTGATGGCGAGATGAGCTCATGACTGTAGTGCTTCTCTTTTCACTCAGTTATAGGCTGAGGCAGGTCAAGAAAGACCTGGTCTCACAGGAAGTGGGTTGAATGATACTGGCTACGGCTGTTAAGCAGCAGAAAATGCACTGCAGGGGAAATCTCTGGGTTGACGCTGAATATTGCAGTACAAGTTGGTGTAGTTATTTTATCTTTTAATTGGCTCTTCATTTTTTAATTGTTATTGTTATTTTTGGCTAGAGCTTCACTTTAAAGTCTATTTAAAGTCAAACTTTTTGTTCATTTCAGATAAAGTAGGGAATTGTTCAAATGTCTGTGAGTTTTTTTTTTGCCATCTGTATCTCATTAGTGAGAATTCCCTTTACTTCCTGTATTGCATACACTACAAAAAATAGAAGAAAATCACTCTAAAGTCAAGGAAATCCCCTTTTAGACAGTTGGCATCAGAGCAAATATCCCCAATGGAAGATTTCCCTTCTATTCCTGTTCTGGTGACAACTTAAAATGTGGGATTTCTCCTCACGTTTTGACAGTGGTCACCAGGACAAATGAAGAGCGTGAATTTCCCTAACAGGGACACCGGCAGCAGTAAGACCTGGCAGAGATTTTAATCACTTACCACTATCTAAAGTTAAACAAAAAAAAGTTTTGATACATCTTAAATTAATCAAGCACAGTAAGGTCAGTGGTGTACAGCAGGGGTCTCCAAACTTTCAAAACAAAGGGCCAGTTTACGGTACTTTAGATTTTAGGAGGGTTGGACTATGAGCAGTGGGAGTAGAAAATGTCTTGGTGTCAGTGGGAATAAGCAGTGCCTCCTCTTTGGTATTGGTGGAAGGAATGGTGCCTCATTCTTGGTGCCATTGGAAGGAATAGTGTCTCATTCTTGGTGCCATTGGAAGGAATAGTGCCCCATTGTTGGTGCCTTAGGAAGGAATAGTGCCCCATTGTTGGTGTCAGTGGAAGGAATAGTGCCCAATCTTTGGTGTCAGTGGGAAGAATAGTGCCACATTGTTGGTGTCACTGGGTGAAATAGTGCCCTATTGTTGATGTTAGTGACAGGAATTATGCCTCAGTGTTGGTGTACAGCATTCGTTAATGGCTAATCAGTGTTTCTTGAAAATCTGAAATTAGACTCTTGAAAGTCTGAGATTAGCTACTGTAGTTATTTCTTAAATTATTAAAGAAAAAACGCTACTTTACTGGACTTAAGTGGTCTTTGTATTAAGATAAATGGTGGAAGAACCACCCAATGAATGTGCTGACACGCCCGGTATGGGCCCTATTTTTAGGGGAATCTTAAGGATCTGCTGAGTAAAAAATCATCTCACCTGATTGATTATTTGATTGTTCCCAGAGATCGGCTGGTTAGGACATGTCACCCCATGTACCTACAAACATGTGATCATTCCTGGATTGCCTGATGATTGTCTTTGAGCACAATGTTTTTATACACTTTATATGACTCCTACTTTGTACATAAGCAATTTTTAAAGTACCCATAGCAACTAGTCAGCAATCATCCTTTAGGCCCCTTTCACACGGACGGATAAAATGGTGCTTTTAGCTGCGGATTTTCTAGTTTTCTACCGCAGCTAAAAGCACACAATGCTTTCCTATGGCCCCATTCACACACAGCGTTTAGCTGCGATTTCGTTACATGCGGTTTGGTGCGAATAGAAAAAATAGAATTGAATGCGTCCAGGTGCGATGTAGCGCAGCTATCTGCACATAAATGCAGGTAATCACAGTGCACTGTGTCAGCTGTGGATAGCAGCGTGAACAAAAGAAAAAAACAACAGGAAGCACATCAAAATAAAAATGGTTGCTATGGGGATGACCATAATGGCCAACCGCAGCTAAACGCAGCCGCATGTAAACGCACGTAAACGCAGCTAATCGCAGTGTACAAATGCAGCTGATCGCTGTGCCTGGGGTCTTGAATTTCAAAAGAAAGAAACATGCTTTTAACTGCGGCAGAACAGCCGCCCGTGTGAAAGGGGTCTTATTGTTCTGACTCCTCTTCCCATCATCATCATCATTGCGCAGTCAACAATCATTTAATGCAGAACCTAATACAAGACAAATTAAACTCCATCCATTACAGACAGAAGGAGTCAATATCAGATACTGCAGGCTAACAGAACATATGGCATATACCTTAAATATGTCATTTTATAATTGTTTATTGTAGGCTTCATGAACATATGTACTTTGTCTTAAATGTGGCATTTTCTTAGTTATTTACTTGTCTTTGATTTAAAGGAACCATGCCAGATTGAAGACTGTACCTCAAAAGATTCTTGGTGGTCTCTTAAATCCAAAAATCCCCAATTCTCTTATCATTTCCATCCTAGTAATTATTAATGTAGTACCAATCATTTTATCATTGTTAATTTAGGAGAACCTGTCATGATGGTAGAAACCTTTCAAAACTCAGATTCAGTGCTGGAAACCTCCCTTGCCCAATTCTGAAAGCTGTGTTAGTCAAGAGCGGGCATGTTATCACTGTGCATGATGCTTCATAGGTCTTCCCTGGAACTAACCTCCACAATTCAAACAATGTCACATCCAGCCATGGATCTCATGGGGGTTGATTTGCTAAAGAAAAATTGAGGTTGTTAAATTACCAACGTCAATTTTAGTAAATAGGTGTTCGTTTAGTAAACTGAGAATTTTTTTCTCAGTTCAGTTCTCGGCAGTTCTCCGAGGAAAATTACCGTATTTATCGGGGTATAACACGCACCTTAACTTTAAGAGGGACGTTTCAGGAAAGAAAAATCCACAGCCCCCTGTGTATAACACGCAGGCACAGTTTACCCTCTATTTTCAGGGTAAAAAAGTGAGCGTTATACGCCAATAAATACAGTATCTTCTCTCCAGCCGTTTTATTAAACTGAGAACTTCAGTTCTCAGAGGGAGAACAGAGGGGAAGTGTTTCCTCTGAAAACTTCCGAGATCTGTGTAAAAGTGGGTGGTTGGTGTTCAAAAAGTGAAACTAAAGTTTAAAAGAACATGTAATTACATGTTTTCAGACATGTGATAACTATATATATATATATCCTGTATGTATACACATGTGTGTGTGTATATATATATATATATATATATATATATATATATATACTGTATATATATATATATATATATATATATATATATATATACATATACATATATATACAGTATTCACACACATATATACAGTATTTATATATATATGTATACACACACACACATATATACAGTATTTATATATATATGTATACACACACACACATATATACAGTATTTTTATATATATGTATACACACACACACATATATACAGTATATATGTATATATACACAAACACATGAATGTTTTTGTGTATATATGTGTGTGTGTGTGTGCATACATATATATAAATACTGTATATATATGTGTGTGTGTATACATATATATGTAAATACTGTATATATGTGTGTGTGTGTATATGTATATATATACATATATATATATATATATATATATATATATATATATATTTATATATATATATACACACGTATATATACAGTATATATATAATATATATATATAGACACACACATATATACAGTATATATACAGTATCTATATACACACACGTGTGTGTGTGTGTATATATATATATATATATATATATATATATATATACTTGTATAAAGTATTGGCACCCCCAGATGTTTTGGAACTATATTTCCCATGATGCTCATGTACTCTGCAGTGTAGTTGAGCATCATGGGAAATGTAGTTCCAAAACATCTGGGGTGCCAAGGTTCGCCATCACTGCCCTATACCCAATCATGTGCGAATGTACATTTTTTTTGCTAAGTGAATGGTCTCTACTCCTTTAGTAAATCAACATCTAAGTGTCAGGTGACACTATATGCAAGCTTCCTTAAAGGACCTTGTTATGAATCAAGCCAGCAGCATGATGACATCGTGAACAACCATTTGATAAATAAGTGCTGCCATTTTATTGAATCCTTTAAAGCGGAGGTGCCGCGGAAAAAAAAATATTAAAAGCCAGCAGCTGCTGACTTTTATTATATGGACACTTACCTGTCCTGGAGTCCAGCGACGTCCGCAGCAAAGGACGAGCAATCGCTTGTCACTCTGCTGCCCCCACCGCCATCCTCGGTGAGGGAACCAGGAAGTGAATCCTTACGGCTTCATGCCCGGTTCCCCACGGCGCATGCGCGAGTCGCGCCGAGTGTCTCCCAGAACACAACGGGGAATCTGCGGGAAGTGACGTGCTTCCCGCAGATTTCCCGAAGAGAGGACTCCCGGAAGTGGGTGCAAATACCTGTCTTAGGTGTCAATTGTGACACCGGAGGGGGGGAGGGTTCCGATCAGCGGAAGTTCCACTTTAGGGTGGAGCTCCGCTTTAAGAACCTGGCTTGTTCTTCCCACCTTACCTTTTGAGCATCCCTATTGCATAGTGAAATCCCCTCTTACATTAACCACTTCCCGCCCGGCCTATAGCAGAATGACGGCCAGGCGGTGGTTTCGTTATCCTGCTGGGCGTCATATGACGTCCAGCAGGATAACAGCCGCCACACGCACGTAGGGGCGCGCATCACGGTGATCGGTGGTACGGTGTGTCAGTCTGACACACGGCTACACCGATCTCGGTAAAGAGCCTCCGGCTGAGGCTCTTTACCACATCATCAGCCATGTCCAATCACGGCTGATCACAATGTAAACAGGAAGAGCCGCTGATCGGCTTTTCCTCACTCGCGTCTGACAGACGCGAGTAGAGGACAGTCGATCGGCTGCTCTCCTGACAGGGGGGTATGTGCTGATAGTTTATCAGCTCAGCCCCCCCCCCCTCGGATCACCGCACAGGACCACCAGAATGCCGCCCAGGACCACCAGGGATGGGCATCCACACTGGACCACCAGGTATGCCCCCTAGACCACCAGGTAATGCCAATCTGTGCCAAGGCAGCTGCCAATCAATGCCCAAGCAGCTGCCAACCAGTGCCCACTCAAAATCCCTGCCAGTGCCCACCCAAAGTCCCTGCCAGTGCCGGTACCACCAGGGATACCCATCAGTGCTGCATATCAGTGCCCATCAGTGCCATGTATCAATGTCCATCAGTGCCCAGCAGTGCCGCCTATCAGTGCCCAGCAGTGCCGCCTATCAATGCCACCCATAAGTACCCACCATTGCAGCCTTTCAGTGCCCATCAGTGTCGCCTATCAGTGCCAATCAGTGCCCACCAGTGCCACCCATGAGTGCCCATCAGTGCCGCCCATCAATGCCCATCAGTGCTGCATATCAGTGCCACCCAACAGTGCTGCCTACCAGTGCCCATCAGTGCCCATCGTCAGTGCCCGTCAATGCCACCTCATTGGCGCCACCGCCTTATCAGTGCCCGTCAGTGCCGCCTTATCAGTGCCCATCAGTGAAGGAGAAAGCGTACTTATTTACAAAATTTTATAACAGAAAAAAAAGAAAAACTAAAAAAAAAATCAAAATTTTCGGTCTTTTTTTATTTGTATACCAAAAATTAAAAGCCCCAGAGGCGATCAAATACCACCAAAAGAAAGCTTTATTTGTGGGAACAAAATGATAAAAATTCTGTTTGGGTGCAGTGTAGCATGACCGTGCAATTGTCATTTAAACAGCGACAGCGCAGAAAGTTCAAAATTGGCTTGGGCAGGAAGGGGCGTAAGTGCATGGTATTGAAGTGGTTAAAGGGCCAACAGGGGACTTCGGGGGGTGGGCCAAACCTAACGTTAAAAGTTGAAATGGCTTATGTGTCTCTGAAGACATGCTGATAGGTTAAATTGTCTAAACTGGCTTTAGTATGTGTATGAATGTGAGTTAGGGACCTTAGATTGTAAGCTACTTGAGGGCAGGGACTGATATGAATGTATAATACATGTGTAAAGAGCTGCATAAGTTGACAACACTATATAAGTACCTGTGATAAATAGATAAAATAAATGAACAGCTACCTATATCTGTGCATATCTGAATGTTCTGATTATCTTAGAAGTATTTTTTAACTAAAGGCATATATATTATGCTTAGCTTAAAGTGCCCAGATTTGTGACAGATTAATAAAAGGTAAATGTATAGGTAGTCGGTATATATATATATATATATATATATATATATGTAGCGGGGTGTTCCCCTTTAATGCAGAGAGACAAGAAGTTCCAGGTGAGAGGTGAGTCGGGAGGAAGTAAAGAGACATTATGGAAGTGAAAGCAGAGGAGAGAGAGACTACATCTCCCAGTACATCTTGCAGCACCCAGGGTGCATTGCTCCAGAACAGAGACTGCTGGGGCAGACTTTATAAAGGGGAGGCGGAGTTTTGGTCGGCCTTTTTGGACACCCCTCTCCTAGCAAGAGGATCTCTGTGCTGAACTGCTGTGTGCACAAGGCCTGAAGCCTGGGCCGTGTGCTCCTTTCCAAAGAGCCCTCTGCCAGCCTAGCAGAGCCTTAGAGACATCTAATCCTCCTTGCTGCAGTACACCAGAAGGATTGAAGACTTGGATGTCGGTGGATTCCTGTTCCTAGACGAATCGATGGAGGAAAGGGACTTGGACTTGTCCAGGTGGTGAGAGCTGTTTAAAGACAGATACTTTATCTTTACTATTCATTGGGATTACAAAGTTGTTCTTCAAGTGCACCACCGAGAGATTGCTAGCAAATATTGTTTCACTGAACTTCCATTTAGATCAGTCAGGCCTGACTGCATAGGTAGACATTGCTGGGTGTTAGTCTACCCATGAGGGGAAGTAGCTGTAAAAGGGCAGCGCTAGCAATACTTTATTATTCTGATTACTCTGTTTATCTTTATTACTGTTTGTTGCAGGGATCTGCAACTTGTTATACTGTTGTTTATTACTTGCCCATTAGCCTCAGTAAAATATCTGGGTAAAGTACATTTGGTGTCAGTTCCGCTTACTTTAATAGGAGTTTTAAAGTATATTCTGTGTATGTTTGTTATAGGACTGCGTCACCAACAGTTGCGATCACGCTGTCCTATCTCTCTATCACCAGCTGTGCCACGGGAGGTTAGAGCCGATTGCCGGGGGTTGACAGCGGTGCACTGCAGGGCCCAAATCAATATCAGCGGCTCTCTTAACTGGGGGTAGCGCTACACGTGGGGGCTCGAGTCCGGGATCCTTGTACGTTGTACGCTGCAATCAAGCCGGTCAGAAGTACCAGCATGGACCCGCTGGCAATGTCACAGTGGTGCGCAGCGATTGGCGCCGATCCAACCGCGGCGGTAGTCATTGTACTCCCGGGGGAAAGATGGAAGGAAGAGGAGATAAAACAGCTCGTATTGTTACTGTCTCCGAGCCACAAAGCATGGGTGATGGATTTTAGGCCAGATCCAGTGATCTCGTTTACATACGCACTGGTAGAATGGAAAAACGAAATCCCAGAGCATTTTAAAAGTCAGAGTATACAAGCCATAGATAATCAGATCTATCACTTGATACATACGCTGCCAGTGAAGGAAGAATGGTTTCAGACACCAAAGCCATCACTCCCACAATTATCTCCACCACTATCCCCTAAAGCAGAAAAGCTTAAGGAACTATTAAGCCCGGGATCACCGCTGGCCGCTATAGGGCCTGAATTGTTGAATGCTCTAGGAGACCTTGTAATTAAGTGCCAGAAAAGCAGTACGGTGCATGTGGAGGCCAGTTACCGGAAGCTTAGCACCTTCTCAGGGAAGCTCCCCGTCCCTGCGGGGGAGGAAGATTTTGACACTTGGGTGGAACAGGCATTGCAGGCAGTAGAAGCATGGGAGGTGCCTGAGGCACAGAAGAGACAGCGAGTCTTAGAAAGTCTGAAAGGTGCCGCGGCAGAATCGGTGAAGAGCTTCCGGTTTGGAAATGAAAACTGTACAGCTCAAGATTGCCTGGCCATGCTGCAGGAAGAGTTTGGTCAGCTGGAGAAGGTGTCAGAGATGATTTATCAAATTGAACACACTCTCCAGCAGCCGAATGAGAAACTGTCAGAATATGTTAGAAGGCTGAACAGGCCGTTATGCAAGATTGTACTGAAGAAGGGAATGCTGCCCAAAGATGCAGATGAAGCACGCATGAAGCAGATCATGAGGGGAGCGCGGCGCTCAGACCCGGTCTGGCTGCACCTGAAAACCTCAGGAGGAGGAATGTCACTAACCTACTCTGATCTAATAAAAATTATTAGGGACGAAGAGGCGCTGGAGGAAGATCAGCAGGTGGCCAAGGCGAATGTCACACCTGTACCAGTGTTGGTCCATTCGGTCAAGAGCCCAGAAAGAGATGCGGAGGTTGACACTCTGAAATCGCAAATGGCCCAAGTGTTGGAGATGCTGACCTCTTTGATGGAGAAAGATCAGAGAAGACGAGAGAAACCAAGCCCAAGAAAGGAGTTGTTCCCGAACACCTCAGCACCGGCCTCCCTACAGGACCGAGAAGAGGTGATTTGCTATAACTGCGGAGGGAGTGGCCACTTTGCTAACGTATGCTCCAGCCCAAAGAAGAAGAGAACAGATAATTGCAAGCCGGCGGGAAACTCCAAAGGGCCCCGGTGAAGGAGTCAACCGGGTGCCCATCATCTTCAGTGCGCTCCAAACTAAAAAAAAAGGCCAAGAATGGAGGAGACAAAACTCCTAGGAGGAGGTATAGTACACCCCCACCAAGATGTACCCCAGAGGGAGGGGGCAAGACCCCTCAGTGGAAGTACAGCACCCCAAAGAAGGAACATCCACCTAAAAGGAACAATAACATCCCTCAGCGGGTTTGTGCCCCCATTGAGAGGGAGAAAGTCAATGCATGCCAGGCTCAGGAAAAATTAAAGTCCAAAAGGAGCAGGGCAAGGGTCGAAAGCCAAAAAAAAGAGGTGACCCCAGTCCGGCCATACCCAAAGGAACTGGTGGGCCCGTCTCCTACTGTGCCCATTCAAGTGGAAGGAGTCTATACTAAAGCTCTTTTGGACACCGGAGCACAGGTGACTTTACTATACCGGGACTTCTATGATAGGCACTTGAGTCATCTGCCTATCCAGAAGATAGAAGAGCTGGAGATATGGGGACTTGGAACCCAGAGTTTCCCTTATGATGGGTACCTGCCCATAAAGATGACTTTCGACCCATCCGTGGCTGGGAAGGCTGAAGTGTTTGACACCCTGGCAGTTGTGTGTCCCCGGCCGCCTGGAGCCAGCAAGATTTCCCTGATCATTGGGACAAACACGGATCTAGTCAGGAGACTCCTGACCCCTCTCATGAAAGAGAGAAACCATTCAGCCACCAAAATCCATCCCATGCTAAAGACGGCCTACCAACGACTGGTCTTAGAGCAGAAGACCCCGGGAGAGGGGATAGGGAAGGTGTGGAGACTTGGCAGAGAAGGAGTAGTACTACAGCCCGGAGAAGTAACCTGTCTTAGGGCCACTGTGAAGCTTTCGTGGGAACAACCTGGCCCCTTTGTCATGCTGGAATCAGACCCAAGGGAAGAGTCCTCAGGCCTGGAAGTGTTACCAGAAGTGATTCCGTTCAAGGCCCTGAAGAAGGCCCATGGCAGAGTTCCGGTGAGTGTTAGGAACACTACGGGAGGACCCATGGAGATCCCTGCCAGAGTGTTGCTTGGTCAGGTGAGCCCTGCTGCCCCGGTCACTTGGTCCGAAGTCAAGGGGACGGGTGACGGAGGAGATGTTTGGGAGAAACTGTCCGTGGAAAACCCGAACCTACCCAGGGCTTGGAAAGAAAGAGCCAAGGCCCAGCTGACCAGGTGGGAGAAGATCTTTTCCGAAGATGAATTCGATGTGGGGTGTGCAAGAAGTGCCACCCATCGGATCCGCCTCCAAGAAGATAAGCCCTTCCGAGAGAGGGTCAGGCGGGTCCCCCTGGCAGATCTGGAGGATCTGAGGGAACAACTTGTAGAACTAAAGAAGACTGGTGTGATCCGGGAGTCTAGAAGTCCCTATGCCTCCCCAATCGTGGTGGTCAGAAAGAAGAATGGGTCGTTGAGGCTTTGTATCGATTACAGGACTCTCAACAGGAGAACCATCCCTGACCAATACACCACGCCAATGATAGAAGATGCCCTACAAAGTTTGTCTGGAGCCAAATGGTTCAGTGTGATGGACCTCAAGAGTGGGTACTATCAAATCCCTATGCACCCAGAAGACAGGGAGAAGACAGCCTTCATAACCCCGGTGGGATTCTTCGAATTCAATAGGATGCCTCAGGGTCTGTCTGGAGCTCCTGCTACCTTTCAACGCCTTATGGAGAAGACTGTTGGAGACATGAATCTTATAGAAGTCCTTGTGTACTTGGACGATGTCATTGTCTTTGGAAGAACCTTGGAAGAACATGAAGCCAGGTTGGAGAAAGTATTGAGAAGACTCAGCGAAGAGGGACTTAAGCTTTCCCCCGAGAAGTGTCGGTTCTACCAGTCTTCTGTGAACTATCTGGGGCACATAGTGTCTGAAGAAGGGGTGGCCACAGATCCTGAGAAGTTGGAAGCAGTCACTTCCTGGCCACGACCCACCACAGTAACAGAGCTCAGATCCTTCCTGGGGTTCTGCTCCTATTATAGGAGGTTTGTGGAGGGGTTTGCTCGGATTGCCCGCCCGTTGAATGAATTGCTAAAGGCAGAAGGGGAAGAGGATGACTCAGGGCCCAGGAGGCCTGGTGAGTCAGTTCAAGATCAGTGGAACCCAAGGTGTGAAGAGGCCTTTCATGCTCTGAAGAGGAGCTTAACCACTGCCCCAGTCCTGGCCTACGCCGACCCTACCAGACCTTATGAATTACATGTGGATGCCAGCCATGAGGGTCTAGGTGGTGTACTCTACCAAGAACATGAAGGACAACTGCGACCAGTGGCCTATGTGAGCAGGAGCCTGACCCCCTCAGAAAAGAATTACCCCACTCATAAGCTGGAATTCCTGGCCCTCAAATGGGCGGTAGTAGACAAGCTAAAAGACTACTTGTATGGGACAGAGTTTACTGTGAAGACAGACAACAACCCCCTGACCTACCTCTTCACCACCGCGAAACTAGATGCCACCGGACACAGGTGGTTGGCCGCATTGTCTGGATTCAACTTCAGTCTGAAGTACAGACCAGGAGCCGGAAATAGGGATGCAGATGCCCTGTCCCGGAGGTCTCATGCCACGACAAATGACTGGGAAGATTGGACCCAAGTGGCACCGGACGGGGTGCGGGCCCTTTGTCAAGGGGCTGAATTCCAAGCCAGAGGAGGCTCCAGAGCAGAAGAAATAGGGGTTACCATGGTAGGAGTCCCCAAACACTATTGTGGGGTAACTCAACTGGAGGAAGACAACCTACCGAGACTGTCCAAGAAGGAGTTGAGGTGTGACCAATTGGAAGACCCCATGGGGAGATTGGTCCTCGAAGCCCTGGAGAATCAGGATCCCAACAAATTCCTACAACACCCCTCAAAGGAGGCTCGCCTGTTGAGGAAGGAATTGGACAGGCTACAGGTACATCAGGGAGTGGTCTACCGAAGGGGCCCCTCTGATGACTCAGAAGATAAGTGGCAGTTATTTCTTCCAGAGAAGCACCGAGAGACTGTACTAATTGCCCTGCATGACCATCATGGTCACCTAGGGGCAGAAAGGACCTTCCAGCTTGTCAGAAATCGGTTCTATTGGCCCTGCATGAGGGCAGAAGTAGAGGAGTATTGCCATTCCTGTGCACGATGCATTCAGAGAAAGACCCTACCCCATCAAGCTGCCCCAATGGGCCACTTACAGAGTCAAGGCCCAATGGATCTGGTATGCATTGACTTTCTCTGCCTTGAACCCGACCTGAGTGGATTGGGGAATGTTCTGGTAATAACCGACCATTTTACCCGCTATGCTCAAGCTTTCCCAACCAAAGACCAGAAGGCATCCACCGTGGCCAAGATACTTATGGAGAAGTATTTTGTCCATTACAGACTACCACAGAGACTCCACTCAGATCAAGGAAGGGACTTTGAGAGTCGGTTGATCCGAAGACTTTTGGATTCATTAGGAATAAAGAAGACCAGAACCACGCCTTACCACCCACAAGGAGATGCTCAGCCGGAGAGATTTAACCGGACCCTGCTCAACATGTTGGGAACCTTAGAAACAGAGAAGAAGCAACACTGGAGTCAGCACATATCAGCCCTAGTACATGCCTATAACTGTACCACAAGTGACGCCACTGGCTACTCCCCTTATCGACTTATGTTTGGGAGAGAAGCAAGGCTACCTGTGGACCTGGCCTTTGGCACTTCTATAGACAATACCTCAGCTACATCCCACAAGGGATACGTGGACAGACTTAGACGTAGCTTGCAGGTGGCCTATGAACAAGCCCAGGCGGCTTCGGATCAAAGGGGGGCCCGCAACAAGAGAAATTTTGATCTGAAGGTTCGAGTGCAAGATCTGCAGCCGGGGACCGAGTACTGCTACGCAATCTGGGGGTCCCTGGAAAACACAAGCTTGCCGACAGGTGGAGATCTGAGCCCTATGTTGTCTGTAGGAAGTTGCCCGGTTTGCCTGTCTACAAACTAAAGCCAGAAGGAAAGGTGGGTCCACTGAAGATGTGGCATCGGAACCACCTGCTCCCACTTGCTGAGGCAGTCAGAATACCTCCCGTGAGAGACTCCCCTGAACCGGCCTCTATCCTGGATATTCCTAGGCCGAACACTCGGTCCCAGACCTCTCGAGCCAAAGATGGGGAGGCCTCCCAATTGAGTACAGAAGAAGGTGGAGAACTGGACTGGCTGTGGCCTCCCTCGACTCTGGGAACGTCCGCCATAGATCTCCCAAATGGAGGGGATACCCCAGATGCAACGCTGAATCCGGAGGCTACTGAATTCATACCCTTCAGTCCCTCAGCTGATTACTGGGAAGATGTTCCTGACACTTGCGCTGAGGAGGACTCTAGAGATTCCATACATCAGTCGACTTCTGAATCAGAGGTTCCAGAACCAGCAATGTTACCTGAACTTACTCCTGAAGAAGAGCCTGTGGTGCCAGAGTCAGAAGCACCAAGAGAGCAGAGGGCTCGCAGAGTCATCAGGCCTCCCAAGAAACTAACTTACCCCCAAATGGGGACGAGCTCAGAGGACTCTGTTGTAACGGCTAGGAGAAGTGTTGAACAACCTGATCCTTCCACCGTCCATTTGGTGGAGGGCAACCCCAGCTCACTCTCTGGCACAGTTAGGCAGGCCACTCATGGTAGTGTGACCTGTGGGCAAGAGAGTTCCATCCCAAAGTTTTGGTGGGAATTCCCTATGCCAACATCATGCTCGACATTGTCCAAAATGGTAAACAGTATTTGTTGAAGTTTATCTTTGGGGACCAAAGAGTTCAAGTGGGGGGAGTGTGTAGCGGGGTGTTCCCCTTTAATGCAGAGAGACAAGAAGTTCCAGGTGAGAGGTGAGTCGGGAGGAAGTAAAGAGACATTATGGAAGTGAAAGCAGAGGAGAGAGAGACTACATCTCCCAGTACATCTTGCAGCACCCAGGGTGCATTGCTCCAGAACAGAGACTGCTGGGGCAGACTTTATAAAGGGGAGGCGGAGTTTTGGTCGGCCTTTTTGGACACCCCTCTCCTAGCAAGAGGATCTCTGTGCTGAACTGCTGTGTGCACAAGGCCTGAAGCCTGGGCCGTGTGCTCCTTTCCAAAGAGCCCTCTGCCAGCCTAGCAGAGCCTTAGAGACATCTAATCCTCCTTGCTGCAGTACACCAGAAGGATTGAAGACTTGGATGTCGGTGGATTCCTGTTCCTAGACGAATCGATGGAGGAAAGGGACTTGGACTTGTCCAGGTGGTGAGAGCTGTTTAAAGACAGATACTTTATCTTTACTATTCGTTGGGATTACAAAGTTGCTCTTCAAGTGCACCACCGAGAGATTGCTAGCAAATATTGTTTCACTGAACTTCCATTTAGATCAGTCAGGCCTGACTGCATAGGTAGACATTGCTGGGTGTTAGTCTACCCATGAGGGGAAGTAGCTGTAAAAGGGCAGCGCTAGAGTTGCATAGCAATACTTTATTATTCTGATTACTCTGTTTATCTTTATTACTGTTTGTTGCAGGGATCTGCAACTTGTTATACTGTTGTTTATTACTTGCCCATTAGCCTCAGTAAAATATCTGGGTAAAGTACATTTGGTGTCAGTTCCGCTTACTTTAATAGGAGTTTTAAAGTATATTCTGTGTATGTTTGTTATAGGACTGCGTCACCAACAGTTGCGATCACGCGGTCCTATCTCTCTATCACCAGCTGTGCCACGGGAAGTTAGAGCCGATTCCCGGGGGTTGACAGCGGTGCACTGCAGGGCCCAAATCAATATCAGCGGCTCTCTTAACTGGGGGTAGCGCTACATATATATATATATATATATATATATATATATATATATGTATATAGATAGATATATATCCTGGACAGGACTCTTGCATCTGATCTGCATTGAGTTTACATGTTCTCCTTGTTCTTGAGTGGGTTTCCTATGGCACTCTGGTTTCCTTCCACACTCCAAAGATATGCTGGTAGGTTAATTTGCTTCTGGCCAAAGTGGCCCTAGTATGTGTGTGTATGTGTGTGTGTATGTGAACTAGCGACTTTAGAATGTAAGCTCCGTGAGAGCAGGAAGTGATGTAAATGCACGGTATGTAAAGCGCTGCGTAAATTGCCGGCGCTCTATAAGTTGCTGTAATTTTAAAAAACTCAGTGCATATATATATATATATATATATATATATATATATATATATATTTATCAGTTTGATTAAGATGATTGGGTATATTTTGCCCTGTTAGTAGAAATTGGTTCAGCCAGCTCTATAGCGTCCCCAGATCTTATTTTAAAACATGGGTATACAGGATAGTTGCTTATAGCATTGTATAATGTATGGGTCTGTATTCATTGCTGCTACATAAGAATTCCAGTATCTCTGTATGCTTATGCCTTGTGTGCTGGCTCTCCCCAAAAAAAAGAGCTTTAAACGATCTTTTGAGAGGCCTTAACCGGGGTTAAAAACGTTAGCCGTGTATAATTTTAAATCCAGAGAATAGAAATTGCCCCCTCCTTCCTTCTCTGGCTGCGCTCTGGGAATGTGTAAAGAAGGAGCCGGCTTACTCAGTGGCTCACACCTAGCAGCTCCCTCTGCTTCTTTCAGCTTCCAATACCTCCAGTGCGCTGCCTTCTGATATTGAGTTACATATAATAAAAATCTGACACTCAATTAAGATATCTTCTTTAAGGTCTATTTAGAAAGCCCTAAAAAGGAGCCAGTGAATAGGCCTGCTCCACCTTACAGGACCTAATCCATAAAGAAGGGAGAGTGAATGTGTGTCCCATTATCCTACAGCTAGACCATCTGACGCGGTGTATGGGATTTGTTTCTTGGAAGAGAGTAGGGGGGAAATAGGGGGCTCTGGGAAATTAGAATCATTCCTGAGTTTCTTAGTGTCTTAATCAGTGAGGCGGAAAACCAGCAAAATAAGATAGCAAAAACCGATCCAGGCACCTTTCAGCTCTAGAGCTGGGATCAAAACATAGGAGCATCTGTTGAAAAGAGAAAATGTCTAAATCCTATAGAGAGCTTTAGACTTATGAGCAAAAAAAAGAGAGAGGGAGAAAAGTGTCTCAGTGATCCTTAAAACCACTAAATCGCTGGAGAATTTTCTCCGGGACTGAGATGTCTCTCCCTTTTTTTGTTCTGCCAAGCCTTCTGTGTGTCTATTATTTCATTTACTGTTTCATGGTGTTGCTAATATTGGGAACATATTTGTAGCCCTCTGAGACCTCACCCTGCCTTATGCTTTCTGGGTAATGGGCTCTTATGAAACAGCAACCTCCCCGAGCAAGGAAAGCACATTAGGAAGGAGAGAGAGAGACAGGGAAAGAGGGGGAAGTGTAAAGGAGCATGGTTGTTCTAAGAGAGATACAACTTCTAATTAATATTACTTTTAAAATGCCTTGTGTTCGAGAGATGAGTTCTTTACATCACTGGCACTTAGTTTTATGTGACTGAGAATGCACGAGTGAGCCATCATTTTGCAGGATGCATTGACCATTGTACTGTGTATGTGCACGTGAGAGACAAAATACAAAAGGATTCTAGGTCAGCCATTCTACTAGGAACTAAGGTTCCTCCAAAGAATGCTAGGAGTTTCTGGTGGCTGGCTGACCTCCCATTTGATGGAGCCTGTATAGTTCCATGGCCAACAACACTTGGCAGAGTTATGACACCAATGGTCTTTTCGAGCTGTCTTTAAGGGTGCCATTCTGACCACCACTGTAATGGTTCCATTCTTCCTAGTGACCACCAATGTAAGAGGAGTTTTTCTCATTGGCCTTCAATAAATTGGTTTTAGTAGAGGTTCGCCGGTACCGTCAAATTATTTTACAGGTTTCTCTGAGGTAATAAAAGGTTGAGAATGGCTGCACTAGGTATAGGTGTGGGTGTGCGGCTGTATAAAAATGGGCTGCCTAAAGCCTCATGCAAACTAACGTCAGGATGGAACTTTCAGATCCATAAAGGGAACAGATTTGACTGAATCAGAACCATCTACATGAGAAAAGTTTATCTTAGAGTACCATAATTTCTTGCCCATTTGGTGTGGATTTTGCAAAGCTGAACTTAGCTGGATGCATGTAAACACAAGAGACCTTTATGTGTCTCCATCAGCATTAAGTTTGTCTGCGAAACAAAGGAAATTCAATTTTTTGTCCCTTTTGATCTGGGAAGTTGTTACTGTATTTGCCATAGTTGAAGAAAAAGCTTGCTCATTGTTAGCATCCAGGTGCGGTTAGCTTTTGCATCTGCAATGCCCAGTTACCAGTGATGTCTCCTATGGGGATATTACAGCCACTGCGCAGGAGTAGCCAGAGCTGTATGTATTTTGGGGGGTACTATGGTATTTCTTAATGTGTCTATACGCAAATGCATTCAAATACGTGTAAACAGGCAGCTTTTTTTACACATTTAAACGAATCTTCTTCTGGGAAATACATTGCCAGAAGATACGTGTCCCAATAGCCACAAACTTGACGCTAGTGTGCCTAAATGCAACATGATAATATGTTGTGATAACGCAATGCATAGAGGATGATTTACTAAAATAACGGAGAATCCTCACAAAAAGTTTAATCTACGCATGATTGGGTATTCAAAGTAAACAATATTTTTTTTTTCCTACATAATTGGATAATTAGAGTGAATATTCACACAATTTATTGTGTGAATTCTCAACTCTTTTAGTAAATTGATCCAAAAGTCTGAATGGGCCCTTTCATTTCTTAAAAATTGAGATAGCTTGTTGGGATTTATACTGCCCCCACAGCTAAAAAGAGATGGTCTGATTATATATATATATACTGGGACATATAGCACCTCTGTTAGTAGACTGAACTGACGCTTGTCCAAGACTAAAAACTTAAAGCAGTTAATGAGTTTTAGAAACAAAAATTGTATATAGATACATAGAACTAAAGATATTTAAGAAGTAAACTTACATAATGCATATCTTTTTATCTATATATCTATCTGCCTGTCTATCTTAACTCATTAACTGCTTTAAATTTTTAGACTTGGACAAGTGTCAGTTCAGTCTACTAACAGAGGCACCATATGTTCCAGTATATTTATATATAAAATCAGACAACCTCTTTTTAGCTGTGGGGGCACTATAAATCCCAGCATGCTATTTCAACCTTTAGGAACTCAAAGGACTTATCCACATCAGCAGCATCGGGTAATGTAGTCCAACGTAGTCCCAATGCAAGAATAAGACAATTAGCCTTATGTCCTGTGTCTTCAGTTCACACCAACACCCCGCATTGGGATGCACTGAAAAAATAGGACATGTTGCAATTTTTGTACTGTGTGTTTTGTGGCACTGTAATGAATTGCAACACGCTGCAGCACATAGAATTACACAGGAAATAAAGAGAAAGAAAAAAAATTACTAAAAACACAATAGTGCACACTGTTTGGTTTGTGCTATCTATCTACAATTTGTAGCTGTGTGAATTCTTTTCAGACAACCTCTGTCTGCCTCCAGGGGCATTGTTCTTTTGTTCTTTCATGCTATTTCAACATTTTATACCAAAAATTCTCACTTTATCAATTTTATATATCTACCTGTTATTTTTATAACATAATTTTTTTTTTATGTATGTATCTATTCATCTGATCCCTGATTTTGGCTTTGCGGCTCACCAGAATGCTTGTTTTCCTCTCGACTATTATACTGCCCTAATCTATTTTATTATCACTATGATTTTACTTTCATTTTCATGTATGACTACAGCTAAATTAGACAAACAGTACTGTAGTAATGATGTTAAGTAATCTGTTTGCAGACTGTAACTGGGAATTTCCCAATCTGTAATAACCTTCTTCCTTGATAAAGGCCCAACCTATGGCTAGCCGGTATTATGATAATATTCGTCATGCTCTGGGCATGCTCTTTGCCTCCAGATGCACATGAACGATGATGTGGTCCTAGCCTACTGCGGCAGTAGAAGTGGAGTGTATTTATGTAAACAAGGTTTTAAAGTTGATCCAATGACCTGGAGCCATCTTTTTGTGTTTGGGGACAGAGAGGTGTCGCTCTCTTTAGCTCAAGGGTCCTTCTGTGGCTGACAACCAGTATAAGGATCATTGGTGATAAGAGCCCCACTTTCTCATCTTAGACCCCCTTCTTATATTGTCTTTCTAATTGGCAAGCAGGACCATATCGTGTCCAAGGGTCTCCTGTGAAACATTTCCACAGCTTGCCCCTCCAACTAGACGCTTATTCATGTCTCCTTAATGAGAAACAAAACGATCTCTAATGAGCAATTACATAGCGACAGGACTGTTCCCATAACAAATTCTTCTGTGTGACAGAAACATCCATTGTAGAGAACATTGGGCAGACACTTCTAGACTGCACACAAAAAGCAGGTTGTGTTCCTGCACCTAGTCTGAATGAATAAGGGACCATCAGGGTTTGGGGAGAGTAGGAGCCGTATATAGGAGATTCTGGAAATTAATTAAGCTCTCCTTCCATTGTCATCTATACACCATATGGATACTTTATTATAAGTGATTCCTGGCATTGGGGAAGACCCTGCCCCCTTCTCCCCAGCAACATGCCTACAAAAATAAACATGAATATAGAAACGTGCTGTAACCCATGTCAACCAATCAGAAATGTCTTTAAATGTTCTGACTACTTCAAGAAACCAACATGCAATCGGATTGGTTGATATGGGATACTGTGCTTTGCACTGATTCATTAAACATCGCCTTGTATAGGAAGCTATCTGCAGTAAGCCATTTTAAAGTACAGTTCATCTTTGCTGATCTCACTAAAGCCCTATTCACACATTAGGACTTAATAACCCCAAATTTAAAGGTGATGTACTGAAGACAAAATACTCAATAAAATAAAAGTGGTGTAAAAAAAATAAAAATTCCCAGTTTCCGATTGGATATGGGATATATTACAAAATTAGGCAACATCTACATTTTATAAAATAGGAAGATGTTCTCTACTTTCCCAAATACAGGCAGGAAACGGTACATAAGCGCTGCAGATGACCTATAACTTACTGCTGTGCAGAAGCCTTACCATATGGCCATAAGGACTTCTCTATCCACCAACCTTCTGGCACAAGCTGGGTTGGGCAGCAGTGGCAGCTGTCCAAGGTACAGAGGAGAATTCGGGTGCGTTATCACATTGATTTTAAAAAAGGGACAATGAAAAGTGTACAAATGGTGGATTAGACTAATAATATTATTAATTTTTATTATTAAGCGATAATATTTTTACCAGAGCTGACACTGCTGTGAGAAAAGCAGACCACAAAGAAGGCACGAGCTGGCCAATAAATCTGTACACTTGTAGTATAATGGAAAGGGATTAGTGAGAATATGAAGGATGCTACAACCTCCGGAATGTGTTTGGACCTTTGGACTAGAGGGATGGGATAAATTTGAATGTCTATTGTTTTAAATATGTAATGTTGGGTGTTGAATGGTAATTTTGTTTTTATTTCTTTTTTTGTATTGTGATATTTTTCTATGTATAAGTATTTGTTTGGGAGAAAAAGAAACCCTGGACTGCCGCACTCTGTATAGACAGTTATTTATTCCAAAATTTCAGGTAAAAAATCCAAATTCAAAATAAATCCATAAATCCAAAACAACAAATGCAGATGGTGTGCATGCAGGGAAGGGTGGCTAACGCGTTTCACGTCACGAATTGACGCTTACTCATAGCTCTGAGCTATTTATTTTGAATTTGGATTTTTTACCTGAAATTTTGGAATAAATAACTGTCTATACAGAGTGCGGCAGTCCAGGGTTTCTTTTTCTCCCATGCATCAGTGCAGAGCCAGCACCTGTGTGAGTGACCGGGCGGAAGCAGCTATTTGGTGAATTCTCAAGCTTTTGAGCGGTACGTTTTTCCTTTCCTCTATAAGTATTTGTTGGAAAAATTAATTTCAATAAATAAAATATTGATTCAAAAATGGCATTGGTTTGTCTGAAGAGTGAATTGGGTAGGGCGTTACTTGAAATGTAATTCCCTAGTGGCACCTCTAGTCTTAGACTTTGTTGTGACCACTGTGCCACAGGCGCTTTCATGTATATGATATGCCCCAGTGGCATAAATGTCAGTGGTTGCCCCATGCTTTGTTGTGCCAGAGCTTTGCTATATTGGTGCCCCTGGTACAAACATGATAAAAAACACACACACACAGCCATAGAAGCCCTACACAGCTTCTCTCAATCCTCAACAGCCCTGCAAAATCTGTGCCATACATTAACCTATCAATGCTGTGCATGCTGGCACTACTTTAAGGATTTACCACATTTATAGGGTAAATCAAAGTCGCAATCACAGACAAAACATGGCTAAGGAAAGGTTTTAAAACACAAATTAAACACATGTACATTAGGATCAACTTGACTGTGTTAAACACAGGCTGGCAAGTCTGGAGGACAAGGTAACCACTTTACTAATTCATCCACCTATTTATTGAATACCACCTTCATAATATTATGCCACATATGCCAACTAAGGGCAAACTCTGCCTGGAATAAGCCATGTGCCCTGTGGGGATACCCGACTGCCCCTACGACCACTGCCAGACCCACCAAAGGGCAGAGGGAGAACACAATTTAAAAGACTGTGGGGGATCTCTGCCATTCTATAATGCCCAGTGTGCCAACCTTTCAATCTTTATAAGCATATACAAATAGAAAACAAGAGCAAGGGATAAACTATCCAGGCATGCAGTATTATACATATCCAAAAAAGAGCATAACATTATCTACCTATGTGGAGTGCAACAACACATGTCCATCTATATATATCTATATATCAATATCTACAGCAATATCTGTCTGTCTGCCCATACACCTATCTCTCTATATCTATCTATCTATATATATATATATAGATCTATATATATATATATATATATATATATATATATACACAGTCTATGGGAAGAAGCACTTGTACCTTATAGGTCAGTAATGTGTCTCCTGTCTATAGAAGTACAGACCAATATTTGCAGTACACATCTTTATTGCAAGATACAAAGCAACATACTTTGTACAGAAAGAATAAGAAGTGTGCAGCAAACTCTTCAGGGTCTCTCTCTCTCTCTCTCTCTCTCTCTCTCTCTCTCTATATATATATATATATATATATATATACTTACTAGTAGTCATTCATTTTCATTTTTTAATCAACCTTAATCTAGATTCCATTTCAAGATAAAAACACATTACAGTAAAATTGCATTAAAAGATCTTTGTGGGCGGCTGTCTATATATCTATCCTTCTATCTATCTATATAATATATATATATATATATATATATATATATATATATATATGTATATTCTGTCTTTATATATAATCTATCTATATTTCTGTCCATGAGGGTGATTTACTGAAGAGGTTGATAATTAATAATTTGTGAATTTAATTTTGGTTGCTCTCAATACACACAAGAAATAAACAGGGATAAAGTGAATCTTCAAGTGAAAATGATCAACAACTTTAGAAAATCAGCCCCAGTGTATCTATCTTGTGGTATATATTAATATCTTTGTCTTTATTTCATTCCTTCTATCTTTATATTTATGTATATATATATATATATATATATATATATATATATATACATATATATATATAAAAATGTATGTATTTATGTATTACAGTACATACATTAAAGTATTATCTATCTATCTATCTATCTATCTATCTATCTATCTATCTATCTATCTATCTATCTATCTATCTCTCTGGTCTCTCTCCATCTCCATCTCTCTAGTCTATATCTATCTATCTCTGGTCTATCCCTCTCTCTCTAGTCTCTATCTATCTATCTATCTATCTATCTATCTATCTATCTATCTATCTATCTATCTATCTATCTATCTATCTCTGGTCTATCCCTCTCTCTCTAGTCTCTATCTATCTATCTATCTATCTATCTATCTATCTATCTATCTATCTATCTCTGGTCTATCCCTCTCTCTCTAGTCTCTATCTATCTATCTATTTATCTATCTCTTGTCTGTCTATCTCTTGTCTATCTATCTAATTATCTATATCTTACCTATCTAGTACAATATCATACACAAGTCAGATTACTTCCTCCTATCACATCAAGGAAACACAATAACAATCTCATTGCCATTCCAATGTAAAACAAGACAGTACACAGTACAAATCCATTTAGCAACTTCAAAGCAATTATTCTGCGACAAATACTGGATGATATCAATGTAAACATGCATTTCTTCATCCAGCATATAAACCTCAAAATCCTCCATATCTACGATCAGCAAATACTAGAAACCAGCAGGTCACAATGCTGAACATAGCGATACAATATAACAAAAGATATATATGTGTGTACCCTGTGTCGGCTGGCCTGGCACTGATGTTCCCGGGTACCACCCTGGTCGGGTCCCCCATGTGCCCGTCTGTCCGTTCAGCATCCTCAGCTTGTCATACATGCCATCTGCGCCCATCTGTTGCTTCTCGCTAGCCAGGTTGCGCAGCACTCGGTTTATCGAAGATACCTGCGGAGGGAGATCGGGACAGTTCAAGTCATAGGTAACAAAGCAAGTCCGATAATTTAAAAAGATAGTTAAATGCCTTTTTAATTCTGTTTTGGTCGGCTTATACTACTTAAATCATTACAAATTGTTTCCAGCTTCAGGGGACTTGAGTTACAACAGGCGCAATGTACAGCGCGTTTCCCCCCGACGCGTTTTCCCCAGCCCGCGCTAATGCCTTACCCTCCAGTTCCCCCCCCCCCCCCATTGACTTACACTAGGGATGTTGTCGTTGGTACAGACGCCTTCAGACAGCAACCTGTCCCGGATCTCCCAGGCAAAGATGGAGGGGCACTCTCGCTTATATTGGGCTATTTTGCTAACCACTTCTGGGGTGGCCACCCTGGGTTTGCTGCCCCCGATGGCTCTGGGCCTGATGGATCCAGTCTCGTAATACCTCCCCAAAATCTTACTCACGCAGCCGTTGGAGACCTGCACAGAGCAACGACACAAACCACATTATCAATAATTTCAAGACAATAGTACAATTTTATAGTAGGCATTAAACAATGACAAGCTTACGTTTTGACTATCCAGCACTTGAACTTTTGCATCTGCATGGCTCTATAATACAAAAATATACCTTCAATGGTACATGAGAACTTATGGCTTGGCTGATCATTTACATTATTGTGGCCCTACACACGCTATTAAATCACTAAACAGTTAAATAAAAAAAAAAATGAGAATTTTTTTTTCTTTTAACTATCTAAACTCGAACTGATAAGAACAGTCCTAATTAGTCCTAATAAGAGGAGGGAGTAGTAAGAGCCAAAACATAGGAGTCTATTTACAGAGGAGATCAACGCTAATCAATACAAAGGAGATCAACGCTAATCAATACAGATGCATGTTTAAAACATGCAAAGTTCATATAAATCTGAATATCAAATTATTATTAATACTTAAAAAAAAAAGGTAAAAAATACCTATTTTTTTTTTTTATTATTATTATTATTATTATTCAAGCAGATGAATGCCGAATGAAAAAGCTGGAGGGGCAGCATTATAAATCAAATGGGTATCACAGTAAGCAAACAGACTAAAGAAGAGCATTTGCGTTGAAAGTAACGTTTGTCACCTGAAGGATCCTGGAAATATCGCACGGTCTTGCTCCACTGTGGGCCAGCTCTACGATCTTCTGCCTTGTAGAATCGGGCAGGGGTCTGCCGTTGACAAAAACGCCACCAAGCTGGTTAACACCGCTGTGACCTGGAGAAAAGAAAAGAAAATAAACGGTAGAAATGCGTCAACGCCTCAAACGCACTTAGACGCCCAATTAATTGTAATAAAGAAATAAAAAAATAAAAGACACCTAAAAACTCTTCTCCAACCCCAAACATCGTCCTGCTCCAGCCATCCCATGCTCCAAAATGGGTCTACAAACTCCAACTCCAGCAGTTAAATAACCCCCCCAATCTGTTCCAACGCCTCCTACAAAGCAGCCAACGCTCACAACAAACTGTCAGCAAATGAGCCTAGGCACCGTTCTAAGAAAAATAAGGAAGTCCAATAGTAAAATAGGCTCCTAAAGACCATCGGGTTCATTAGCAGACCTTCTTATTTTAGGAGGTTTTTTTTTGAAAAAAAGGTCCCCCAAACCTGAAGGGTGATCCCAGCTAGGAAGCCTTTCCCTGGAGAGGATGTGCTCTGCTCAGCTCGCAGAGGGCTGATAAATCGTCTTGCAGGAGCGCAGGCTTCTTAGCAAATAAATAAGCACCAAATATAGAAGAGAGGGGGAAAGTATGATGAGTCTTTCTGACATTTGTCTTTAAAATAAAGCTAGCTGCACGTCAAGTTTGAGCTTAATTTCTGGAAATAGGCGGAAGTCGCCCTAGATCATGCATGGGAGGCTAATTGAAAAGATCATTTGAAGTACTTGTGGCAGGCTTGTCACTTTATGACAGTCCTCTGCTTTTGAAAATTGCATCGTCAGGACAAATGCTACCATGATAAAAACGACCCTTTCTAGCCGGATCTGAATATCACTCAGGCTCAGAGATAAGCCTAGCACGAGTTCCTTCTAAAAAAAAAAAGAAGAGGTGGAGGGGCACAACTTTTTATATTTTTAAAGGGATGTTGCACTTCTTATTACCTTCTATTTAATTATTTCTTTATATTTTTAATGAAGACCTCAGACCACAATCTATAGGCATCCCTTGGTCATCAATGGGTCAAATTAGAGGAAGGACCACTTCTTATTATTTAAGGATAGGGGGTCACAACTTTTATATTTTTAAAGGGTGTTCATTATACAAGCTGCCACTTCCTATTATCTTCTATTTTAATTCTAACTTTGTATTTCTCATTAACTCCACAATCTATAGGCATCCCTTGGTCATCAATGGGTCAAATTAGAAGGACCATTTCTTGCCTGCAGATTATTTAAGGATTGGGAGCTCAACTTTTATTTACTTAAAGAATGATCATTATACAAAACTGGAACTTTCTATTATCTCCTATTTTAATTATAACTTTATATTTTTTATTGACACCTCACTCTGTAGGCATCCCTTGGTCATCAATGGGTCAAATTAGAAGACCGGCCACTTCTTGCCTGCAGATTATTTAAGGATTGGGGGCTCAACATTTATTTGCTTAAAGAATGATCATTATACAAAACTGGAACTTTCTATTATCTCCTATTTTAATTATAACTTTATATTTTTCATTGACACCTCACTCTGTAGGCATCCCTTGGTCATCATTGGGGTCAAATTAGAAGAAAGACCACTTTTTGTCTGGGAATTATATAAGGATGGGGCACCATTTGTATATTTTTTAAAGGATGTTCATTATACAAATTGGCACTTCTTGTTACCTTTCTATTTTAATTCCAACTTTATATTTTTTTCATTACAACCCCCCACACACCACAATCTATAGGTATCCCTAGTCATCAATAAGTCAAATTATAAGAACAACCATTTTTTGCCTGGGGGTTATTTAAGGAAGGGGGACACAACTTTTATATTTGTAAAGGATGTTGGGTATACAAACTGGCACTTCCCATCTATTTTAATTCCGACTTTATGTTTTTCATTACAACCCCGACACCATAATCTATAGGCATCCCTAGGTCATCAATATGTCATTATTTTGAAGATGGACCACTTCTTGCCTGCAGATTATTTAAGGACAAGGGCACAATTTTTATATTTCTAAAAGAGTTTCATTGTACAAACTGATACTTCCTACTATCTTCTGTTAAACTATAGGTTTATATTTTCTATTAGCCCCCTCACACACCACAATCTATAGGCACCCCTTGGTCATCAATGGGTCAAATTAGAAGAGAGACCACTTCTTGTTAGTAGATTTTTTTAAGGATGGGGGGGGGGGGTGGTCATCAATGGGTCAAATTAGAAGAGAGACCACTCCTTGCTAGTAGATTTTTTAAGGATGGGGGGGGGGGGGTGGCAAAACTTCTATATTTTAAAGGAGGCTCCTTATACAAACTGGCACTTCCTATTACTGTCTATTTATTGCTAGCTTTATATTTTTCATTATCCCCCTCACATCACAATCAATAGGCATCTATTGGTCATCAATGGGTCAAATTGGAAGAGGGACCACTTCTTGCTAGTAGATTTTTTAAGGATGGGGGGGGGGGGTGGCAATACTTCTATATTTTAAAGGAGGCTCCTTATACAAACTGGCACTTCCTATTACTGTCTATTTATTGCTAGCTTTATATTTTTCATTATCCCCCTCACATCACAATCAATAGGCATCTATTGGTCATCAATGGGTCAAATTGGAAGAGGGACCACTTCTTGCTTGCAAATTATTTGGGAATGGGAGACAAAACTTTTTTTTTTTTTTTTTTTTTTTTTAAGGATGTTCATTATACAAACTAGCACTTCCTATTACCTTCCATTCAATTCTAACTTTATATTTATCCACACTCTATAGGCATCCTTGGTCATCAATTGGTATTAGAAGAGGGACCACTTCTTGCCTGCAGATTACTTTTATATTTTTAAAAGAGGTTCATTATACAAACTGGCACTTCCTATTACCTTCTATGAAATGATATATTTATATTTTTCATTAACCCCCTCACACCACAATCTATTGGCATGCCTTGGTCATCAATAGGTCGAGATAAAAATGGGACCACTTCTTGCCTGAAGGTTAGAAATATGAGCATAGCAACGCGGATTTCAGTTGGGTGTAAAGATATGTTTGAGGGGGTCAATAAATACAGAATTAATATTATCATTATTTAAGGGTGGGGACAAAACTTTTAAATTTTTACAGCAGGATGTTCACTATGCAAACTGCCACTTTTAATTACCTTCTTTTTAATTCTAACTTTATATTTTTCATTAACCCCTCACATCACAATATATAGACATCCCTTGGCCATCAATGGGTCAAATTAGCAGAGGGACCACTTCTTGCCATCAGATTAGATAAAGCCTAATGATTGTTTGAGGATGAAGGTACACAAGTTTCTCAATTTTATAGGGTGGAACGGCACAACTTTTATATATTTTATAAGGATAGTGGGAAACAACTCTCATTTGTAAAGGGTGGAGTCGCACAACTGTCATTTGTTAGAGTGAAGGAGCACAGGTTTATATATTTCTTAAAGGGTAGAAGGGCACAACTTTATTATTTTTAAGAGTCAAGGGTTACAACTGTCTTTTTTAAGGGTAGGGGGGCACAACTGTCATTTTTTTTAAGAGTGAAGGAGCATGGGGCGGAAGGGCACAACTCCAAGGGCACAACTCATTAATCAACTCTAAGGGTACAACTCATTAATATTTGTTAAGAGTCAAGGAGTACAGCTGTCATTTTTAAGGGTGGAGGGGCACAACCGTCATTTTGTAAGGGGTAAAGGGCACAGGTTTTATTTTTAAGGGTGGAGAGGCACAACCGTTAAGTGAAGGCACAAGTTTTATTTATTTTTTTAAGGGTGGAGGGGCACACCCGTTAATTTTCTAAGAGTGAAGGCACAAGTTTTATTTATTTTTTTAAGGGTGGAGGGGCACAACTTTCATATTTTTTAAGACTGCTACTTCCCGTTCCCTTTTTTAAATCCAAACTATATTTTTAATCATTATCTTTAAGCACAGCTTGGTCATTAATTAGTTAAAATAGTGACCACTTCTTGCCTGCAGATTATTGACAAGGAAAATGAAAGTTAAAAGCAATGCAGATTTCAGCTAGAGGTAAAGTAATACATTATTTAATAAATGAGCTGGAAAGAAGGGTGTCTTTACATTCAGAATTTTTTTTAAGGGGTACAGCTTTTATATATATTTTCAAGGCTGAAAAGGACAGAACGTGTATTTTTTCTTTAAGGGATGTTCACTATAAAATGTATATTTCATATTTTGGTTAACCCCTTACACCACATTCTATATGCATCCCTTGGTTATCACAGTGGGGCAAGTTAGAAGTTTGACCACTACTTGTCAGCAGGTTTGTCTTATGAGCGTTACAGGAACGCGTATTTGGGTTGGGCGCAAAGTACAGAAGTAGTAAATTAGGTGAGTGAAGGGGCTTTACATTTTTACCTTATAGGATTGAATTGTAGATACCCTCTTGATAGCATGCAAACCAATCCTCACAATAAACTGACATTTTAACCCCCTCTTTTTTTATATATGTGTGTGTGAATTAACCCTCCCAGTACAATGTATAGGCCGCTCTTGGTCAGCAAGGGGTTCAAGTTTAAATGGAATGCACACTGCGCTTTAAAAAATGCCAGTTTCTTGGCAGAAAAAAAACACTCAAAAATAGCATTTTTTGTACAAAGTTAAGCTCCATGCACACTGGCGTTAAAAACGTTGCTTCTATGAGGGTTTTGTGTTTTGTCTGTAGAAGCAGCTCAATGTTATCCTATGTGTCCATGCACACTGGCGTAAAAAACGTTGCTTCTACAGGAGTTTTGTGTTCTGTCTGTAGAAGCAGCTCAATGTTATCCTATGTGTCCATGCACATGAGGAAGTTAAGAGGCATATTTTGAGTTTAACATTTGAGGCAAAAAAAAACCTTCTGGTTTGTGTTTTTGATTGCAGCTTGGAGGCAGAGAAATGTAAAACTCTCCTAAACTCATCTAGACTTACAAAAAAAAAAAATGCTCTATAATATGAGAATTTTTTACTCCAAAGAGAACTGATGTTTTTTAAGCCCAGTGTGCATGGAGCAGAGTTTAGGAGAGTTTTGTGGGGTTTTTTCTGCCAGAACACAAAGCCAACACAAACCAGGTTTTTTTTTCTTGCCTCAAAACGCTGAGCCTAAAATATGCCAAATGGGAACAGCGTTAGCAAGATTTAGGATTTTTTTTTTCCCACCGTTTTAGTAAATTGCTCTTATTTTGCTTGAGAGGGAAGGGGTTGTGCCTTATTTTAATCTTTTAACAACACAACTGCAATCACCCCAACTCTAGACAAAGAAAGCAAGAAACTTGGGCGAAAAGTTTAGGACAGATCAGGAAAGTTTAGAAACAAAAAGTATTTTTTTTTTAAAATGAAATTGTCTTGATTTGAGAGGGGGAAGCTAGCCACCCAGGGAAATTCTAACTTGCCACTTTTGACAGGTCTAATTTGCGCCTATTTCAAGCGATATTTCGGAGACATTTAGCGCCAGAGCCGCCCAGAAGGAGCGAAGAGTGATGGAGATGCCACGACTGTCTGCTTCTATTCAAGTCGCCCCACAAATTTGTCGACAATAAAAATCCACTTATTGACTTTTAATTTTTGCTGCAGGCACCTGTCCACCGCACACCATCCCCTCCAGGAATGTCATTTGCCGCGACCATTTATCAACTTAGAAATGACACTGACAATGGCGAAAACTCCAAATTTCACTTAAAAGGTTAAAGTCTTCATCATGATCTGATTTCCCTCGGGAGGGCTAAGGACTGCGGCTCTCTGGCGATCATTAGCCACTCCTAAACAGCTAATAAGAAAGCATATGGTGCTGATTTGGAGCCCCTGGATTTTTTTTTTTTTAGACCCCCAGGAATTGTTGTCATACAAGCCAGCGATGACCTTAACGCGAGCCACCCCAAAATAATCATACAAAAAAATAACAGGGGGGGGGGGCTCGACCGATAAAGATCGGCACAACCAGACACCTTGTAATGAAATTTTCCGACACAGATTGCCCCTATAAGAACACACTTTATAGGTCAACCCGGGAATATACAAGACAAACCAATGCTATGTTCTTTTTTCAAGGCATTAACCCCTTCCTGTGCCATTCCATCAATTTATTTAAAAAAAATAAACAGCCTTATCGATCAACAATTTGCACCCAGCTTTCTGCTGTGTAACATGGCAGATCATTTAACACTAATGAATATAAAAATAACCCAACAAAAATGATTTTTTTTATATATATACAGTATATATATATATATATATATATATATATATATATATATATATATATATATGACATAAAATAAAAAATATAAACATAATTGATACTTTCTAGTAGTCATTCATTTTAAAATTTTGAATCAACCTTAATCTAGATTCCAATTCAAGATAAGAACACATCACAGTAAAAATTGCATTAAAATTGTCAAATTGTCTTTGTGCACCCATTAGAAGGGTATGTCTGTCTGTCTATCTATCTATTTATCTATCTATCTATCCTCTCTCTCTCTTCTCTCTTTCTCTCTCTCTTTATATATATATATATATATATATATATATATATATATATATATATATGAGAGAGAGAGATATAGACAGATAGATAGATAGATAGATAGATAGATAGATAGATAGATAGATAGATAGATAGATAGACAGGCATACCCTTCTAATGGGTGCACAAAGACAATTTATTGCAATTTTATGTGTTTTTATTATATATTATAATATGATATTATTAAAAAAAGTACGATTTAAAAAAAAAAAAAAAATATATATATATATATATATATATATATATAATATATATATATATATATATATATATATATATATATATATATATATATAATTTCTTTGATGGACATCTTGCAAACCACAATCAACATGTATCTCTCCAGCTCTAATGACATTTATCTCTATTTTAGCACAGTGGCAAATTTCATACACAACCAGGATACAATCTTATTCCACCTTAAATAGCCTTATAGAAGAAGACCACAAACCCTCCAATTAAAAAAAAAAAAAAAAAATGCATATAAGATTTAAAAAAAAAAAAACAACTTCCTCCTTTTGTAAGGAAATCGTCCTTGCCAAAGCCATGCCAACACAACACAACACAACGCAACACTCAAAAGACTCCAAAACAACACAAAATAGAATAGAGATCAATAAAACAGCGGTCATTAGCGACAATAAGGATCCTAAAAATAGTGCATTGTGGCGATAGAAGGCAGTCAACTGGCCATTAAACAGCAATTTCAGCACAAAGATTATATACATACATATATATATGTGTATATATATATATATATATATATATATATATATATATATATATATATATGCTTTTGCATTTAACAGCCATTTGAAGAAAAAATAAAAAATCACCGTTAACTATTCTGGCTGCTGTAAATAACTTTGACAGTTTAGCTAAAGTCCCTTAACAGGCTTTAAAAATATTAGAAGGTCATAAAATAAATCACCCAGTTTAATTGATTGATGCCACCTCAGACCCACAAAGGAATAAAAGAATCTGACAGAAAACCCCCTAATTTATTTTGTAGCTATTTAAAAAAAAAAAAAAAGTGTTACTTACTGTTCTGCATTTTGCCTGCTTGCACTATTCCCACGTGGTCCCTTTACGGAATTCTATTAATACATAAACAGATATTCCCTATTAATTACGGCACAGCTTTGGGAAAATGGCCCTCATTTCCTCTCCACTTTCTGTCTAGTTATACCTATCTCATTATTATTATTATTATTATTATTAATATTATTATTTCTCTTGTTTCTTTTTAAATATTTATATTTTAAAAAGGAGTATTAAGCTAAGTAAATAAATGTATATATTAGAAAAAAAATATTTTTGTAATTTAAAAAAAAATATATAAAAAGTAATAATAATAATAATAATAACAGAAACAACAAATATTTTCTCAAACTTACCTAAAAAATTGCGTTTCTTCTCCCAAAGGAAGTGCCCACTTCAGCATCTGCTCTTAGTAATTTCCCTCTAGGATAAATAAATAAAAAAAAGTGCATTAAGTTTACTAATAATGACAACTATTTTTTTGGTTTTATATTATTTCACACACGCTTAAAATCCCATTACACTTTAATTACTCTTGAAATAATTTTCCCATGGCATCACCTTACCGTCTATTTCCAAACTCCCCCTCTACAAGGGGGGAAAAAAAATGAGCAACTCTGGAACTGCATCAATAATATGTTTAAGATTTAAATATTTTAGGGGAATGAAAAAAAAAAAAAAAAAAAGATTACAGGGCAAAATGTTACCATAGAAACCATAGTCCTGCCTACTAATTAGATATGGAGTTAAGACCAACAGCTGGGTGACACAAGAGTGTTGATAATATTTTCATGGATTGCTCTTTGCATGGGTGGTATTAATTTAAACTCTCGTTTTTTTTTTTTGTTTTTTTTTACTCTTTTGCTTTGGCTGTTTAGGTCTTATATTTTCCACTGTACATTGACACACGCTGTCTACCTCGCCTCAGTGCCTTAAAAAGTAGAACCAGGAGGGGGTGAGGCCAGTTAACAAAGCCAACAGTGTTTTTATTCAGTACATCCAGCCAAACCAAAGTGTCCCTGGCAGAGTCATACAATCCCTCTACTAACTTACTAAAGAAAAAAAAAATACACATTTTTTTTATTTTTTGCGGAGACCTTCTTTCGGGTAAAAAAAAAATCCTTCTAAATACAAATTTGGGGGGAAAATTAGCAAAGTAATTTTAAGTTATTTATTTATTTTTAGAGGTAATTGTGTGAGTTGTTAGGGGGTTGTAAAGCCACACAACAGCCCCGTGGGGGTGCTCAATTGGCAAGAGACAATTACAAAAGAGAAGGCATTGAAGAGGTTTGGAGAGAGGAAAAAAAAAGAAGAAAAAGTAAAAGAAAACGAAAAAAACCTAAATAAAATCCCTATTTTCTCCATGCACAACTACAAGGAAAATGTATATTATTTAGCACATCATTATTTTTTTCCAGGCTTTTTTTTTTTTTACCCAAAGATTTTCTTGCCCCCCCCCCCCCCCCCATCTCAGATTAGTCTCGGCTTGAAGAAAGTAAATATTTTCACTACAGTTAAAATGAATAATGCAATGGCGTATTGGCAAACTTATTTGTCGCCCAGATCGTCGCAAGAGCCAGGGAGGCTGATGAAGACGCCAGAGATGGCTTTGTACACATGTGGCCAGCCAAGCATATCGGGCCCTGGAAGGATCCTATAGAAGAGCAGGCGAGGAACAGCACTAATCTCACTGCGAACAAAATGCTAATCCAGTTTGAACACGTTACATACAGTTTTTGCAAGTGTTCACCTAAAACAAACACGACACACTGGAAGACATAGGAGAAACGTTGACAAACTGTCGCAAAAATCAGCAGAAACTTCGGTCTGCTTTACTAGAAGAATCTCTGAATAACCCCGATCAAAGTAGGATCTGCTTTCATTTTGGAAACTTAGAAAGGGCCTGGCCTAGCAGCCATAGAAGCAGCCGTAAAAAAAAAAAAAAAAAAAAAAAAATCAAACTGCTATTTATTTCCAGGATATACAGCACCTTAAATAACAAACCCCCATAATATACTATCCAGGCAATAAAGAACAATCATTATATCACAGTGTACAAATTCTAGGAGCAATAAAAAATAATAATATTTAGAAACGCTATTTATTTTTATTTTTTTAACTAAAAAATAAAATAAAATAAAATAAATTCTCCCCTTTAACGAACCATTAAAACTACAATAATCACACTTATGTTTAGCACGTTGCAACTTATTCTACTGCTCTGCAATCCATATTTATTGGGAAATAAAAAAACCGTGGCAAATATAAACAGCACCAAAACGGGTTAATATATATATATATATATATATATATATATATATATATATATATTACTGCATAGTGGCTGGAGAGAGAGCAATTAAATTAGTAAAATATTTTTTATTAACTTTAATTAGGCGGCTAATGGCGGTGGGTGTTGGGTAAGGTGCAGGGAGGGTTAATGTGGATAAGTTAAATGTGATTTTTAAATTATTTTTGAAAGTAACCTTTGAAGACACAATTTTCTATAGGAAGCTAGGGAGAGCTAAGGACGCAAATAGTAGCTACATATACACAACAACCATCGACCGGGGGCAGCTACACAACTATAACAGAAGGAGTACAACAACACAACAACTGTGAGTACAAGTACACAACAACTATAATGGCAGTGCAGCTACACAAATGTGGACACAGCTATGCAGCAATTTTAGCATTGTAGCTACACAACAATTATCCTAGCAGTACAGCTACACAACTGTGAGTACAGCTACACAACAATTATCATAGTATTACAGCTACTCCACTGTAAGTACAGCTACACAACAATTAGTATTGCAGCTACGCAACAATTATCATAGTATATTACAGATACACAACAATTATCATAGTATTACAGATACACAACAATTATCATAGTATTACAGCTACTCCACTGTAAGTACAGCTACACAACAATTATCATAGCAGAAAAGCTACAAATTTGTGATTATAGCTAGACAACAATTATCTTAGCATTACAGATACACAAATGTGAGTATAGCTACAAAACAATTAGCATAGCATTACAAATACACAAATGTGAGTATAGCTACACAGCAATTACTATAGCAGTACAGCTACACAAATTTGAGTACAGCTCCATAAAAAATATTATAGTAGTACAGCCTCATAAACGGGGAGTTCAGCTACACAACGATTAACATAGGAAGACAGCAACACAACTGTGAACAGAGCTACACAACTATCACAAGGGGGGTGCAGCTTAGTTCTCAGGGTCTATACAGGGAGATGGTAGCCCAGTGTGCCGGTTATATTTCAGAGCCCTGGGCACAACCATGTTTCAGCACAACAATACAAACCTCAGTCTACAATTAACACAACCCAAACTTTCCCACTAATCCACCACTAATGCTCTGCATGCTTCAAAGCAGCACAACAATTTGTAAACCCACAGATGTAACCGTACATGGTGCCTGCAAGTGTGGGCAAGGGCTATGCCAACAAGTATGATCAGAGGCTGTGTCCACAAGTGATCAGGAACTTTACCCACAGTTGGAACTGTACCCTCAGTTGGTCAAGGACTGTGTCCGCAATTGGAACTGTACCCATATTTCATAATGGACTGTGTAAACAAGGTGCCCACATGTGATCAAGGACTACACTCACAAGAGATCAAGGACTGTACCCACAAGGGGCCAAAGACTGTACCCACAAGGGGCCAAAGACTGTACCCACAAGGGGCCAAAGACTGTACCCACAAGTGTAATTAAAGAACACACAAGTACTCAAGGGTTGTAGTGTAACTAAGGCTCACAAGTGATCAAAGACTGTACCCACAACTGATCAGATACTGTGCCCACAAGTCACCAAGGATTGTACCCACAAGTCTAATAAAGAACTGTATTAATAAGTGATCAATGACTATTTACAAGTCTAATAAAGGACTGCACCCACAAGTGATCAAGGGCTCTATCCACAAGCGATCAGAAGTGTAATAAAGGACTGTGCCTACAAGTAATCAAAGGCTGTACCTACAAATCTAATAAAGGACTGTACTCACAACTGATCAAGAATCTGTACCCACAAAAACGATCAAGGACTGCATCCACAGGTGATCAGAAGTGTAATAAAGGACTATCCTCACAAGTAATCATAGACTGTATCGACAAGTGATCAGAAGTGTAATAAAGGACTGTCCTCACAAGTAATCAAGGACTGTGCCTACAAGTCTAATAAAGGACTGTACCCACAACTGATCAAGAAACTGTACCCACAAAAAACGATCAAGGACTGCATCCACAAGTGATCAGAAGCGTAATAAAGGACTGTCCTCACAAGTAATCACAAGTGTAATAAAGGACTGTGCCCACAACTGATCGGGTACTGTGCCCACAATAAATCATAGACTGTACCTACAAGTCTAATAAAGGACTGTACTCACAAATGATCAAAAAACTATACCCCCAAACACGATCAAGGACTGCATCCACAAGTGATCAGAAAGGGTATCCACAAGTGTAATAAAGGACTGTGATCAGGGATTGCACCCACCAGTGTGCCCACCCAAGGTACAAGCTCTCACTCACCTTACAGAGGCATCCCAGGCTGTCACACTCCCCCCTTGGATGAATGAGGGTGAAGCTGGCTGTAATAAGCGAAGCTGAGTCCCTGATGTGTAGTGATCAGGAAATAAAAGCGGTGTTCCCAGGCACCGAGGCTCGATGTTTGCTGCCTTGTGAAGAGGAGACAGAGATTGACAGTAAGCGAGGCTGTCAGTGGGTGCAGGAGGGAGAGAGGGAGGCTGCCAGGCAGTGCAGAGTGTGCAGAGTGTGCAGAGTGCAGTGGCAGGCACAGAGCACACCTATGCTGATTGGTGATGGGTGAAGGGTATTAATGTATGTGTAGTCTCTTCTTGTGCCTCGCCTCCACTGTTCTTCACTGGCCCATTAGCACAGGCTGACCTCTGTCATCATCTCCCAGGAAAACACTTCCTCCTGCCTCTCCACCAGAGCGGGAAATGAGCCTGTTCTTGGGCTTGCTTTCAAACCCACTAATCACTCCAGACATGCAAATGAAAAGCTGTCCCCGCACACAAAATATTGCTTTATGCAAAGCACTGGGCTAGCCTCGCCACTGCCTATTGGCTGCTCCCCCCCAGCGCCTGGCCTCATTGGCTCCTGCCTTTGAATATGAATACAGCTGATTTTTTTTTTCTCTTCCACTACTCTGATTTTTTTTTTTTTAACTGTGTATTTTTCCCCTCTCTATAAGTATGTGTTTGTCACACTAACGCCACTTTTACAAGCTGGTTATTGGATTTAACTCTCATTTTTTATTTATTTTTTTATTTTTTATTTTTTTTTTTTTTTAAGGATTTTCTGACTTCCAAACTTTTTATGATCTAAGGACAATATATATATATATATATATATATATATATATATATATATATATACATATAATCCACTAGAAGGTATCACTCACCTGCCTCTTTCCTCTACCTCCAGTGGTGTCCCTGCTAATTGTGTACTGCTCTCAATAGGAATGAAATCATTTTCCTTGTAAGTAGCATTTTTGTTGTAAAGAGCTATTTTGTGTGTGTGAATAGGGGGGCGATTTGCATTTTCCTAAAAAAGCCTGAGAAGACAATGGGGATGAGCAAAATATCATTCAGATGTAAAGAGCATAAATATTTGGAAGACAGGGGCTTTGTGAGCTGTGAATGGCTCCCGGCCAGCTCGGTTCTTTTTTTTTTTTTTTTTTCTTTTTTTTTTACAAAACCTGAAGTCTCAGAACACAAGGAGTGAACTGCCATTGACTTGAGTTTATTGAGCACTCTTCAGAAAAATGCCTGAAGTGTCCTTCTCTCTCTTCAGCAAACATTTGCAAACTTCTTCCACGTGTCTTTGTTGACTGTTTTTCTTTCTTTCTTTATTTTTTTTTTATTATCAAAGACACCATCACATTAGAGTCAGTTTTACTTTTTTTTATGTGGCAGATGTTTTCCAATCAACAGGACAAGAACTATTTTGCCTGCAGGTAATGGGAGGAAAAGGACACTATTGTGGTAATGTATATATAACTTGTAGAGTTAGGGGCAATCAGGTTAAACAAGAGAATTAGCAGCAGATTGTGTTACTGGGCCTGAAGCCTGGATAGATAGATAGATAGATAGATAGATAGATAGATAGATAGATAGATAGATAGATAGATAGATAGATAGATGAAAGAAAAAAAGAAAGAAAGAAAAATGTAATGTAATGTAAATGTATAGGATAGATATAAGATAGATATAAGATAGATATAAGATAGATAGATAGATTAAAGATATTAGAAGAAAGAAAGAAAGAAAGAAAGAAAGAAAGAAAAGACAGATACTGTAAAGGTATAAGATAGATAGATTAAAGATATAGAAAGAAAGAAAGAAAGAAAGAAAGAAAGAAAGAAAAAGAAAGAAAGAAAGAAAGAAAGAAAGAAAGAAAGAAAGAAAAAATAAAGAAAAGACAGATACTGTAAAGGAATAGAATAGATAGATAGATAAATAGATAGATAGATAGATAGACAGATAAAAGTGAATAAAGATATTAGATAGAAGAAAGAAAGAAAGAAAGAAAGAAAGAAAGAAAGAAAGAAAGAAAGAAAAGATAGATACTGTAAGGTATAAGATAGACAGATAAATGTGACATACAGTGATAGGAAAATAGATAGATAATTTATGTGTCTGTGTATATATATATAAAAAGAATGAGAGAGAGAGAGAGACAGAGAGAGAGAGAGAGACAGAGAGAGAGAGACAGAGACAGAGAGAGAGAGAGATTATAGAAATATAGATAGATGTATAAATAAGTAAAAGAAATGTGTGTGTATATATATATATATATATATATATATATATATTTATATATATGTATATATATATATGTGTGTGTAATTGCTTATTTTATTCCTGGAATATATCTATCTATCTATCTATCTATCTATATCTATATTTATAGTATGGTATACAATCTAAGTATATATTAATGTATTATGCTAGTACTGTACAGCAGAATATATATATATATATATATATATATATATATATATATATATATATATAATCTTTCTTTTATTTTAAAAAAAATATATATATACATACACGAACACATATAAATATAATGGATAGATGTATATTTTGTATCCCTAGATTATGGTACTTTGGTTGCTGCTATTGTTATTAATATTCATTTTTAGTTAAGTGGTTGGAAGTGAGTAGAGAACACAAGTGCTGTGTCAGGGTGTCATTGTGCCTTGACATATGCTGGCTGAAGGTGTCAGTTAGTAATGGGGGGGCAGTGAGTTTCTGTATGTTGTGACCACACACCATAAAGTACATTTGTCCTGTGCTGCACTATTAATGCACACCTCACTACACCCCAAAGCATCCCCTGGGCGCTACTTTTAAGGTTACATTTAAAGTACCAGCTTGATCACTGGTTGACTTAATTGTTGATTTCACAAGTTCTGAGCAGGGAGAGAAATGACTAAAAATACAGTTCAGAAAAAAAAAAAAGACAAAAAGAAGAAGAAAAAGAAAGAAGGAGAGAGTGGTGAAGTGGAATGTGAGCGGAGAAAATAAAGTATTAGATGTATACACTTGACTTTTCTTGACATGTGAAAGTGTTAAAAGTCACAGCTCATCAATAAAGTATGTGGACAGTGAATGAGGGGAGTGACAGGCATTGCATTCTTAAATAAAGTACAATGGAGAGACAAACGACTCTGCCAGAGAGTTTGCATGTTAGTGAAAGGACGCCTCAATGGGAGCTGGATAATGAGCTGCCTGCCTGTCATTCCCCCTCGGCCTACACACAGGAACTCATACTGCTCCACACGGGGCCCCTCTACTCTCCCTCTATACAAATCCTACACTTCCTAGGATGCCCCCCTCTACAAAGAGACCCCCACACTGCCTCCTACACCCTGCAACACACATTAGGCCCCTGTCCACCCTGCACACCTGCATTGCTTGTCTACAACGACAACCTGCCTATAGACACATTTATACGCAGGATGATTACAATATTTCCACAGAACATTCTACAGAATATTCTACAGAACATGTCATATCTATGTCTTTCTATATATCTATAGTGGGATAGAGAGAGAGAATGCATTAGGCCCAGAAAAATGATGAATTATACAATTGAGTGCATATCTATCTATCTATCTATCTATCTATCTATCTATCTATCTATCTATCAATCATGTCTTTATTATGTATCTATTTTGTCATATATTATGTTCTCTCTGTCTGCCTAGCTATCCTTTCTCTCTCTAGTCTGTCTATCTACCTATCTATCTAATAATCTATCTATCTATATATCTATCTATCATCAGTCTATCTGTCTATCTATCTATCTATCTATCTATCTATCTATCTATCTATCAATCATGTTTTTATTATGTATCTATTTTGTCATATATTATGTTCTCTCTGTCTGCCTAGCTATCCTTTCTCTCTCTAGTCTGTCTGTCTATCTATCTATCTATCTATCTATCTATCTATCTATCTATCTATCTATCTATCTAACAATACTTGTCTCAGTCTATCTATCTATCTATCTATCTATCTATCTATCTATCTATCTATCTATCTATCTATCTATCTATCTATTTATCATTAGTCTATCTCTTTATCTATCTCCTTGTCCCTCTCACATAATTTTTTTCTTATCTATCTATCTATCTATCTATCTATCTATCTATCTATCTATCTATTCATCTATCCATAACCAGTCTATCTATCAATCTATCTATCTATCTATCTATCTATCTATCTATCTATCTATCTATCCTTCTATCTATCCTTCTATCACCAGTCTATCTATCTATCTATCTATCTATCTATCTATCTATCTATCTATCTATGTATCTATCTATCTATCTATCTATCTATTCATCTATCCATAACCAGTCTATCTATCAATCTATCTATCTATCTATCTATCTATCTATCTATCTATCTATCTATCTATCCTTCTATCTATCCTTCTATCACCAGTCTATCTATCTATCTATCTATCTATCTATCTATCTATCTATCTATCTATCTATCTATCTATCTATCCTGGACCCTTCAGACTGTGACAACCAGTGTTAGGGGAATTATAGATTAAACCAGCATCCTTGCCTAATTCTTCATATACTCAGACATTACTCTCTGGAGTAATCAGGGAAGTTTATCTTCTCCCACAAAGGTGTATTTTACAATCCAATGACTACATATTAATGTCCCTACTACTTGTTTTTATATTCAATTTTTGATCTTTTCACAATTGGATGTATTATCGAGGCTATAGGGGAAGAGACAGGTAAATAGATGTTTGGAATAATTGAAATGTCAGTCGCTTGGGAGTATTTAGAATGACAGGAGACTTATGTACAGTAGAGGGCTCCATCCTTTTTTTTTTCCAGCTTGTAAGGCAAATTCAAACATCAAACAAAACATTGTATGATCATGTTAAGCAATTTTATGAAATGCTGGGAGGCTGCATGCATGCTGGACATAGAGGAACATGTGGATCCCGAGCTACTGTCTGAAAGCAGGCCATTGCTGAACAGGCCACTTCAGCGGGGAAAGGGTTAATGGAGCACTATGCATTTTCATATACCCATCTCCATGATAGGAGCCTATTTTTTTTTTTTTTTTTTGTAGTATTAAGTGAACCGTGTCATCAGTTAACCCAGAAAAAAAAAAGAAAAAAAAAAAAGTGTAGTTTACAACTTTTAATTCTAAAGTTTTAATTATAAACCCAGTCCTAAGTCTTGCAATCCTTTTTAGCCTTGGTTACTCTTTTGTCTTACCTCTTCTCTTTTAAAATAATGACATAGCCTTCTAAAGCAATAAATGATCCAGTCCCATTTCCCAGGCAATTTTTCAGTTTTCCCCCCTTCATCCCTTCTTTTTTTTTTAAACCCACCTCTCAATTAGCAACCGTTGGGATTAACAGCAACTAATGCCTTTCCTTGAATCGTGGTCCTATTTCTCCCTAGGGCAGACTAAGGCTTTGTGTGTCTTCCCAAAAGAGAAAGAAAAAAAAAAGTTTTAGTAGAAAAAAAAAAATGATAAGGGGAGGGAGTTAATGAATACAAGTGACGTCATACTAATGGAGGCTAGGCAAGGGGCTGGACTGTGTCAGTTACATTCTGTAAAGGTGAGTGCTCTAGGGTCTTAACTGTATCATTCAATCTACATACTGAATTTTGTGTTTCTAGGGCCATATAAAATTACTTTTATTGCCTAAGCATACATCCAAAGGTGTTACTGTAGCAGAAGGCTACTTGGGCGTAAAATTAGACAAACAAGGTCAAAAAGTTTTATTTTCCCACCAAGTAAAACACTTATGTAGGTTCCATTGAACTAAATAGAAAAACACTTATATAGGATCCATTGAACTAAATAGTAAAACACTTATATAGGATCCATTGAACTAAATAGTAAAACACTTATAGGATCCATTAAACGAAATAGTAAGACACTTATTGGAGCCATTAAGCTAAATGTTACTTGTCATTCTTATATACCAGTATTCTTGACATTTTTAAAGTAATCATTAATTCCTTTCTTAAAGGTTCTTATTATTTTCATGTTCTGCAACATATATTTTTAAAGATTGTATCTATAATATAGTATAAATTCATGTTCTACTATTGTATCATCTTGGAGATTGTCTTTAAATATAAAATAAAGGTTGCTTAATGAAGTTTATTTTTTTTTTCAAAGCATATTCTGTTCATGAAGGTGTATTGTGTTTTGTATTCTATGTAGGGTTTTGCAGTATAATTATAATACATGTTGTCTATTAAGGATAGGAAGTGGTTTATACTATAGTCATTTAGGTGGGGTATAGTGTGAAAGTGGATCTTGTAGTCCTGTGCATGTCTCCTTATATTAATATCTATTCTGCAAGTCACCTTTTTAATACCCAGAAAAATGCTTAAAGTCCCCTTGTCCAGTTCACTTTGAACCTAGAGAGAAACACCAATTCTGACGTGTTAGACTGAAATGCATTTGCCTCTAGGATAACCAATGACTATTTGTGTACATGGGGCGGTGTTTGAGCTCGGTAATATCCAAGACATGGAGTTAAATGGAAATACATCCTCTTTTTTTAAACAATGACACACAGGGCTTCTGCATATAGTGAACGTTAGGAGAGAAATGGGACATGCTTTATTACAGGGGGGTGTTTTTTTTATAATAAATAATGCATGGAATATTTTTTAAAGGGTATATATATATATTATTTATTATAAAAACACCCCCTCTAAAAAAAGCATGTCCCATATTTTTTTTCTAATATAATAATATAATATTTCTAATATATATATATATATATATATATATATATATATATATATATATATATATATATATATATCTATATATAGATATATAGATGTATATATCTCTCTCTCTATATATCTATATATATATATGTCTATATATATAGGTATATATATATATATATATATTAAAATTCTATTCCAAGTACTGTGTGTATATATATATTATATTTATATATATGTATAAATAAAAAAAATAACACACATATATATATATATATATATATATATGTGTATATATATATATATATATATATATATATATATATATATATATATATATATTTAGGGGCATGTAAATATATATACAGGACTTGGAATGGTCTCAGTGGATGCTGCAACTTTCCCTGTAATAAACTATATTGCTATTAGATGGAGATGTTTTAGGACATGTTAAACAATGTATATTTTCTGTCTTTCTTCCTCCCTCTTTGTCTCTATAATATGTACATACACATACACACAATAAACAATATATGAATATATATATATATATATATATATATATATATATATATATATTACTAATAAACAACACTGTATATAGAATATTTTTACAGGGAATAATATATATATATATATATATATATATATACATATATATATATATATATATATTAGAGTTTTCTTTCTTTTCTCTCTCTCTTTTTTCTCTTTCTTTCTCTCACTTTCTTTCTCTCTCTCTCTTTCTCTCTCTCTCTCTCTCGCTTTCCCTCTAGCTCTCTCTTCTCTCTCCCTCATTCTTTCTCTCTCTCTCTCTTCTCTCTCTCTCTCTATATATATATATATATATATATATATATATATTATCGGGAATAAAATGCCTTCAGAAAACAAGAAACAAAACAAAAAAAGAACATCACCCTCTGACTGGCTATGCTATTGATTAATACAATCTGTTCCGAGAGTCTTGTAACTCTTAAATCTGCCTGTTAATCAAGTCTCTAAGCAGCTCAATGTGAGTTTTATTAGCGACAGGAGATCCCAGGCTGTAGATCAAACCAAGCGTTTCCACCCTTCATATCTAGACTACCGCTGCTAACATGATATATTTTCAATTAGAGGCCAATTTATCAAACAGTTTGTCCCCTCCTGACATCTGTAATATGTGTGAGCCGTTTACGTTGCCAAGTTAAGCAGCGCGTTGAATTTAACGCGCGTTCAAAGGCATTTTGCGCCAAATGTGACATTCTGCATTTTTAGGAACGATTTTTCCATATAGCATGTGCTTCTTTTCTCACAGCCAGAAGGATCTTAAAATGTATGAATTGGATTACATTTTATAATATCTAATACCAAATGATTGTATCACACTGATATGCATATGAAAAGCCTATCTGGTAATTATGCGACAGTTTTTTTTTTTTTTTTTCACTGCATGACAGCTGGATAAACATAATCTCCAATAAACATCTCTAATTAGAGAGGAGGCACTGGGTAAAATTGTATTTTTTTTTTAAATGCCTTTGGTATAAATCGGCACCTCAAATACAAAATATTGTAGAATTGAAAGCATTACAGATTTTGTTTTTAAATATATTATTTTTGAAGTGGCAAAATATTTTCAGGTGCTAAAATACATATATATGGTTCTTGGCAAATCAACAGCAAAAACGTTGTCTTTAGCTTATGTTTAAAATATAAAGTTTTTATAATATTTTTCTGCGGTTGGCAAACTGTCCTATTAAATGTATTTTTGGAAGATTGTTGTTATTATTGGTATTATTATTACTACTATTATTCTTATGATTAATAATAATATTAATACATATTATTATTTATTATAATAATATTAATACACATTATTATTTATTATAATAATATTAATACATATTATTATTTATAAAAATACTATTAATACATATTATCATTTATAATAATATTATTAAGACATATTATTATTTATAATAATACTATGAATACATATTATTATTTATAATAATACTATTAATACATATTATTATTTATAATAATACTATTAATACATATTATTATTTATAATAATACTATTAATACATATTATTATTTATAATAATACTATTAATACATATTATTATTATTTATAATAAAACTATGAACAACAATAATATTATTGATAATGATAATAATAATTCTAATGCTACTACTAATATTAATAAATAACAATAATAATAAAAAAATATTTTGCAAATATTTTCAACTGAATTCTCAGCTAGCAAAATAAGAAACAGATACTTTATTTATTTTTTCTGCGTTTGAAATTCAATTTCCTTAAGTAAGTTTATTTTTCTTTTTTTTTTGAGATTTAAGTTTCTAACCTGTCTCATCAGAAGAAGAGGAGGGAGTGACCAGTAAACTGTAATTTAATCCCATGTACTTTAGCCGGTGCGAATTGCTAATTACAAGTTCTTCCGAAATAGGGATCAAATCACAAACTATGAGGATTTAAAGCTCCCTCAGCTATGCAGATCACATTCTTTCATTTCTCAAAGTATAAGCTACAAGCAGCCAGACAAACCATCTCACCAAACTGTTTTATAATTTTCCTTTGAAGGTGTAAAAATCTTCTAGGGTCGTTTTCTTTATCTAATGTTAATATGTATCATATTCCCCTTTAAAAACTTACACAGGACTCCATACACCATACAATACTCAGCAAGGGAGACAATCAAAACCCTCCTAAATCTAATTCTAGGTCCTTCTCAACCGACAGGCAAAGCAAACAAAAACTACAAAAGCATCAGGTTAGCCCTGTAAAGTAGCATAGCCAGGGATTATTACCTGTTGCAGCTTGTGAGCACCAGTTCCCAGGATCTGTCCACTTCAGGACTTTTGCTTTCCTTGATAGTTCGTTAACTGGCAGGTTTGATCTCCAATTTCTACATAAGAATCTGCCACACAGTTTAAATGTCAGTGACAGGGGAAATAAAGGAGGCTGTGCGCCTAGCCTTTAACTTTCCCTTAATATCAGTGCCAGCTGTGCCCTGATTGGCTGGAGCGCGCCTCTGACATCACGGGACACAAGTTACTTGTGTCCAAGCGAACAAGAGAGTCAAGCAAGGCCTGGATCTCTAACAATTCACACAAGGTATAGTCATTACTATTATTATTACTATTATTATTATTATTATTATTTTTATTATCATCATTATGTCATGAATGCTACATGTGTGATAAGAAACATTTTTGCATCAAAGCATTTTATTTTATTTAGTATATCCTACCTGTCTATTTATATATATTGCATATTATGTATTTTCTCTATTCTCTCTCTCTTTAAAATATATGTATTTAAAAAAAAAGAAGAAAATATGGATACACATCTCCTCCCCCGCCCCCTCTCTCTCTAACAGGTATATACAACTCATACAACCTCGCCTTGCATGTTCTCTGAGCAGTGAGTGTGTCATTTGTGTAAGGTTATCTCTCCTTATCTCTGGGATGACCTATAAGTGATAATGACAGTGTGAGGGCTACTGGCAGTAGGGTGCTCTGTACACCGACAGTCAGCAGAGGTGAGTGCTCAGGTGTTATCTGTTTTTCCATATTGATCTAACACTGAATAGAGATATCCTAAAGCAGCAGCTGGGCGGTGTGTCCTCACATCTGGAGCTATTTGTGTCACTTTTGCTAATTGCTCTGTAAACATGACCTCCCAGCCTGCCGGGTGACATATATTCACCTGTCACTTCCATGCAGGACACCATGGTCCTCCCGTCACCTGGGCAGCATCTAACCCTGCACTGGAGACGAGGCTAAAGTGTTGGGTGAAGCTTCACTTATGGCCTGCACTGAATAATATGTAAGGTGATAGGATATAGATAAGGGATAATGGTCTATCTATCTATCTATCTATCTATCTATCTATCTATCTATCTATCTATCTATCTATCTTATCTATCTATCTATCTATCTATCTATCTATCTATCTATCTATCTATCTATCTATCTATCTATCTATCTATCTATCTATCTATCTTATCTATCTATCTATCGATCTATCTATCGATCTATCTATCTTATCTATCTATCTATCTATCTATCTTATCTATCTATCTATCTTATCTATCTATCTATCTATCTATCTATCTATCTATCTATCTATCTATCTATCTATCTTATCTATCTATCTATCTATCCTATCTATCTATCTATCTATCTATCTATCTATCCTATCTATCTATCTATCTATCTATCTATCTATCTATCTATCTATCTATCTATCTATCTATCTTATCTATCTATCTATCCTATCTATCTATCTATCTATCTATCTATCTATCTATCTATCTATCTATCTTATCTATCTTATCTATCTATCTATCTATCTATCTATCTATCTATCTATCTATCTATCTTATCTATCTATCTATCTATCTATCTATCTATCTATCTATCTATCTATCTATCTATCTATCTATCTTATCTATCTATCTTATCTATCTATCTATCTATCTTATCTATCTATCTATCTATCTATCTATCTATCTATCTATCTATCTATCTATCTATCTATCTATCTTATCTATCTATCTTATCTATCTATCCAACTTTTCCTATTTCTCTGTTACGCCTGTTTGCCTGTTTACTAGTATATCTCTATCTGTCTATCTATCTATCTACACATTTGTACAGGCATACCCCACTTTTAAGTACGCAATAGGGTTTATTTACTAAAGCTGGAAAGCGCAAAATCAGGCTCACTTCTGCATATAAACCAATGAGATTCTAAGCACGGCTTGTTCAATTAAGCCTGGTAATAAAACCTGGAAGCTCATTGGTTTCTATGCAGAAGTGAGCCTGATTTTGCACTTTCCAGCTTTAGTAAATAAACCCCATTGCGTACTTAAAAGTGGGGTATGCCTGTATACACTTTCCTTCTCTCTGCTCCTATGTATCAAATAATAACGTCTTTCTCTCTCTGAGAGAGTGTGTGTGAGAAAGAGAGAGAGAGAGAGAGAGAGAGAGAAAGATGGGCTGAGAGAGAAAGAAAGAACAAGAGAAAGAGAAAGAGAGAGATTAACAGGATGATATAGATGTCTAGTGCTATTAGTTTCTCACTCTATCTATATCGCTCTCTCTCTATTCTTATCTCTTTCTCTCTGTCTACTATCTATCTATCTATCTGTCTGCCATATATATATATATATATATATATATATAGAGAGAGAGAGAGAGAGAGAGAGAGAGAGAGAGAGAGAGAGAGAGAGAGAGAGAGAGAGAGAGAGAGAGAGAGAGGGAGAGATGTAACATATACAGCGATAGGAACATAGATAGATGTGTCTGTGTATATATATATATATATTTATACAGAGAGAGAGAGAGAGAGAGAGAGAGAGAGAGAGGGGGGAGAGAGAGAGAGAGAGAGGGGGGAGAGAGAGAGGGGGGGGAGAGGGAGAGAGAGAGAGAGAGGGAGAGAGAGAGAGAGATGGACTGCATGATATAGAGTAAGTAGGAGCATAGGAGGATTAGATAGAAAGATATCTATTTATAAAAAGAGAGAAATAAAAATGTATATATATCTATATCTGTCTAACTATGTATTTATTTTATATATATATATATATATATATATATATATATATATATATATATACTATATATCTACCCGTGTCACTGCTTGTATAAAACATTATAACTTTCTAACAGTTTTGTCTAGTCAATATTTTAGGTTTACACGTTTTCATTTAAAAAATGACTTTTGTTATTAACAATATATATATGTGTGTAAGGATTCCATGAAGAGGTTAGTCCATCCAGGGGCAGCTGTCATAGTGACAAGGTGATAGGGCCATGTCCTGTCTGTTTGCTCACATTACACAGTGGAGGTGCAGTAGTGCTCCAGCAGGTTTCTCAGGAAGCTGGTGGTGGCTAATATTTCACTGGCTTAAAAGGGCATCCTGGGAAAGAGCTGTCACAAAGGTGTCATTAGGGGCTGCTGCCATTAAGGGACTCGGAATCCCTGCAACCCAGCAGGGTTCTTGAAGGAAGCGCTGGAAACACCGAGGCTCCCGGCTGCTTATCTGGCTGTCAATAGCAGGAGATGGATCCGAAGTAGGACCAGGTGCTCTCCTGCCTCTGTCCAAACTGGAGCTCTCCAGGAGCTGATTAGGCGTGAAACCGTCTGCCGGCTCCACTATCTACAGTAATAAAGATATATATTAAATATTATACAACAGTTACAACAAGTACATAAAATGTGCTCTTGGTTTGATTATAAACATTACATTCAACAGCAGATATAATAACATGTACATATGCAATAGAGGCAAATATTTTGGGTTTCACAAAAATCCCACACACATAATTTATTTTTATACAGCAAGGTTAATCACACACCTTCACTTATAAATAATTATTATTTATAGTACTGAATGTCACAGGTTTCAGGAAAGAGTCTGCAATAAATGTTTCTGTCTTGCTCTCTCCTTGCCCCCCTTTTTCTTTTTCTGATACTCTGTTATCCCTCTGCCTACCCCTCTCTCCATTCACTATCCCTCTCCCTCTCTCTTGGCTCCTCTCCCTCTTCTCTAGCTCTTTCACTCCTGCACCCCCTTCACTCTAGCTCTCTCTCTCTCTTTTCCACTCTCCTTCTCTCCATCTCTCTCTCTCTCTCTCTCATTTTCTCCCTCACAGCTTTCACTCTTCCTTATGTCAGTTTCTTTCTCTACAATCTCCCCCCCCCCTTTCTCTCCACACTCTCTCTTCTCCCTCCTTTCTATCTTTCCCTATCTTATATCTGCCTCTCCTTCCTCTCTCTACCTCTCTCTCTCTCTTCTATCCAATGTTTCTCCCATGCCCCCCCCCCCTCATTTTTCTTATTCTCCTATTCCTCTTTCTGTCTCTGTTTCCTATTGTCCTCCTCATGCTTTCTCTTTCTATCTCTTTCTCTTTCTATCCTCTTTTCTATCTCTCTCTCTCTCTCTGTTCCCACTTCTTTCTCTCACTATGTCAAAGGTCACCTTATCTATTATTAGTATTACTTTTTCCTATATAGATTAACTGACAACATGACCTTTAACACCAACCTAGATAGGGCACAAATGCCAACACCCAGAAATTCAACACAGGGTGACATAATGGATATAAACAAGTTCATAAGTTCTACAGATGCTTTTGAGGTCCACGTGGGACTGATTCCTAAATATACATTTATGTATAGAAAGGATGCAGAAATAAAAGTTTTTTGAGGATGTACAACTCATTCAAACCCTGCATACATCCATGCCCAGTATAACTAGACCTCATTATGGCTATGCTTTACCGAGTGGTTTTAGATAGTTGATGTCTTCCATCATAATAATAGATTGTACAGCATCACCCTCCACCCCAGGGAACACAGAGGGTTAAATTGACAATGCTACCCTTAATTGATAATTTCATAACCTCTGAGCCACTTCCAAAGATATGGAGAATAGAATATGATATAGCAAAGAACAACTGGATCACTCATGACTTTAACTCGACCTCATAGACTAGTTGTAAGCTAATTTGTTAGCAGGCTTTAATGGGGGTCCTACAATAGGTCGTTATTAAACCAATGAGAAGCCACCGTTACCCTCAGATAGATCAGAAATCAATATCCGGTAAATCAGAAATCAAATAAATCCGACAAATCAGAGAGCAACTATTATATGCTGTATCCTGTGGAAATCAGTCTCATTCTTTTCCAGGTGTGACAACCTTACTACTTCACTGCTCTATATACATTTCCGTATTTACTTATTATGACTTATTCATATTTAATATAACAATGTAGGCAATATTTATAAACTATTATAAATGGGATATTATTTCGTTTACACTATAGGAAAGCTATACCATTTTATATGACTTACCTATAAAACAGAATTATAACTATAGTTATTATAGCTCTTTGCATTTCAGTTATTTATAAATGCTACAACCATAAACATGCTTTGGTTATAATTTATTTAATAATACTAAACACAGTAAACATTTCCTTTCTTTCCTTCTCTTTCTTTCTTTTTCTTTTTTTTTTCTTTCTTTCTTTCTTTCTTTCTTTCTTTCTTTCTTTCTTTCTTTCTTTCTTTCTTTCTTTCTTTCTTTCTTTCTCTCTCTACACCCATACAAACACTCAATAACTGTAATTGTGCTATATGAAAACTATACATATTATACCATAAATGTAATTCCTACTGAATATATAATATATACTGCATGTGATAACAAAGCTGGAGCAGTACCTCTGTGGCCATGCACTGTACCTTCAGACAGACCATGTATAAGATGTATACATTGGTGAATTCCCCCCCCCCCCCCCAATCAGTGGAGGGTGATGGGATTTTGCACCGGGTGCTGTCATCCAGGCGCAGTTCTGGATCTCCTAGAAGTGTCTAATGCCAGTTTGGAGTGAGTTAGCGATGTGAAGTTTTGAAGGATGCCCTGAGCCCATGTGTTCACATAGACTGAGCAATTCTCAGCACACACACTCTGTAATAATGAGCTTTAATTCTCTATCCAAGCAGAACCTGAGCAATAATAATAAGCGCATCAAGACAAATTGTTTACTGTGGCATTGCACAGACTGCAGAGCCCCAGAGAAGCCTTATCTCACCATCCCTGCAACACAGAGCTGCGGCACCAGTCCAGGCCCCCTGCCCATCAAGGGGCACAGCGGTAAGTGGCAGGCATGGGCTCCCCCGGCGTCATCTGTGTGCAGTGTACCTGCATCCACCTGGACTCATATCCTCCACCCACATCACACATCCATACATAGGTATTACCTCCATAATGTATAGACATCTCATCTATCTATCTGTCTATCTATCTATCTGTCTATCTATCTGTCTATCTATCTATCTATCTATCTATCTATCTATCTATCTATCTATCTATCTATCTATCTATCTATCTATCCATCCCTATCCATCTCTATCTCTATCTATCTATCTATCTATCTATCTATCTATCTATCTATCTATCTATCTATCTTTCTATCTATGTATCTACATATCTACATATTAACAATGTTATCTAGTCTGTCTGCATATTAATCTATCTATTGATAATAATAATAATATAACAGCAACAACAACATACAGCTACTACTACTACTACTACGACTACTAATACCAATAACAACAATAATAATAATAATAATAATAATAATAATAATTTAGCCTATTTATTGTCTATCTATCTATCTATCTATCTATCTATCTATCTATCTATCTATCTATCTATCTATCTATCTATCTATCTATCTATCTATCTATCTACCTATCTATCTATCTATCTATCCATCTATCTATCTACCTATCTATCTATCTATCTATCTATCTATCTATCTATCTACCTATCTTCTTACCTGTCAATCTATCTATTATTATTATTAATAATAATAATAATAATAATATTAGTAAGAAAAATATATTAATAATATATATTTAATCCATCAATTATCTATCTATCTATCTATCTATCTATCTATCTATCTATCTATCTATCTATCTATCTATCTATCTATCTATCTATCTATCTATCTATCTATCTTTGTATCTATGTAATCTTGTTACTCTGTCATCCACTCCCTCTCTTTATGTATACGTTATATGCATATATATATTGAGAGGGAGAGATGGATAGATAAATATTAACATGATAAATATATAATTTATTAATAAAATACGTTATTATTTTAATAACAATTATTATTATTATGATTATTATTATTAATAATAATAATTATAATAATAATGATAATAATAATAATAATAATACTTATAATAATAATAATGCATTCATATTATTCTCATTATAAATATTAGGAATAATAATGATGATGATGATAATAATAATATTATTTGCCTAAACACATTCATACTTTTCCGTCTTGTTTTGCGCCATCAGTTGTTATTAAGCTCTGAAGTTCTTATGATATATGTATATATATATATATATATATATATATATATATATATATATATCTCTGGAAAAAACATAACAAGACTTTACACAACAAATTCTATCCATTGCCTATAGTTTGTCCAATAAAATGTAATATATTACAGTTATGCCCATTTAGGTATATGAAAACCAGTATGTATGGTCCAGCCACCCAATTTAGTGATAATTTAACCCCTGTGAGGCTGAGATTTTTTTTTTTTTTGCGTCAAAATTGTGCCTTATTGCTGCTGAGACGCTAACTGTGATACAAGTTTTCTTGGTGAAATTGTAATCTTCGTGTGTCTGTTCATTTTCTAACCATCGAAAGAAAATCCTTATTCAGTGTTACACTGTCTCCAGCTCTGCGCCTCCCCATTAGAGATATTTTAATAACAAGCGTGGTTGTGTCCAATACTTGATTTGTGTTTTCTCTCTCTCCCTAGTCCTGGCTCTAGACTGAGACATTAGCTGGATTCCCTGGGGGTGATTGGAGGCAATCCGCAGAAAGTCGACAGTCACGTCCTGGATGTTAAAAATGCACTTTTGCTCAACTTGACAAGCTGGAGTTCGATCTACAATTGTATTTGAAAGCGCATAGAGCGGAAAGATCCCCCCCCCCCCATGCTCCCACCCCCCATCATTAAGCTCCACTCTCCTTTAGCAAAATAACAAGATATTTCATTTGCACACAATCCTGGATGGAATAACTCTTTTAATAGAAATATGCTGTGTAATTCAACATGGGATATTCAAATCCTGCACCCCCCATCTCTCCCTATCAGCCCATCCATGTGATCTCACTGATTTTTACTTTAAAATCTTGACTAAGAGGAGAGTTCCAACAAGGGGATTTACACTGATGCCATGACCCTTGTAATTGGATTAAATATGGACTGACTTCATCCAAAAAAACATGGCGAGATTGACACCTGCCAAGGGGAGTCCTCTGTGATTGACTGTGATGAGTCGCGCCGGCCGCAGTAATGAAATAAATTGTACGGATAAAACTTCCACAGTTGTCATCCGGGGCCATCAAACAGAAGCCAGAGCCAAATGAGTGACAATGAGAGCCAGGGGGGCACCAGAAAAAAAAGCCATGGCACCAGATAGAGGGGGCTGTTAGACATTGACAAGCCAAATTACAACTTGCCACCTCAATTTCCAATTCACAAGTTTTCAATTAACATATAGATTGCTGTTACATATAAGATTAGGGAGACTTCTAGAAGGAGCTTGTGGGTTCATGTTGGGCCTGGTCTACTCATGATATATTAGAGGGGTGCTGGTGGTGGGTAGGTGAAGGGTTGTAGCCTGGTAGAGCAAATGCAGAATTTCACTCAATGATAAATTTGTGTAGGATTTCTATAGCTTCTCTATGTCTTGTCTATTGTCATTAAAGTTTTAAAGAAAACATATATTATTATATATTTTTACATTTACAAATAAAAGGGATCAGCTGAATGTAAAAAAATTATTGATTTGTGTTAACATTTTAAACGTTATTTCTAAACATAATTTGTGGTGATATTTTTATTTGGGGGCCGCCATATTTGCTCAATAGATATATACTTTGCTCTTCAGTGCTTATTTATTACAGGTATTTATATAGCACTAGATATGTACATAGCACTTTACATATTGTACATTCACACCAGTCCCTAGCTTCAAGAAGCTTACAATCTAAGGTCCCTAACTTACATTAATACCTACACACAATGGACTGAAATAGACAGGATACAATTTACCTACAAGTACGTCTTGGGAGAGTGGGAGGAAACATTCATGAGCACAAGGAAAACATGCAAACTCCATGCAAATAGTGTTCTGATTGGGATTTAAACCAAGGACTCTAGTAGTACAAGGCAGGAGTGCTAACCACTAAGCCATTGTGCTTTAAATTCGTTGGTCTTTACATTTCATTCTCACTGTGCAAGTTGATGGGTTGATTTACTAAAGGAGTAGAGTATGCTCAGTTTGTAAAAAAAAAACTTTTTCACTTTGCAAAGTAAACTTTCACTTACCTTGGCAAATGAAGTAAACTTAACTAAAAATTCAATTTGTATAGAATAACCCATTGCGCAAGTTAAAAAAAAAGATTTTTGCTTGAACATGATTAGATTTCTTAAGCCTAGTACACAAGGGGCGAATGTCGGATGAAATCAGACGGTTCAATAAAAACTGGCCAACATTCGGCCCGTGTGTATGGCAGCCAGTCCAACAGAAGCCGGCTGTTTGGCGGGCTTCTGTCAGACGAGCATGCTGGAGAACCAGCAGCCGCCCGGCTCCCGATCAGCGTTCTCAGCCAATGGCTGAGAGCGCTGAACAAAGTGTTCTACCGGGGGGCAGTCCTCCTGTCAGAACACAAAAGAACAGCAGGGGAGATCGCTGTACTAACGTCAGATCGTCAGTATAGCGGCTCCAAACGGAGCTGTCCATTTTTTTCTTTTTTTTTCGTTTAACCTGCTGGGTTGAACGAAAATAACTAAATAGTGGTGTGTACCAGGCTTTATAGTAAATCAAGCAATATAAATCAGTTGGTTGCCTAAAAACAATACTACCCTATGTGGCTGAGTGCTTCCTCTAGTGACTAATCTAGAAAACTCTACATTAAAAAATAGTTAAAGCGTAACTCCACTTTTGTCGGGAAAAAAACATTCCCCTCTGTGTGATCTATGTACATTGGAAGGATTTTAACAAACTTTGTTGCAGATTCCTACCTTTTGTTATTCTAAAGAAATCTATGTGTGTTTCTCTGTGCCCATGTGGAAAGTGAGTCTAATGGGAGTGGTTTCATAATTATCAATCAGCTGAAGTAGCTTCAGGGCATTAATGAGGAAAGCTGCTGGGCCTGCATCCCTTTAGATGTGTTCTTATTGGGAGTATCTCACCAAAAATTACATTTTTGTTGCAGGAGATTCCTGAAATATGACTTGTGTCTCAGGCCTCGTACACACGACCGATTTTCTGTGTATGGTTTCTCGTCAAGAAAACTGCCGGGAATCTCGACGAGAAAAATAGAGAACCTGCTCTCTATTTTCTCGTCAGGATTCTCGTTTTTCTCGTTGAGATTCTCGTCAGCCTGTTTCCCAACGAGAAAACCGGTCGTGTGTATGCTTTTCCGAGTCTTAAAAAATCGCGCATGCTCAGAATCAAGTATAAGACGGGAGCGCTCCTTCTGGTAAAACTAGCGTTCGTAATGGAGATAGCACATTCGTCACGCTAAAACGAACTGAAAGCACGAAGACTGAAAAGCGCGAATCGTCTCTCCCCAAACTTTTACCAACACGCGGTAACACGAGATCAGCAAAAGCAGCCCAAGGGGTGGCGCCATTGAAATCGAACTTCCCCTTTTTACTGCCGTCGTACGTGCTGTACGTGACCGCGCTTTCCAAGGACGAGATTTGGAATTGACAGTGTGTATGCAAGGAAAGCTTGACAAGAAGCTCGTCAAGCTTGACAAGAATCTCGTCGAGAAAAACGACAGTTTTTTTTTACGACGAGATTCTCGGTCGTGTGTACGAGGCTTTAGTGTAGACTTCAAGGAAAATCAGTGAGCCAATCATACAAACAGAAAAATATTTTTCTGGGGGGCGTTCTGTACACATTCTGTGTACAGAACACCTCCAGGTAGCCATATTGCATTGCATTTTCAGAAAATTACAGCGGCTGCAGATTGAAAAGGAAAGGTAATTTTTAATAACATTCAATTACAATAAGACTTGTGTCGCAATTGTATACACTATATTATTTTTCCACTATTTTTTTTCCCCACGACAGTGGAGTTAAGTATAAAGAATAACAAAAATATATCAGAAAACACACTCATTGGAAGTGGAGTTTCCCTTTAAACCCTAAAAGATCAGGTTTGGGAATATTTCCTTTTTTGTATAACTAAATTTTTAGTTTAAATCCATTTCATAATTCCAGACCTAAATCCTATCATATAAAATATTTTCTTTAATCTGAGCTATGCTTTTCTAATATTTCTCAATTTATTTTTAATATACTGCTTTTTATGTAGGCCACACTAATCTACCTCCTCTAAATTCAAGCTTTTACACCCTTATATGTCATATGTGGGGTATTTTGTCTTTTTTCTTTTTTTTTCTTTAATTTCCTCCCATTAGCTGTACAATATATCAATTCTGCAGTTTGTATTATTATTTAAATAGGCAAAGAAAGTAATACGGTGCACCATATTTTATGATTTAGTACAGAAAAACTCACCTACACCCACCCACACACCATGGACATATTTTAAAAGGTGTACATTGCATATTTACCATCCAGTTAATTCTTCATACTAATAAAGCACATTTACCACCCACACATGTACAAAATCCAGTTGCAGTTGTTGCCTTTGATTTCATTTCTGGATTTAGTCTTCTGCTGCTGCTGTTGCACATGGTGTAAATTCCTCAGGATTAAATAGGATCTAGGCTAAGAAGGATGTATAGTGACTACTAGTGCTGAAAATACTATATGCCTGGCAGCCATGCTGTATCAGTGGTCTCAGCACTCTCTGGGGGGGGGGGGGGATCTACTAAAACTGGCGCATACAAAATCAGGTGTTGCTCTGCATAGAAACCAATCAGCTTCCAGGTTTTATCGTCAAAGCTTAATTGAACAATCTGACGTTAGAAGCTGATTGGCTACTATGCACAGTTGTACCAGTCTCTGAGTGCTCCAGTTTTACTAAATCTCCCCTTCTGAGTGACTGACCTGCAACAAGTATGTACAATAGAATCTCTGGCTTGACTCTGATTTCACTTGCTGCATGCTTGTTGTGTATTAATGTTTCAGAAAAAATATTGAAGCCACAGGCAGCTTGGTAACTAGCACTTTCAGAAGGAGATCAGCAACGGAAGTCTTTGTATTACTTTCAGTCTAGTTTCCCTTTAAAATATTGCATTATATGGAAGATAGTGGAGTTGATTATTAAGAATTATAGGCTGTTTACTTAGCATACAGGTAAATTAAAGTAAATAATGTAAACCTGTATGCACTTTGAGTAGCCAATCATGTGCAAGGGAAAAAAAAATTGATTTTTTTTCTATTACGTGATTGATTGATTAAAGTAAACACAGCTTCATCTTATTTACTAAGCTTAGTGGACATTTACTTTGGTAACTGAACATTCTCTATGCTTAGTAAATCAACCACCATTAATTAAATGCCAAAAGTTAAATTGTTTTAATATACGGTATGTTTTTTTTAATGCATTCTTATCATCAATAATTTTATTTATGTGAATATATTTTTAGCAGTTAATCCCTGCAATGTCCAGTATATATGTTTTAAGCAAGTACTCTCATTCTACTTATAGAATGTAAGCTCTTGTGGGCTTTTGTTTTAAAGTGCTTCTTAAATTATCTTGATACTTATACAGTATATTCCCTTTACAATTTTCTTAAGATGTGAAGAGCTGTGGAAATTATTGGTATTACTTAAATAAAGAATAAAAAAACATATAGAAAAAAACGATTATTAATATTAATAATAACATCAACAACAATATTACCAATACTACCACTATCTGATTAAAAATATAATAAATCAATATAGCATAAAATATTATAATATGATAGAATGCATGCAATGATCATGCCATTTTAAGAAAATCTTTTGCAATGCCTTGTCCCTGTCCTTGCTGCTATGAAATAAACACCTCTGTGTAGAGATACTGAATTCTCGTGTCTTGCTGTATTGAACAATCCACGTGTAATTGGGGCTGATCTGTCTGAAGAAACATACTGCCCAAGTGTTTTGACTTTCAGCCTGTTTAGAAGCCAGTCATGTAGAGAAAGACTGTGGATGTGTATTGAATGGAACGTATCAGATGACTGTGAAAGGTTATGAGGCTACATAATAGCATTACATGTACATACAGCGTTAACCGATAGGGCATAGCTTGTTGTATTCCTGTGTTTCTGTGGCTGGGGGTAGTGCACAGTGACAGGTGAGTAGCTTCGCTGGAATGTAGCATGAATAACAATTACTGTAAGTCTTCTTGAAACCAAACGCCAGAGGGGTAAAGGTTGGCTTGCCTCTGACAGTGAAGGGGTTAAGCACCTCCAGTTGACCTTCTTGGGAAATTTCTTAGGAAATCTCATATTTGATTAACGTCCACAATGTTCAATAAGACTCCTGGCCTATCTCCCCTAATTCTATGATTTGTCTCACATTTGTTTACCTTGTGTCCTTTTTAATAGATGGTGGCCATATACAGTTGGGCAAAAGTGATGCTTCCAACTCAAGCATCATGTGGGATAACTGGGCAAATTTTACTCTGTGTAGGGCTTCCTTTGAAGATGATATTAAGAGTATTCTGTACGCTCTATGTAGTTCTATGTATACTGTAAAGAATGTTCTAGCATCTTGGCAAAGCTGTGTGATCATTCTATTTTTGTAACCAGGTGTTTACCAGTTTTGGTGGAGCCAACCAGCATGGCAATGGAATCTAATAGGAGCATATACTGTATATACTCGAGTATAAGCCGAGATTTTCAGCCCTTTTTTTTTGGACTGAAAATGCCCCCCTCGGCTTATACTCGAGTCAGTGTACCTGAAAATATTGAGAGGCTGCCGGTATCCATCGTTTAAAACTCGCGGTCTCCTCCTTGTCCCTTCTGTGATAGGCGGAACTGTGTCTGCTGAGAAACGCCTATCACGAACGTTCTCTCATCCTCACCCATCCCAGCAGACACTATGTTCAGTGTTCCGCCAATCACGGACGCCGTTTCATCCTCGGACAAGAGGACGTCTGTGATTGGCGGAACACTGAACACAGTGTCTGCTGGGAAACTGAGTCCAAGGATGAGAGAATATTCGGGATAGGCGGAACTGTGTCTTCTGAGAAACGCCTATCACGGAAGGGACCAGGAGGAGACCGCGAGTTTTAAACAATGAATGGACGCCCACAGCCTCTCAATTTAAGGTACACTGACAACGGGCACAGTGAGGATTGGCACAGTGACGATGGGCACAGTGAGGATTGGCACAGTAAGGATGGGCACAGTGAGGTGGCAATGGGCAGAGTGAGGTTGGGCCCAGTGACAATTGGCACAGTGAGGTTGGCCCAGTGAGGTTGCAATGGGCACAGTGAGGCGTGCAAATGGGCATTGTTGACCCTCTTCCACTTACAGTAGCTGCTGCATTCTCACGCTCGGCTTATACTCGAGTCAATACGTTTTCCCAGTTTTTTGTGGTACAGTTAGGTACCTCGGCTTATACTCGGGTCGGCTTATACTCGATTATATACGGTAAGTCACTACCAATTATTCTCTGTACATTGTCTGCTCAAGCCAATCTTGCATTCATTTTTACATGTTTTCTCTGACTGCATCTGAATCCTCCAACTTATCCTAATCAGAGCCTAGGAGGCCATGTAGTTATGGTGGCCATAGACACTTTGATAACTACCTGAGAACAATGTATGGGAAGGTATTCACTTATCCTTGAACAAGTCATCTCAACGTTGAGACTTGGATACTCACCAATTAGTGATGGTGGTACACAGAGTCTTTGACCCTTTCCTCCAATCCATAAATGAAGGAAATAATTGGACTGGAATGGAGAAAAATTCTCCAATAAAGTGGAAAACTTCTTTGTGTGAAGATGATCACTTCTGCCTACCAGAGGCTCTTGTATTGGCTGCCCAGGAGTTCATAAATAGGCCAAATTCCAAAACTGGAAGCATTGCTTCTAATAGTTGGGTAAACTATGGTTATTCGTGCCATAAGCTTTACCCATTCTCTGTCTACCCCATAACATTTTTTCTGTTATGCCAAAATGCTCACATATTTCTGACACAGTAACAAGAGGTGCCACGTTACCATAAAAATCCTAGTACTATAATGGATATGAAATGAAAAGGATTATATTACTAAAAAAACAGGTAGTCTGAAGAGTCATCTTACAAGTTGGGTTACTGGTGAGGTCACATTACGAGACAGATCATGCTAGTGGTGAGGTTAGGTTAGTAGGGGGATAATGGTACTAGAAGAATCACAATACAAGGGAAGCAAAGGGGCAAGTTATCCCTGGTGACACATTATGAGTCATCATATTACCAGAAGTATCATGTCACCTATTGAATCATAACTGGAAGGGCCACATTACCTAGGAGAATCACTTTACTAAAAGGTTCATATTACCATGAGGTCCAATACCCAGAAGTGTTATGTTGTTATGGGGGTTATGGTGCCACATACCTGAAGGGGGTCAGGCTACTGTGGGGGGTGCCTTGTTATTGGTTGGATTATGTTACCAGATAGACCATACTACCAGGCAGCATAGAACAATGACTAAAAAGGTTATGTCCTCAGGGAGGAGCCATGGCACATGGATAGATGGGTCATCTAACCACAGGTGTCATATACCTGGGGGGGGTACTATTACCAGGAGGATCATGCTAGTAAACAGATATTGTTATTACTGGAATTTTGTTTCCACAGAGTAACGTTACATTACCAGTATACCCACATTAGTAGGGAGCTCATACTAGAATGGAAACAAGCTATTTTTAAGGTCATTTGTTAAGAAGGGTCATATAAAAGAGAAGTCAAATTATAATGTGTTTGTGGTACTAGTGGGGTCATGATAAGAGAGAATAACAGTTGTACCCTCTTGCCTCTATCCTAACTTTCTTAATAATACTCTTCATTCAGCAAAAAAGTAATTCAGTGGCACAGCCATGTCTCAGACCCTCCTCTTTATTAATTCAAGAGTGGAATGTATAAAAACACGTGAATTGTGGTCAATGACAGTGGTCAATACAGGTCAGGAAGTTAAAGTTCTCTGCCAATGTCATTAAAGTGAAAACTCTAACACTGGAGGTGACCTAAATTTTGAGGTGCCATAAGATGCAATTTTTTAAACTTTGCGATTATGTAACGGCTGGTCTAGCTCTTACTTCTCCTATATGTTACTAACAGCTTATTATTATATTGGGTGGCTTCACTGGCCAATGGGACTGTGTGGGAGGAGCCATTAACACTGCTACAGCCTGTTCAGTACCTTTAAGTAGTAACATCTGCTGGTGCAGTGGTTTGTGCACCCTGTGGGTACTTTTTTTGAGTACAGGAGTTACATTTGACTACTAAAATAATATCTAAAAGACGAATTTGGATTTAATCTATTAATAAAGCTTGTAGAGAATAATTTGGGGCAGATATATTTTAGCTTCTTCAAAAAATAACAAAATTGTTTAGAGAAGATTTTTTCATTTATATATATATATATCTATATATATCTATATATATATTATATATATATATATATATATATATATATATATATATATATATATATATAGAGAGAGAGAGAGAGAGAGAGAGAGGCCCAAATAATGTATACACATGAAAAATACATGCATAAAAATGCTATTACTAGATTTATATAAACATCAAAGGGTAGCTGTAAGTCGTGTTTGAATTATGCAATCACATTAGGTGCTCAAAATGGTCACCATTAGCATCCGGACACTTTTGATTTTGAAGAACTACTGCATGAACAACATTGACTAGAGTGTCCACAGAAAATGCTCTGCATGATGTTTCAATTTCTTCCCGTAGTGCAGTCAGTGTAGTTGCTTTTCTACAGTACACCACATCCTTTAGTGTTTCCCACAGATAGAAACTGAGGGGTGTTAAGTCTAGGGAACATGGGGGGAATTCAACAGCACCTCTACGTCCTATCCGACGTCCTGGCAGGATGTCATCGAGATCACATCTTGGTGGTAGTGAAGTGGTGCGCCATCTTGCTGGAAGTAAAATTGCTCATTCTTATAAACTGCACAAATGGGCAGTAACATGATGACATCAGCAATAGTGCGACTACTGACATCTTTAAATGTAATTGAACATCAATGGGTGTCAGATGATAAGGTCAAAGAGTCTATTGAAAATGTTAATAGGTCACAATTTGACCATTAAAAATATCCAATATATTTCAGGGGCTACAACACTCCCCCTTCATCAGTGCTTAGAAGATGATATATATACACTTGAATGGACTCAAAATAAGTAATTCGTTTGACCACATGGTGTTACTTGTAACCCTAAAGGAGCACCTTTTACCAGACTGAATATAGATCCATATGGTTATAGATCTTTTTTTAAATCATTCAAGTTTATATATAATTTTCTAAGTTCTGATGAAGGTGGAATGTTGTGTGGCTCTCAACATTTTTTATGTTCAAATTGTGAACTACTAAACTTTTCCTTGGGCTCTTTCACCTTATGGTCTGGTGCCCATTTGGTTTGTTTACATTTGGATCCATTCTCTGGCACCCGTTCGAGGAAGTCCTGTTATTGTTGGAAGCTGCCATACTCAGACTTTCTACATTGCTCGAACAAGCATAGGAATCCCAGCCTCTCTCAAATATTTTTCTTCTGAAAGGAATAAAACTCATCACATGTTACAACCTGACTACACAATCTGCCACCAATAACAATTTTGTGCAAGTTATTGGTAGGCCAATACAAATGGAATAGGTTGTTTAGGTAGGTACTCACATTATTACGATAATGAATTTAAAGGAGAATATATAAAGATTGTACAGTCAGATTGTAACTGATAATAACAGAATCACTTTACTAAAGGGGTCATATTATCATGAGGGTCCAATTTGCAGTGGGATCACATTACACAAAGGGTAATGTTGCAATGGTTTCACATACCTGAAAGCCTAAATTTCATATTTTGATTTATGTATTACCTACATATTGCCAACCATCATTTAAAATATAATAACACTGCATAAAGTCTCTATGGGGGTCTCTAGGCTACTACTCAAAGTTTAAGCTTGTGTAGCGCCCTGCTCCCAATGAGTGGGCGCTATGTGTTAAAATTATAGTTGTCTGAGCAATAGTTTAGCTCAGAAGGATTGTGTTTCAAATTATACTCTGTTTCAGTTCAGCTGGTTGCATGATTTTTCTCCTGACAGTGGGTGTCGCTGTCACCACTGGTCAGGATTGGAAAGGCAACAGGCTGAATGCATTGGGTATTTCTTTCTAAGAAGCAGCTTAGGGGGTGTGGTCAACCCGCTGTGCATTCTGGGAGAGGGTACTTAAGAGACAGACACCATTTTGTGGGTGGGCACCACCCACCCGATCCTGATCTGAGGGCCCTCATGGCCTCAGGGAAGTGCTGGCAGTTTCCACCTCTGGGCTACGTTGGCTTGAGGTTCCGTTGCTGAGATGTAGGCCCATGAGTTGCTGGGGGCCTACTGATCCAGGGGTGATCCTGTGTCGCCTTGCCTGCGGGAAGGGACCAAGCAATTGAAGACTCAATTGGAAGATGTATCCGGATCACAATCTACCTCACAGTGCTGCCGGAACGGCTGGAACATCCTAGCACTGAGAGCTGTGTTCTTTTATTCAGAAGGTAACCCAGGGAAGGGTTACACCAAGTCTGCGGCAGAGACTGTTCTATTTTTACCAAGTCTGTGGCAGAGACTGTTCTGTATTCACTGAAGCCTCGCACACACGATCGGATATCCTATGGATTCTAATCCGATGTTTTTGTCCATCGGAAATCCGATGAAGCTGACTTCCATCAGTCTTGCCTACACACCATCAGTCAAAAAACCGACCGTTCCAAACGCGGTGATGTAAAACACTCCGATGAGCCGAGAAAAATAAAGTTTAATGCTTCTGAGCATGCGTCGACTTGATTCTGAGCATGCGTGGGTTTTTTATCCGATGGACTTGCCCATAGACAATCGGAATTTGCTATCGGTTTTTGATCCATCGGAAAAATTTAAAACATGTTCTATTTTTTAAAACCGATGGAAAAAAGACCGATGGGTCCCATACACAATCGGTTTGTCCGATGAAAAAAGTCCATCGGACTGTTTTCATTGGTAAAACCGATCGTGTGTACAGGGCTTAAGTCTGTGGCAGAGACTATATGTGATCGAGCTCCGAGCTAGTTGCTAGGCCGGTGAGAGTGGGCCTATCCGGTGGTTGCTGAGTCCAGCGTGGAGACAGTTGTTCCTCTGGACCTAGGAGAAATCCTGTGATCCACAATTAAGGTACCTGAGTCCTCTCCATCCCTTCAACCCCCTCTGTTGGAAACTTTAATGACTAAAAACCCTTGAAAGAGACTTTGTGTTGGTGCAAACTTCCTTCTGGACAACTCTTCAAGGAGAACCCCTGAGACGAGCATACGGAACTGTAAAGTAGCGGCAGGCCCAAATTTAAACCAGCAGCTCCTACGGGGGTAGTGCTACATGTGGGGGCTCGAGTCCGGGATTTGCCGTTACCTCTCGCAACTAAAATAGACTGTTCATTTGGGACCTATTCTACAGAGGGAGAAGGACTGTGCTAAAACGTGGAAGAATTTTGCGATCACTTTCTGGCCGCGTGGGCGGAGTCAAGGTAAGGAAAAGCCTGCGAGCTACTTGCCAGGAAAAGTAAATGGGAGGAGTTCCCGCTTGCTTGCTGCGTGAGACGCCACATGTGTGTCCAGGACTTAGAGAAACGGAGCACCGCCATGTCTTCAGTGCTGTCATTGCAGTCTGCTTTTGGGCTCAGGATGTTTCCTGTGGGTACCGCTGCAAGTACCGTGCTTTTTTTTTGTTTAATCATATTTATTACAAGTTTTTTAAATTTACATACAGTTTCCACTCATAGCACATAGTAAACATAATCATGTGTATATATACCTGTTTTAAGATTGGATTGTTCCCAAAACATCACCTAGAGTTTTACACTCTATTGCATAACTACTATCAAAACGAAAAACAAAAATACAAAACAGAGAGATCCTAAATAATTAAAGATTTTTATCCATTCCTTCATAGCCATTTTTTTTTCTTTTTAAAGGGTAAATTTTATTCATTTTTTTTTCAGAAAAATAATTACACAGGTTACATTCCACAAAGCATAATCAGTACATAGGAGATTATTTCTCGGATATCAAAACAGCAACCAATACTTATAATATCAGAGACATGTAGCTAAGACACATAGCAGACAGATATTGGTTAATCATCAGCACGCGGGGCCAACCCCCCCTATCTCCAGGTACATACCCCTACGTATGCTTATATAGCGAAGGAATATGCAAACGGTAACATCAAAGAAAGGGGGAAAAAAAAGAGGGGGATTTAAAAACACAAACAAAACAAAACCATAACAGGGGGGGAACCCAAGACCATAAGAACATCTTGACATATGTTTTTCCACCTTTAGAGGCCAAACTGTATGAGCAATATACCCATGTCACCGCCCAGCATGTCCCACTGAAGATGAGCATGATCCCTCTAGGGTCTGTCCAGACCATCTCACACCTCTATCTCTCCCGACACCGATTTGATCCATCCAGCCCATACTTTGTTAAATTTTTCCGGACACCCCCTGGAAATGTAAGTTAACTTATATTTTGGGAGGGCTCCATTAACCTGGTCAATCCAGTAGTGGAGCGACGGAGGCCTATCATCCTTCCACTTCAAAGCCAATGCTTTCTTAGCATGGAAGAAAAGTGTTCTCAAGAGAGTCTTTTTAGAGTCTGACAATTCTTCATCTCCAAAGACACCCAGTATACATCTGGCCGAATCACATATATTCGGGAGAGCCAGTCTCTCCTCCAGGAATGACATAACACTCGACCAGAATCCCCTCACCTGCGGACATAGCCATATCATATGAAAGAAATCACCTATCTCCACCCCACATCTGTTGCACTCAGGAGATTCCGCCCTGCCCATCTTATGAAGCCGCTTCGGAGTGTAATACACTCGATGTAGGAAGTTAAATTGAATGACTTTATCTCTGCCCGAAATCAACGACGGCAACAATGATGCGGTAACTGCACCCCAAGATTCCTCAGTGAGAGCTGGGATATCACCTCTCCACTGCGCCTCCACCCTTTCCATCCTAGTTCATAGTAATTTCTTAGTGTTTTCAAGTGGTTCTGAATCCTATCAGCCCAGACACACAAAACCAAAAACACAAAACCAAAAACAAAACAAACAAAAAAACTGATATAGACCTAGACATACCTACACATTCCTCTGGAAGGCCCCCTCCCGACTCTCTACCACACCATGCCACGCCTACCTAGCCCAGTCAAGTCCTCATCGTACTCGTTTTCACAGGTAGCGTCTCAGAGTTTCCGAGTTTAGGAACTCGATCCAAGGTGACCAAATATCTATAAACTTATGATAGTGTCCCTGATTACTTGCTGACATTTCCTCCATTCTTTTTATTTGGTTAATTTCGGCGACCCACTCTTGGATAGTGGGGGCAAATCTTCTATTCCAGTATCTGGGTATGATTATTTGCACCATGCTGCCAGGAACCGTGCTGACGGACACTGGCATCCGATTGGGCCGCATGGGTGGTTCATGCTCTACACGATCGAGGGTGTGGAGGCCCTGGGTATGCTGTATAACAGGTGCAATGGACTGGCTATACACCCCCGTCCTTTTGTTCGATGCCTACGATGCGGGGAGTACCTGTTTTCTGTGGAGCAACCCACCATGCCACCCCACGCTTACCAAGAGGACTGGGTCACGGGCATCGTGACAGAAGAAGCTGCTGCCTTCAAACAAATTGTCCGGCCCATGCCCACCGCATCTGCTGCTGTGAGTAATCCTGAAGGGGATGTTACTGTTACCACTGTGAGTGGGTTACCAGTGGATGCTACTTCCACTGTTACTTCATCTGTATCCACCGTCGCTGCACCTATCTTCGCCGCACCTGTCCAGAAGAATGTGGGATACGTGAAGGCCTCCCGCGACCGGGGTAGAGGTCCACCCCAGAGAATACCGGAACCGGACCCCGAGAGAGATGATGTCCCCGGGAGGTCCACGTCAGGAACAGGTAAGACATCTGAGAAAAAAGTGCCTGAGACTGTGCGCAAATATTTGCCGGCAGAAGAGTTGGAAGACTCTGAGTTAGACTCTCTGTCGGATGCCGGAGACGATTACTTGTTTGAGTCCATGTCTCAAGAATTGTTGTGGAGCAACATGGAGGATGTTGCCTCAGTACATAGTCTTTCTGAGTTGACAGCCATGGATTCCGGGGAGACAACACCCAGAGTGGAAGCCCCGGTTGTTACTAGTGAAGTCCTGCCCAAAGTTACCAGTTCATATGGGTCAGGAAAATTGTCTGCAAATCGCATGGTGCACAAGTCTGCAGTTTCTTGTATGCCGCCTGGATATGGAAGTACCAGATCTTTGCCCAGGCTTGCCCGATCACAGAGATTGCTAAACAAACGGGTAGCCAGGGAGTATGGACTAGAGTTTCCCTATGTTCCCAGGGAAACCATGCAAGAGATTGAGGCAAATAGAGCAGAATGGTACAATGAAGCTGTGTGGGACTACCTTGAAGTACCTAAACCGTTCCGGAAAGTAGGCCATTCCTTTACCATGGATGAACGCTTCAGAAGATGCTTGTTGCAATGGAGCTATGGTTGGCACATTTATGTGGACAAGGTAGTCATCTGCCGGCCTGGAAAGGAAGACTACATCTATGTTGTTACTACTTTGGACAAACAAGGGAAATCACTAACCCTGCCTGACCCTTGCTTTTACTGGTGAATATCTATAGTGACTGTTCCAGTTTTTGTCACTTTGCAAAGGAGAAGATTTTCTTTTATTTTCTTCTTTGAAGGACTTGGGGTAACTAGCTAGTTAGTGCTAGGGCATTGGAAACTTTGAGTCAAGATTTTCTACCCGATCCAGTACTTGTATCGCAAAGGAACTTTGCTATGATGTTCTTCGACCACTAGGTGGCTGAGATGTGCTCAGCAGAAACTGGACTTTTTTTGCACTTAGCTATATAACTCTTTTGCACTAAGAGAAATATATATGGGAAAGAAAGTTTTATTTCCCAAGAAGTAAGGCTTTGCTTCCTAAAGTGTACAGTAATGTTTGCATTGTTGCCTGTGTGTGCTGTTTTGTTTTTCAGGTACTCTGGATTATCCTGCCAGACTACTACAGAGCTGGATGGGTTAGATAGAGATAGATAGTAATATTGTAATGTATAGTGATTTGATTACTGTGTGTTATGCTAACTTTTGTATTTTTCTTGCTACCCCACCTTTCCCTTCCCCATCCAAGTTTTTTTTTTTGGACTCAGGTAACTGACGCTCAGGACTGAGGGTCATATTTTTTCAGACGATGGGGACATCGTCTTTTTGCGGTGAGGGGAGTATGTAGCTCCCTGCTCCCAATGAGTGGGCGCTATGTGTTAAAATTATAGTTGTCTGAGCAATAGATTGGCTCAGAAGGATTGTGTTTCAAATTATACTCTGTTGGGGACATCATCTTTTTTCAGCGAGGGGAGTATGTAGCGCCCTGCTCCCAATGAGTGGGCGCTATGTGTTAAAATTATAGTTGTCTGAGCAATAGTTTGGCTCAGAAGGATTGTGTTTCAAATTATACTCTGTTTCAGTTCAGCTGGTTGCATGATTTTCCTCCTGACAGTGGGTGTCGCTGTCACCACTGGTCAGGATTGGAAAGGCAACAGGCTGAATGCATTGGGTATTTCTTTCTAAGAAGCAACTCAGGGGGCGTGGTCAACCCGCTGTGCATTCTGGGAGAGGGTACTTAAGAGACAGACACCATTTTGTGGGGTCGTCGTTCGTTGGTGGTGGGCACCACCCGCCCGATCCTGACCTGAGGGCCCTCATGGCCTCAGGGAAGTGCTGGCCATTTCCACCTTGGGCCATGTTGGCCTGAGGCTCCGTTGCTGAGATGTAGGCCCAGGAGTTGCTGGGGGCCTACTGATCCAGGGGTGATCCTGTGTCGCCTTGCCTGCGGGAAGGGACCAAGCAATTGAGGACTCAATTGGAGGATGTATCCGGATCACAATCTACCTCACAGTGCTGCCGGAATAGCTGGAAGATCCTGGCACTGAGAGCTGTGTTCTTTTATTCAGAAGGTAACCCAGGGAAGGGTTACGCCAAGTCTGTGGCAGAGACTGTTCTATTTTCACCAAGTCTGTGGCAGAGACTTTTCTATTTTCACCAAGTCTGTGGCAGAGACTGTTCTATTTTCACTAAGTCTGTGGCAGAGACTATATGTGATCGAGCTACGCGCCGGTTGCTAGGCCGGTGAGAGTGGGCCTATCCAGTGGTTGCTGAGTACAGCGTGGAGACAGCTGTTCCTCTGGACCAAGGAGAATTCCTGTGATCCGCAATTAAGGTACCTGAGTCCTCCCCATCTCTTCAACCCCCTCTGTTGGAAACTTTAATGAATAAAACCCTTGAAAGAGACTATGTCTTGGTGCAAACTTTCTTCTGGACAACTCTTCAAGGAGAACCCCTGAGACGAGCATACGGAACAGTAAGGTAACGGCAGGCCCAAATTTAAACCAGAAGCTCCTACGGGGGTAGTGCTACACTTGTTTACAGCACCAAGACCCTGGATCCTCTTCCCACTGGTGGACGTTTACACGTTATTTCCATTTTCTTGTGGATTTACTACAGCTGCTCCAGTTTCTTCTTGAAAAAAACAGAACTAGATCATCCCCAAGGCAAACTAATCATGAGTTTAGGGCCTGGTGGATGCCCAGGTGGCCCAACTAAAACCTTCTTTTCATCCTGCAGTAAACTGGGGAATTGTGCAATTGGTCAAATTTGTGCCCCTATCTGCCATTTTACAAGGGTGGATGTACTTGTGGTGTCTGATTTAGTGGGACAAAGCAAATTGGGCAAATAAAGTTCCCTGGAAGAGATGGGAGAATCAAAGCTCAAAGTTATCTTGCCCAGGATCCCATTCTACTTATCTGTCTTTGCTGAAGACATACGGGTAGATCCATTATTTTCTAGTCTAGAATGTTTGCATGTCTATGGTGGGTATTATAATCTTCTTTGGGCCAGGGAATGATATCATTAGTTCTGTATAATCGAAATCATCAAGATAAGTAATCTCTATACAAAAGATAAAATAGTAAATTAAAAATGAGTGTCAGAATCATATTGGTGAATCACTTAATGGAAAACCCTGACAGTAAATGACTCTCTTTCTCTTTTTAGCCCTTCTCTCCTCTTTTTTCTATTTATACTCTTTCATGGCTTAGCTGAGAAAGAAGCTGCCAATATTCTATTACAATCGATTAGTACTGCTTGTGTAATTTTAAACATAACTTTTCTTTGTAATTAGCTGCTGCAAGGGATTAGTATCTCTGCACAGGAAAAGGAATCAACTTATACTGAATGAGTTGAACATTTCTTCTCAGTCCCTTGTGGCTGAATATATTAACATTATAATCTCCGACACTATTTTTTTTATTTTTTTTATGTTACACTATTGTTAGTAAATCAACTCCTCAGGTCCACAGAGACTCTGACCCTTGGCAATTCAGTGAAAGTGTAATTATCTCTCCGAATCTTGGACAGATTTAAGAGATTACATTGCAACTAAATCTATATCAATGCTAATTTTCTGTTTTGTAGGCTCCAGGTGTTCGGAAATAAGGCTTCAGCTCTTCCTGCCCAGCAGAACTGGGTGTGCGGAGTAAAAAAGAGGAGCCTTGCTGAGCACAGGGCAAATCCACATTAAATTATACATTTTTTATGTTACAAAACCTGGTGCTTATACTGCAAAGTTAAACAAAACAGCTATGGTAAATTAGCATTAAATAAAGGCCAGTTTAATGCTCCGTTACAGGCAACTGGGGCATACACGATGGCTAATTGGCTATCACAATTAAAAAGAATAGAGCAAATGATTCATTCTAAAGAGTGTTACGGAGAACAAAAAAAAGGAGGTGTCACAAATATAATATCAGAGACTGTGAGAACCGTCAAGTTGATGCTTTGTGCATGAAAATGTCCCAGACCTTTGATGTGATGTTTTCTGTTTGTCAATAGCCTTTTTATCAGTGAGCAAGAGCAGATGACTTTATGGGGCAGGGGCCATCAAGGGTCTTAGGCTGGCCATACATGTACAATTTTCTTGTACAATTTTCCTTTAGATTTACTTTAAACTATGTATTGCAGGGGCTTGCCTAACTGGATACAATTTTAAGTTGTTTAGTTTTAACCTCATATTATATGGTTTTTGGAAAATCTAAAGGAAAATTGTACAAGAGAATTGGCCAGCCTTAGGGGCCAAATTTAAAGCCATAAACATAATATTTAGGCCTCTGGATCTGACTGGTGCTTGATCGTGGATTACCTGGATGTATCATACATCCATATAGACAAATATACACAAAACATGAACATGACACTTTTGCTGAATGTCCAGATTCTGTAGGGGATACATGTAAAGTCATAGAATGACCACATACGTAGACAGATATGGACTTTGTGCATTTGGATATTCTAAAATGTGCAAATAATATTCAAAATTATTAAGTATGGCGATCGCTTGATTCCCAAACACAGGCAGGTTACCTGCATGTTAGATCTTAAGGTATATCTAAATATAATTGTTTTTTTGTTGTTGGATAGGGTGGAGAGGAATTAGAACACTCCTCAGGGTTTTTTATAGCTTTCTGTTAGGGAGATTAACCCTCTTTATTAGTCCTGGTTACCAGTATCCCTGAAAGTGAAAATCAAAGAATATCCCAAATTTTGGGTTGGCCCCAGAACATGAATAGTGGGGATATCTTCCAATTGAGATGCTACTTCTGGTTACCCTAGTGGCAATCAGGGAGGAATTTTAGATTCAGAGGAATTTTCTGTCACTTCCTGTTTTGGCTGTAGGGCAGGAAGAAAAGGGAAATATCCCTAATATGACACAGATGTTATAACCCTCCCTTACTCTATCCAAAATGAAAAAAAAAAGTTTTGCCTTTAAGTCTACTTTAAACAACCAAACTGGACAGTTGTTGACGTTCTGTTGAATATGTATGATAATTACATGTATCTTCTAAAATATCTGTAGACATTTAGAGAGGAAGTAAACTTCCTCTGCTGACATTTACCTATAAGTAAGCCTATAATAAGGCTTACCTATAGGTAGTGTAAATATCTTCTAAACGTGTACCGTTTAGTTGGAATTTACATTACATGCAGCCAGTGACATCGCTGACGCATGCGCTCTGAAGGAAGCCTCCATGGGTGCTGCTCCTTCCGGGCCCTGTGCTATGAACGGCAGCTGCCACGCGCATGCGGGCCAGAGCCCGCAAACCCGGAATTAACTCTGGAAAATATGTCAGCGGCCTCAGTGGTGTGCAGGCGCCGCTGGAAGGGTTTGTTCTAAGGTAAGTATTTCATAATGAGCTAGTATGCGATGCATACTAGCTCAATATGCCTTTGTCTTACAGGGTTTTTTTTTTTTTTTTAAGCTTACAACCTCTTTAACTTCCCATGAGTCTTACATTTTATGATATTTTATGTGCAATCACTAATTCTTCTTTGCTGGAAATCTTTTGAAAGTTCTATCTTTACCTTTGGAACTAATGAGCTGTTTTATGCCCCTAATGCATGATCAAACCTTTTTCTTACAGTTTTTGGAGTCCAACTTACCAAGCCATGAAATTCCTTACCAGCCCTGTTACTCTGCTTTGTCAGTCAGTTCTTCTTCAGAAGAGGCACTGTAATTGTTTTTAGGGGTATGAGCCACTACTTATTACATCCAGAGGTCAAAAAACAAATAAGAACAGACATCATAATTTGACCAATGGGAAAATTGATCTTTGAAAGGCTTGAGCATACCGTACACATACTGTATGTGTTGAGCTGCTAAATCACTCAGAGGACAACAATATTAATTATACAATGACCAAGGTAGGTTTTTCATCACTAGACCCGGTAGGCACACAACCTCTTGCCCCTAAGTCACCCCTGTCTGTTAACATGACTTATTTTAGACAATATTTGTTTTCCTGGTCATAACCTGGCATAGAATACTTTAATAGTGTGTAACTAACCTCATATATGATGAAAGTTGTTTTGACAATGGAGAAAAAAAATGGGCAGAAATACATTTTAATGCTGCTTCTTTGTCCCTGCCATCAGTAGGGATTTGCTTACTATGCCTAATTTTAAATCTTGTTATGACAACAATCATATAAAGATAAAATTGGGATATAGCATATCTACATCTTTTACCATTTCTATTGGATACTGTATTTATACGATACCATTGAACCTGGGTATTATCTGTGCCTTACACACAGGGCATTTCTCAAAAGATTAGGCCTAATCTGCCTTTATACAGCATAAATGGATCTATAAAGTGAGCCTTTGTGGTCACTTCAAAGACCCTATCAAGGGAAGTAGAAAGTTTAATTTACATTGACCCAGACAATGAATTAAAAAGTGGAATAAAAACTCAAGGATGATGGTCTGACTTCAGTTACCAAAATTCAAGACCAACAGAGGCAACCGTGAAGACAATGTAGGATACCAACTGAATGATGTTTGGAAAATAACTCAATAAATAAGATTGTTGTGGATTTGTCAACTCATTGGATTACATTGGATGTAGACAATGGCAGTCACAACCCTATTTCCTTTTTTTGAATGAATTTGAAGAACAACAAGAAGTTGGTGATGTTTAAATAGATTTAAGAAGCAATCCATTGGACCAGAATATTATTGTAGTTCGTTAAATCAAGCTCCTTTTCAAATTGTAAAATTAATTTTAGTTCTCACTTGCATTTATATGATGTTGACATGTTACTTGGAACTTTAGAATATCCCCACAAATAGAGTACAATTGTGGGCAGAAGCTAGATATCCTACCAGATTGTCTATTGACTGTGGCAACAAAACTTGGTAACCATAGAAAATCTATACAAGCTCTAATGCCGCGAACACACGGCCGTTTTTAATGTCATTGAAAAAAACGACGTTTTTCTCGACATGATTTTTCGTGTTTCCTCTCAAGCCTGCCTTGCATACACACGTTCATGAAAAAAAACGCTCGAGCAAAGCACAGTGATGTACAACACGTACGACGGCACTATAAAGGGGAAGTTCCATTCGAATGGCGCCACTCTTTGGGATGCTTTTGCTGATCCTCGTGTTAATAAAGTTTGGTGAGAGACGATTCGTGCTTTTCAGTCTTCGTGTTTTCAGTTCGTTACAGTGTGATGAATGTGCTATCTCCATTACGAACGCTAGTTTTACCAGAACGAGCGCTCCCGTCTCATACTTAATTCTGAGCATGCGCGTTTTTTTCCCCTCGTAAAAGCATACACACTACCGTTTTTCACAACGTTAAAAAGAACGACGTGAAAAAATAGAGCAGGTTCTAATTTTTTTCAGGCCATTTTTCACGTCGTTAAAAATGCTCTGGAGCCTACACACGATCGTTTTTAATGACAAATTTAAAAAATTGCATTTTTCACGTCATGAAAAACGGTCGTGTGTACGCGGCATAAGGGTCATGCTTTTTGTTGAGATTTTATAGAGATCCCAACAAAAACCCTACAAAACAAAACAAAACAAAAACTGATTTGACTACAATAGTTCTGATATAATAAAGGATTGGAGCATTGATGATGCGCAAACAAGTAAATGGCATGCTCACAGAATTTACCAAACATAAAGATGTATGTATGGTTTGCTATAGAATTTGTGTTCCAGCATCTATGGCTTGCCTAAATTAAAAAAGTGAATTTCTCTAATATTTCTGGGTCTCTCTAACTGCTGTTTCCATTTTGTCTGTGTTTACCATATATAAAAATAAGATGGCATCAATTGCACACAGCTATCCTTAAATGAACCTTAATTTGTAGAAAGCCTTTGTGAACTGTAGGCGGTCGGGTATTGTACTGCACATATATCTATATATATCTATATATATATATATATTTTTGAGCACATACTCATTAGTTCAAGCACTAGCGCACATACAAGATTGTATCATATGCTTTTTCTTGAAATAGAGATTCCAATAATAAATACCATTACATGCACCATTGACTTGGTGCATGTGCATTTGAATACTTTGCTAGCCAGTCGTGATTATTTTTCTATTTTTTTCATTTTTAAAGTGTATCTAAATCCAGAATAAAACATGTAAATTATAGCAGTTTGCTAGTCCTTAGATGTATAAGGTGTGTTCGTTTACTTTGTGAGGCTTTTTCCTTCAGCAGGTGAAAGTCAAACATGACCTCTCTTAGGGTGACAATTCTCGGAGCACCACTGCCACCCTAGGTCGCTCACCCCCTAATAAGGTTCAGTGCTTCCTGGATGGAATTTGCTGTGGCCTGGAGTTGCCCTTTAAAGGGTAACTCTACTTTTGTGGGGGAAAAAATAGCAAATAAAGAAAAAATATTATAGCACATAAAATTGCGACAATAATCATATTGTAATTGAATGTTATTAAAAATGACTTTTCCTTTTCAATCTACAGCCGCTGTAATGTTCTGAGAATGCATTGCAATATGGCTACCTGGAGTTGTTCTGTACACAGAGTGTGTAGTGACCACTCCCCAGAAACATAATTTCCTGCTTGTGTGATTGGCTCACCAATTTTCCCAAAAGTCTGCCTAAGATACAAGTCAGATTTGAGGCATCCCCTGCAACAAAAATTTCATTTATGGAGAGATACTTTCAATAGGAGCACGTCTACAGTTGTTCTGTACACAGAGTGTGTAGTGTAGAGTGTGTAGTGTAGTGTGTAGTGACCACTCCCCAGAAACATCATTTCCTGCTTGTGTGATTGGCTCACCAATTTTCCCAAAAGCCTGCCTAAGATACAAGTCAGATTTGAGGCATCCCCTGCAACAAAAATGTCATTTTTGGAGAGATACTTTCAATAGGAGCACGTCTAAAGGGATGCAGGCCCAGCAGATTTCCTCATTAGTGCCCTGCAGCTGCACACCTGACAGTTATTTATGAAACCACTCCCAATAGACCCTCTAGGTACAGAGGCACAGACAAACACACATGGATTTCTTCAGAATAGCAAAAGGTAGGAATCTGCAACAAAGGTTGGTATAATCCTTGCAATGTACATAGATCACCCAGTGGGGAATATTTTTTTCTCAACAAAAGTGGAGCCACATTTTTAGGATGATCACTGTACCTGACTATACTGCGATCTTATCCACACCAATGTTGTCTATGTGCATCATGATCGCATAATGCAATCCCAGTATGCAAAAGGAGAGGGGGGACACACAAAGTTACTCAAGCAGCAGGAAGGACAAACCGACTGGAAAATGGAGCCACAGAGCAGCAAGAAAATACTTTTTTCCCTTTGACAACCTGTGTCCTATAGAAACTATCTTGAAGATAATTGGAATGATTATAATTCATTTCTGCCTCACTTTGAATAAGATCAGCTCCGATAAGACAACATTGAGAATGAGACCAAAATAATTTTATTTCGCCGCTGATTGTGTGCCTGTGTTCCTGGAAATTCTGTGCTAATACATAATTCTGTACCGTGCTGAATAATTCATTTCTTGGATTGTTCCCCAGTAATGGTCTCTGCGACTTCAAGGTGTAGATGTAAATGAGATTTGGCTGTTCCAGATCAGTATAGATTATACTGAGCAAACATCTCATTCCTGACTTAATGGGGTCTCTACATCCTCGTTCTAGCAGCTGTATGGCTGATTGAAATATGATTAGCCAATGGGTTAGCCTCCCCCAACACACACTCTGCATATTGTGCGCTATCAGTGAATACATTAAAAGATAGTCATCTGGATAAATTAGGTCCCAACAAGTGGATTATATGATAACGTGTTACCGTGGAGTTCAATTGAGTCCTGTGTTCTGATTAAAGCAACATGGGAAATACAAGATTTACAAATTATTCTTATTTTACTCATGAATATGGGCGAACCATTAATGGTTAATAATATAAAAAATTTAGAATATTGATCCGGGTGTTATCTAAATTTTTTGTAGATCATTAAGGATATTTTTACCCTGTTGGAGCAAAATTGTACTACGCCTAATAAAGAATTTCATCTGGATCAGCTGCAGGTTTAGGGCTTTTTTCAGCTGAACGTGATTGAAAAGTGTATTTTTTTAACCCGACTTACTATGCAACCATATCAGTACACCACCAAGAACACCGAATCATTTATCAGTCTCTGTCCCTGAAGAAGTATAGTCCCTATCACAACCTTAGAGACACACAGGGATAGATTTACTAAAACTTGAGTGCAAAATCTAGTGCAGCTCTGCATAGAATCCAATCAGCTTCCAGTTTTATTTTTTGTTAAAACTTAATTGAATAAGGGGAAGTTAGAAACTGATTGGTTACCATGCACAGCTGCACCAGATTTTGCACTCTCCAGTTTTCGTAAATCAACCCCACAAGGACCAGATTGGTTAGTAGGTTAGTAGACATTCTGATAATGGGAGGAGACCAGAACATTATGGGAGATTTCGGGAAGGAAGACACACATGTAGGGAGAGTGTACCAGCTCCATGAAAGGGGTTCAATGTAGAACTGCAAGGTGGGCCTGCTAAGTACAAATCTGTTGTGCTGCCCAAAGCATATACAATTATATAAAATATACACAAGTATATAGCTTTCTTTATTTCTTTCATCCACCCCACCATCCAACACCATTTCACTAATTTATGCAACTATCCATTCAACCATTCATCTATCCACTCACTTAGTTCATTCATCCTTCCATAGATCCATCCTTTCCATCCTTCCATCCATCCTTTCCATCTATTCACCCATCCATTCATCTACTTCTCCATCTGTCTATTCTCTTTGCCATTTACATAACCACACAACTCTTCATCAACCCATTTGCGTCCTTT